>JAJHJA010000207.1:0-600000 GCA_021202915.1 Heliconius himera
TCGTGAATGGAGAAGTAAGACCTGATAACTCCTCTGCAACAACCAATGTGGTAGTGGCAACTTTTATCAAAAATACTACAAGAGCACCTTCGTCCTCTTCCCAAGCTGTTCAAAAGTCTAATCAAAAAATTATAAATGAAACTAATGTAAACGAATCCTTCAATAAAAGTAGAGATTTACGTATTTGTTCACATAATAAAAATTTAACTGTTAATTTGGAAAGTTCTTCTAAAACTAGTAATTCGATTACTCCTAAAAATATTTTAGATATTGTTTTGACTGCAACACAGCCATCGAATATAAATTTTACTACTGATTACATAGATATGGCTACAAGTTCTTTACAATACGATTCAGTGAGCCAGCAAGACTTATCTGTTACACGACAATCCTTTTCTACAGCCTCTACTAATACCGTAAGAAATGATTTGTTATATACTGAAATAACATCACATTTAATAAAAGACGACGCTAATATACCACAAATACCTAAAACAGTACGGTATGATTTTACGACGTCACCATATGAAGAAAAAAATAAGGTCACGCACTCTATGAAAGATATAATAAATATAGAAGAAAACAAGGATGTTAATGGGAATCTTTATACAAAGGAACATCAAACAACCAACACAGTACCGACTTTTTTAACTGTAACAACACACAATATTAGACAAATTCCCGCAACGCAACCTGCTGATATATTGAAACCGATAACTTGTAAAATAAGAAGTCATGGCAAATATCCAGACGAAAACGATTGCAATAAATTCTACATTTGTATAGGCAAACAATCACCAATTGTTGGAAGATGTCCAATTGGTACTGTTTTTAGTGATATTAAAAAGCAATGCACAAATAATTTATCACATTGCATTAGAAATAATCAGTTTAAATGCTTAGCGGAAGGAAGGTTTGTGGATGTTATGTCGAACGATTATTATTACATTTGTGCCAAGAACAAAAGAGGTTTTGTGAGATTTAAGCTTAAATGTCAGGAAGGTTATTATCTTAATAGAAACACTATTCATTGTTTGTTAAAACAGTCATTTGAGGAAGATTCGAAAAATACAAGCGAAAGCAGAACAAAAGAATCTGTATCTAGCGAGACATTTCGGTTAACAAAAAGTTTTATATGTGAAAATGAAGGCAAGTTTGCATTTCCTGACGACTGTAGAAAATATTACGTGTGTAAAAAAAAGTCATCAGTATTTAGACGTAGACTTAAACAGTGTGAATCTGACGAAGTCTTCGATAGAGATAGAAAAAAATGCGTAGATGATGAAAGTTATGAGTGCAGGTTTTGATAAAAAAAGTACTAGAGTTTAATAATTGTAAATTATTTATTTTGGTAATTATTTCGAATAAAATATACATAATTAATTTATATGTTGTTTTATTTAAAATTCGAACTATTTATTATATGTAGGTATTAATTGTACTAAAATTAAATATAATCAAATCAGTCTTTAGCGTGCAAGCTATTTTTAATTTACTGTAGCAAAAGTTCAGTTCGTGGTCTCCGGAGGGCGGTACCAGTGCTGTGAATGAATTGATCTTCGGAGTCTTTCTCTAAAGTCATACAAAAGTGGTTTGAAAATATTGTGCATCGAATAGCAAACTCTCCAGTAACAGGTTTAGAGGGGCAGAAGTATGTTGGGCGAACGGGACCCGTGTCCTGTGTCACTGTGAATTTGTAGCTCTTGCAATCTATAGGTCTAAGGCCTGTTTGAATTAATCCTAAATTTTGTGAACTTTGTTCATCTACTTTTACATCACCGTAGTATAAAGGTTTGCTTTTTTTCACATTTGTCAAGGGGCATTTATATTTTTCGGGCGAAGTGCACGTGCGGGTGTAGCCATTAAAAATAGTACTTCCGGAGCATTTGAATTTAATACCTTGAAATCGATTTTTATTAGGTATGCATAAGATGTAGCCTTTGCAGTCATCTACGCTTGGATCCGCGATTCTTTCGTTGCTGTGACATCGGACTGCGCGTGTAATAACAGGATCTATATAGTTAAGTGGATTTTCGCAAACGTCAACAGACTCCTCGTTGCACACGGTGTTGTGCGGGCACAGAAATGTGGGGCCGAACAGTTTCTCACCATCACATAATTTTAATTTTGAAATCCCATCACAAACAAAACCGTAGGGACCGCAGTCGTAGTTTCTATCGTTTCCATACGCAGTCACTTCACTATTTAATAAATGTATCTGAAAGAAAATATTTTTATTATTAATTTTTTTTGTGTGTGGTCCTGACCTAGGGGCATACGCGTGTGACTGTAAACGCGACAAGTTGTGGGTTCGATTCCCATTCGAGGAAATGTACTATTTAATATTTTCATTTCTTCGCTCTGGTGTTGAGGCAAAACGTGGAATAGAGTTTCGCCACTCTACCCGCAGTGCCGCCCAGAATTCGGCGGAATGTAGGTGTTAACTCTGTCTTAATACTAGGCTTCCCTCTGCCTACCCTGTTACATATAGCGTGAAGCAGAACAACTATATTTTTTGTAAATTGTATATCAGCTCATTTATAAAGAAATATATTTTATATTTTAAAGATTGTGAGTACATACGTATGATTTGACAGTATAGATTTATTTTTATATATTTTATTATATTTAATTTTGAGTTTCCAATATTATGAACCAACTTATTATAAATTCAAACAAATATACAAAAAAAAAAATACTTACAAGAAGTATCACAAGGTAAGTAGATTTTAACATTTTCACTAAAATATTAATTTTGTATACTTTATTCACTCAAGATTGGATTGCACTGTCAAGGTAGCTGGAATAACTGAGTGCGACTAACGGCTTCTTCTACTTCCTTTCAATCTTCACACCTCAATAACCATTTTAGCACTTTGTAAGTAAATAATATTATATGTCAATGGGTGTCCTACTAGTCGTAAAATCTAATTTTGTGTGTGGTTTCTATGAACAGTTATGTTGTTATAATATTATAAGAGCAAAATAGAATACTAATATATGATCAAATTCACATTGAATAAATTCAAATACAAATGTAAAGGTCGTGGGTTCGATCCCCAATCGAGGAGATGAAATATTTACTTAAATTTATATTTTCATTTCTTCGCTCTGGTGTCGAGGCAAAACGCGGCGTTTAGTTTTGCCACTCAACACGCAAGGCCTCCAGAATCCGGCAGTAAGAGGGGAACGGAATGTTTTAACAAGGTTCCCTCTGTCTACCCTGTTGTGTACAGCGTGAAGCTGATTTATTTCATTTGATTTATTTCACATTGAAACCCTTAACAATGTGAACCTATATTTTTATTGTTTGTGGAAAACTAATCTGCGTCAGAATATTTATAAGTTTGTATGAAGAAACTATTTAATTTTCTATGCTTTTAAATTTTACTCTTAACCATCAATTTTAAGTGTAAGAATTTAAAATTATTCTTATAATAGGTTTTTAGGACAAAGTTTACAAAAGGTAAAACCCAAAAAATTACGTATAAATTTATGTAACTAAAATACAAGTATAGGTACATACATATCTATCTATACAAATTGTTAGTTTTGTTTGCAATGTGTTAATATTTTCAACATAAGATGCAACCAGCAGTTAAATATTTGTTGTAAACGTATAAACAAAATGGTGGCTTGTGTAATTTTGTCATGACAAGCTACAAGGAAATATTTTCCTTCATTTCCTAATTATATAAATGTTTATATGGGTACAGTGTAATTTCTCAATATTTGATTAAATGGAGTAATGTAAACCGTTGGCCCCTTGAACGTATGATTATTTACATACTTACACACACTTAAAGTAATATACGAGTATACTTAAATTCGCAATGCGTACTTTAAAAAACTTTTTTTTTTCACGCTGTGTCCGGCACGTAGCAGTGTAGATAGAATTCCGTTCCCCACTTTCTGCCGAATTCCGGAGGCATTTCGTGTTGAGTGGCGGAACCCAATGGTGATCTTTTTCTCATTACCAGAACGAAGGAATGTAAAAATCAAATTAAACAACATCATTTTAACGTTGTACTTATCGTTGTTTAGGAATACCCCGAGTGGGGTCAAATGCACATCCATAGCGATTATAGTAAGAGGTCCTGGCCATGGCTCTCATCTCAGGATCAGGATCTCAGGATTAGTATTTGAAATAATTTTCGTTCAAAAAAGAATAACATTGAGGCCGTCGTGGTGCAGTGGTACAAGCGTGTGACTGTAAAAACGACTGTCATGGGTTCGATTTCCTCTCGCGGAAATGATATATTTAATAAAGTCGTATAAAAAAATAAAAATTAACCACGACCCTACACCTCTTATCTCCGAAATTACAGAGGCTAGACTTTCACAATAAAACGAAATTTATTTTGGTTATTTATAAACAAATCAAATTCTGTACGTTGAATATGTACTTACCAAAAAAAAAACATTTTGAATGATGTAAAAAAGTATTAGAACACGTGACTATGTTTTTAAAATGTGTATGTCTTTGTTTGTTTGTACAGGTACATCTTCTGAATTACTGGAGGGATTTCAATAAAACCCTTTTTTTATTGTGACATTGGTCCAGATAAACTTAAGAAACTATTAAATACGTCCTTAATAAACGTCGTTGAGCGATTGATGACCATTTTACATTGACAAACTTCAGCACAGCCACAAATTTAGCCTATTTTTGCCTGAACTGAAACTATACCTAAAATTAGGATTTTTGGCCGAAACTGAAACTTTATTAGTTTACTATTATTCACTTCCCATCTAGTGAACTTTTGATTTTTTCTTTGTTTATGTATTTCTTCTTAAATCTTAATATTAATTCTTAATAATCTATCTTAAACAACGTGATAGTTTTCAGGGTTTCGTACTTTTTAAGGAAAAAGGCACCCTTACAAGATTACTTTGTTCTCCGCCTGTCTTTATCTTAGGAACGCTTGGAGATATAGAGTTGAAAATCAAACCATATACCTAGATCTATGGCGCCATGATTTACTGAAAAAAAAACTACATTTACTTAAAGAAAAGATATGGTTGTTTATAGTTCATAGAATACTTCCTGTCAACCTAGAATTATGAAATTTGGCAGCTAGCATCTACAGGTAGTACTAGTGTAGGAATCTGCAATTTTGGTTAAATCTTAAAACTAATAGCTTTGAAAGGGGGCCAAATTTTGGAGATAAAGCCGCTAGTTCAAGTTAAGTCAGATGAAAAGGCTCTGGCTAAGCTAAGCCTGAATTTCAGAAAAAGCATTATTTTTTGTACCCTTGGAACCCTTGGTGGGCGAGCCCGACTAGCACTTGTCAGGTCTTTAATTTATAGTGTTCTGTCACACATGATCAAATTCACCCACCATCATGGTAGGTAACTTTCCTTTTTTATTTAATTAAGGTTTATTACTCAAAATATGTAAAAAAAAAACCACAGATAATAACTAAAGGCCTTTATTATAATACTAGATTATCATTATTATTTATTTTCACATAGTGAATCTCTTAATTTTCATCCGATGAATCACTGTCGCTATCTGAACTTGATGTGGAATCAGAATCTTGTAATGGTGCTCCTGTTTTAGCCCTGAAAATATATATTAAATAATGATTTAGAAGACGTATAATATTTTAAACGTTGCGGAATTTAAACCCAAATCTATTGGAAACCCAAGAAAAAAATGCACTTTTGTTTCTAAGTGTGGACTTTAAAAATATAAAAATTATCAAATATTTCATTAATTATAAAAAAAATATGTAAACAGTCAACACGCAATGTCCCTAAAATTGTGGTATGCGTAGGAAAAAAATTGCGGAAATTGCGGAGTAAAGCTAAAAAAACTCACAAGTGATAAGCCTGAGCCACGGCCAAGGCGGATGGGTGGAGCGACGACGCCAGCGTAGTTTTGTTTTCTTCTAGTATTTTTTGTGCTTCCTCTGTAGTTCTGTTCAACATTACTGCTAGTGCTTCTACGCCGGCCGACATCGCCTCTTCGAACCCGCACTCAGCTAAGTATTGTATTGTGCTCTGTGGGAATCATTTTGTGTATTAAATTATGCTAGCGAAATAAACAAGGTCTCGCTCGCTTAAACTTATTTGTTATATTACGACTAAATTATAGAAATTCTACACTTAAATTCTATGTGTTATTCGGATGCTATCTATGTGTTATTCTGGTGTATACATCAGAATAACACATTTTCACCTTTGGGGCCGTTCAAGTATTACGTAAGCACTGTAGGGGGGGGGGGGGGGTCTTGGGTTTGCTTATTTTTGACGTTTTCAATGAAATATTTGTAAGAGGATTGTTTATTTTTGATGACATAGGGGGGGGGGGAGGGGGGTCAATAATTGCAAAAAAAACTGCTTACGTAATACTTGAACGGCCCCTTTCAGTAGTTTTTCACATTTATAACTTTTAATTTATAATATTAATTGGATAACTGTTGTTGAAGATAAAAGTTACAATATATCATAAATAAGAAATATAATATTGTGCGTAGTATATTTTGTTTCCTTCTTATTTTGCACAATATAACGCTATTGTCATAAAACGTGTGAATCTTTATAATAAATTAGCACAAAAATCCAAATTTGATATATTTAATGACTCGTTACGTTCGTATAAAGCTCAACTTAAAAAATATTTTATACACCTAGTAAAGAATCCATAGACGTGTACCTTGAACATATATCTAAAAATATTTCCTACAATTTTGATAACTTTTTTTTAATGAACTTAAATTTTGTTTTTTTTTTATGTTGTTTTTGTTTTTTTTTAAGATTAACCATTTTTAGTAGTAAAAATTTTTTTATTTTTATTTTTAATTTAAGTATTAACTTTTTTTTTTTCTTTTTATATAGTGAAATAGTGTTTATATTATAAGATTAAGTTTATAAGCCTGTTGTTTTTAGTATTTTTTAGTTAAAAAGTTATTTTTAATTTTTTTTTTATTAGTTTAGATGTGAGCAACAACTTGAATACACATGTAAAGTTAGCCTATAATTGAGACAGACATACTTTGTATCAAAATATTTAAAAATGTTTGTAAATTATTGTGGTCTTAGTATGTAACGTTGGCTTCCTAATAAATAAATAAATAAATAAAACATTTTAAAAAAATCCACATATGACTGGCATATTTTAAAAAAGGAATTAGACGTCAAACTGACAGCTGCAACGGCGTGATGACCGCTCTTGGCTGCACGTGCCGCCACTAGCGCTAGGGCTCCAGCTTCGGGAGCTCCGGTCGCCCCGCGCAGCCGCGACACGGCCTCCTCCACCGCCTGCCAGCGGGCTACTGACTCCGATAGGCCGGCGTCGCTGGGGGGCTCGCTGGCGGCGGGCGCGGCGCCGGCGAGCCCGTCCGAGCATAGCGACGCTATGTTCGACAGCGCCGCCGCTGAGAGTCTGTCGCACAATACATATTATAAATAAAAAAAACATATTTAAATAAAATTAAATGAATGAGGCCGTCATGGTGCAGGGACACAATATTTGATTATAAACACAATGGTTATGTATGGGTCCGATTCTCAATTAGAAATTAAATTGTTTTTATCTGCTCGCTCTGACTACAAGAGATAGCACGGAGATCGAATTTTTGCATTTTTATTCGGAGTTCCCTTTGCCTACCTTGCTATATGCTGTTTTTTTATAACTTACGTTGGTAGACAATATATTTTTATACATTTACTGTATAATATAATACTGCATAACTGTACAACATATTTAATAATATGTGTATTTAAGAAAATATTTTTTTTTGTAATAGTTGATGATGATTGATCTTTGCATTTCACCTTTCAAATTACTATGATATAGCGAAACACACTAAAACCTACTTCTGTGTGGGAGACCTTCGTTCTTCAGTTTCCTCACGTTCCTCTGTCAATTGACTGAACTTGAGCATATCAGCAGCGGCGTTGCGAATTTTCTCTTTGATATCTTCATCTAAAAATAAGATTGCAAATAAAATAAAATTCAGTTATGGTAAACTCAAATGAATAGACTATAGATGTTTACTTTCGCTCCTATCTTCTCTTTTCCTCACAAGCACACTCACAGTTGTCACTCACGTACCCTGGTACTGGTAGCAGCTGCAGAAGGCGGCCAGCAGGCGCTCGAGCAGGCGCGTGCGCTTGGCGTGCCCGAACACCACGAGCTGCGACCAGCACGCGGCCAGGCGCTCGCCCGCGCCGCCCACTTCCAGCGTTTTGATTATCTGTTTTTGTAAGTTTAAAGTTATACAGCTATTACTGAAACGGTTATTTATATATTTATATTTTTATTGTTTCGTTATATATATTTAAAAAAAAATGACTATTTTTCTGTGCAGTTGTTCCTTTAACATTTCGTTTTTGTTTTATTTCAATCGATTCATAAATAAAAAATGTATAGAAATTTACTTTTTCCACGCAAATGAAGACGCAGACATAGCTAATTATATTAAAAGTAATGTAACTCTTGAACTTTCAAATTTAATTTTTATTTTACACTACAGCTGTAAAGGCTCACCTCCTCCATAACAGATGGTTCAGGAACATAAATATTCGGTATTAACAGGTCCAATAACTCCAATGTTCTTTCAAATGGTGCATATCTGTAAATTTTTTTTTTCGGTTATACTGTCTTGTTACCAAATAAAAGTACTCAAAATGTTAAATAATTCATTCCCCCGAGTGGGATCGATTCCCATTCACGATCCACAAACATTACATTTTTTTAAACAATTTTTTTTAGGAAACTTTGATGGATGGATTTTTATTCCACTTTCAAACAAAAACTATTGATGGTTTTTAGATGAAACTTTACAGTAATAAATAAACTATAATTCATACACTACCATTTATGTAAACATTTTATATAATTCGGCTTTATAACCTATATACTCTATATATAAAAAATAAGATTAAGAGAGTGAAGTCGCTCATGTAATAACAGCTTACCGACATGAAACAGTAACAAAATGTCTGTAATAAATGCTCTCTTTGAACGCGTCTCCGACCAACTTGTAATTATCACCTTTCATTAGTAAAGCGTGTAGTCGTTCTGCTAAGTTCATGTCCTAAAAATATAAAAATTGATGTCAATTAAAGAAAAGCTAAGATTAGCTTAGTACTATACAATTTTTTTTCGTATTCACAATTTATAGTGTATACACTAATCGAAAATACCGATAATGGAATGATGGATTTTTTTCTTTGGACTAGTGTTCCATATAGAATAGTTATATATAGATATAGTTATAAAAAAATATTTTGTCAAATAATTGTCATAGTCTGATCTGGTTGATTGAAAGTGGATAGAGAACATTTAAAAAATAAAATTAAAATCTTTCCACTGATATTAGTAATCTATAGACTGTAAACGTATAATTGATGTGTAAGTTGTAAATAGATGTGGGTTCAATTTTCACTCATGGGATGAAATGTTTAATATTTTCATTTGCTTGCTCTGGAAATGACGCAGAAGTGCGGCGTTCAGTTCCGCCACTTGTCACGAAAGTAATCAAGAATTCTATGGACTGTGGGGAATGGAGTGTCTTAACAATAGGTTCCCTACACTCCCTACTACACGTAGGATAAAGCGTGAAATTTATTAGTAAGCTAACAATATCCACAGATTACTACACATAAATAATATAATTAAAAATCCTTACGCGTAAATGATCACTACACACTCCCATGGCTGTAATGAAGAAGTTAGTGTCCATAGGTTCATTTGCTACTAAAGACTCTCTCTTCTCCAAATCCGCCAAAATACCACTTAACACGTCTATCCGGGGTCCCTCTGTAAGGAAAATTATATTGTTTTTATATACCTGGTGAACTAGAAGGAGAAAATTGAAGAATTTTGGCAATATTAATAAGCCTCTATAAAATAACCGTTTTTAAAAATGCTTTAAAATTTTACTTTTTTGCTTGAAAACAATAGACACCTCGTCTGACAAATGTTTCACACCATGTTGTTGTACATATAAATAAAAACGGAGTGTCTTAACAATTTATCAATTTCTTTTTCAGCTTCACGCTTGTATCCTGTATATAGAAGGGTCGGCAAAGGGAATCTAGAGTTAAGCCACTCATTTCCTCATGCCCCGCCAAAATGAAAATATTAATTATATCTTATTCTCCCAAGTGGAAATCGAACCCACAACTGTTGCGTGTACGCTTGTGCTTCTGCGCCATGATCTCTAAATAATAATAGAATAAAAATATACTTACGCTCTTTACAGAACAGGCATAATAAATGATAATATGACGTCAAACTAGGTCCAATGCCTAATACTTTAAATTCGGATACAATTTGCAAGGCAATAGTTTGTAAAGTTTTCCCACTGCCCCAAGCGGATATTGATTTTAGGCAGGCGTTAAGAGTTTTTACATTCGGCGTTAAACCCTGCAAATATGGTAGAACAAAGAAGTGAAGTATTAAATATTAGAAAAAATATCAATAGAAGATATTTTTTTTTGCTTCACGCAATATCTCGCATATACCATGATAGAGAGAGGCAGCGAACCTAGTGCATTGCGTGTTGAGTCAAAATATTTAATATTTTCATTTCTTGCTTGGTAACGAGGCAAAGCGGCGTTGAGATCCGCCATTCAACACGCAATGCCCCGACGCAAAGTGAAGATCTCATTAAGAATAGAGTGTCTTAATACTAGGTACTAGGTACTCTTAATTCTATGTACCTACTGCCTACCTCTACTATGCGCGTAATACAACGTGAAGAAAAAAGAATTTTCACCTGCTCATTCATTTCAGCTAACAATCCTTTTAGGGCTTCAATACGTAATGCAGCCCCTTCCTTTAAGAATCCTACACAACTTAATAAGGCGTTGTAGACACTCGTAGATAATGGTACACCATTCTCTTTTGCTTCTTGGGCTAGGGCATGAGCTCTTTCTGCCTAAAATAAAATAAGAAATAGATAAAATCTATATAATAATATGTGAAGCTAAAACTTAGTACTCTTTTTTACGATAATTATGCGGGCGGACATAGATACTCCATGTATAATTTGACACAATTATAGTTTGTATAGAGAAGGAGTGCAGAATTATGTTATTTTTTAAAAGAATGCATAAAAGATGTATTAAATTAATAAAATAACACACTGTGACAAGTGTTGCCACGCTTTTTACACGTTAACAGGTATTTATAAATATTTATAAAGAAATACTTAGATGTTTTAATACAAAGAAGAAGTCGAAGGATTTATAATTTTAAGAAGTTAATTTTAAGTTGTAATAGTTTTAAATTTCATTTACCTGGAAAAAATTAGCCATGCCTTTTATAATAGCACAGTATGCTTCAGGTGTCTTGGGATCCATTGACGTAAACAATTTGTCAGCTAAGCCACCAAGTCTGTAAAAATATGGCATTGAATCTTGCGTCTTACAACATAATATCTTGAATTTGGGCATATTAATATAATTTTTGAGAAGCAATTGCTCCACTAGGTTCTTCTTCTCTGCTATATGCAAGACACAGCATGAAGCTGCAACATTTTTTATTACCATCACACTGTATCCGAGACATAGGTGGTTAGGCAGAGAGAACCTAACTTGAACCTGATAACCTAATATTGAAAAAAAATGTCTTGAATGACAGAAAACACTTTGCCACATTAACACAGCATGAAAATTGAGAATAGAACTCAAAACCATTGTGTTTACAGTTGCATACTTGGGCTCCTGCAACACAATGGCCTCAATATAAATATTAAGCAATAAGTAATAATAAAATATATTTACTTCCATGTAGCACCATGTCTCTCTTTGGCTGATCCAGCAAACCATCTTTCCTCAAGCCATTCCATTGCAATTGGTTCTTTTTCATTATAGAAACATAAAAGTTGTAATAAAGATAACTTTAAATCATCATTCAAATTCTCAACTCCACCCAGGAGCTCAAATACTTTTATTGAATCTTCTATCAGTGCATTTTGAATTGTGTATTTTAAGTCATCTTCTGTGACCTATAAAATATTCAAATCATATATCACAAGTAAATAAAAAAACATCTTATAAATCCTCAAATTGATTGTTGTGGATCAAATGATTTTATTTATAATTCATAACTTGCTTTTAAGATCATGTATGCTTATTGAAATAGTATATAATACTTCATTTTTTTTATCAGCTTCACTCTGCATCCCGCACACAGCAGGATAGGCAGAGGTAACCTAATGTGAAGACACTCCGTGCGACACTTTCTGCCGAATTGCATGTTGAGTACCAGAACCCAACGCCATACTTTGCCTTGACAACAGAACGAACAAATGGAAATATAAATTTAAAATAAATATTTCATTCCCTTGAGTGGGGATCGAACCAGTTTTACGGGCACAATTTGTGCCCCTGTGCCACTTCTGGCCTTAAATAATACTTCATTTTATTAGATAATCAACTGAGTTACATAGGGACTACACGCATGGGTGTAGGAATGGAAAATGAGTATGCAGACTATTTAAAAAATAATCAAAAATCAAAATAAATTAGTCATATATATTAATAAAAAGTTAGTAACAGAAACTTAAATTTTAATTATTTAAATTTTATTTATACATTTACATATCTTTTTATCTTACACTCAGAACACCATAATCAAAGAACTTTACTATACCTTACTCTCATCATTATAAATAGGTTTAGGGGCAAATATATCAATTTTTGGATCTGCATTGAAGTATGGAGTTTTCATTTTCATTGGAGGATCCCATTCTCTTGTAGTAAACAAGTTTGAGTGTTCATCTCTTATCCAAGCTGCTGCCTTTCTACCAGCCTCAGCAGACAACGCGTATGCTCGTTTTCGGTAATTTGACAGTGGAATAAGAAATGGGTCATCATGATATCTACAAAATTAAAATATTTATTATTAATACTTAGTTTAGAAATTTTTAGAATAAAATAAATTCAAGTCGTGTTTACTTGTAATGAGGCGCAGTGGGATCGGCGCCGACAGTAGCCGCTAAAGCTTGCAAAATATCCGTAGGTCCTCTTAATATTCGGGGCGGTGGAGAAATACCATCACTGGATTTACTAGTTTGTGGAAGTTTTTGACTTTCTATAGAAGATACTGATCGACATAAGCATGCTAATCTTGACCACTGCCTAAAAAATTCAAAAGTAATACAGGGAATAAAATCAAATATTTTTCGAGTTATAATTTACATAATTATATTATATACCTTGGTGTTATTACTAGGTTAGAATACATTTAGATTTTTATTATTTTCTTATAATTATAACTTAATGTTTTAAAATATATAATTTAACAATATTTGGGACAAGCTGAGAAAAACATAACCTAATATTTTGTTAACAGCAATAACCATAAGCTAGCTGTCACTTGCCAAAACAAGTGACACCTGACATTATCAATATTTGTCACAGATACTACAAATCAGTAGTAGTGAAATAATCGGCAAATAATCGAATAGAGAGAGGGCTAATATTAGTATAGTAGAGACCTTCCAGACCAGACCTTCGTTATTTTATAAAGCCTGAAAGTTTCTGTGCGCACATAGCCACCACCAGTAAGCAAAACTATGGAATATGGATCGTGGGTAGTGGTTACTATGGCAGATATTGGGTAACTAAGATGCAAAAAATAGTACCTAACTTTTGTTAGTCATATTTTTAATATCCTCTTGGCATATTAGAAATGAAGTTGTCCATTGCCAAATACTTAGCATAGTTTTTACATGGTCCCTGCCAGACACCCCCAAAACCTATAAGCTATAAGCGCCTATGAACATATTACGAGAATAATATTTTTACACATTAGTTAATTAAAATGTTAATGTTATATATTTAGAATAATAAATAGTTCTTGTCATGTCAGTTACTACAAGTAACTTTAGTATATTACATTCGTAGGTGTTTGTAGTTTATTAGAGTGTAGAGATGTCTAGCCGGGGTTAAATCATAAGAGTCTGGTAGCAGGTAGAGCGCGACGATATGTATTATTTACTGCGCCAGTTTGTATATATGACACAAAGTGACGCATACTATCCACATACTATCGAATATTAAGCACACGATACACAAGCTTGACTCATGTCTGTATTCACAAATTTCATAAAGTAATATGTATTTGCGGGCTATAAGCTTGTTAACTAATAAATAACAATCTAACTATAATCATTGGTAACATAAGTAAAACTTACAAGAATCATTTACTACAATATTCTACAATCTATATGAATTTCTGTCTGTTTGTATGTATCGTCTGTTTGTTTGTGCGTTTGTTTACGCTAAGGAAGACAGTTAAGCTATTTAACCGATTTAATTGCAGTGCATTTCATCAGTGTTTACAAGGTTCCCTTAATATTTAGTATTTGTTTTGTTGCAATCGGTTCATAAATAATTGGCTGAAACTACTGCGATATAGGTTTTGATATAGTTTTTAAAATGATATTATTATCAGAAAATGAAAGTAAAGGATATAAAAAATTAAGCTGGCGAAGCTGTGAGTGGCTCGTTAGTATACAATAATTTTTTTTTCAGCTTCACGCTGTATCCCGCACACAGCAGGGTAGGCAGAGGGAACCCAGTGTTAAGACACTCTGTTTCCCACTTTCTGCCGAATTCTGGAGATATTGCGTATTGAGTGGCAGAACTCAACGCCATGCTTTGCCTCGACATCAGAGCGAAGAATTGGAAATATAAATTTAAGTAAATATTACATCTCCTCGAGCGGGGATCGAACCCACAACCAGTCGATTTACAGTCATACTTTGTGCCGCTGCGCCATGACTGGCCTCGAATACAAAAAATATTTTATTATTACAATAAAAGTTACTAAATAAATAAATAAAACCAAATAAAGATCACTCTATTTTGACAATTGATAATAACTAGAGTAAGAAATGTTTTGTAGTAATTAATAATTATATCAATTAAGTTTCTTATCTTTTTATTATTTTGTTTCCATTGTATAATATTAATCATTTTGTTATATTTTACATCCATGGAAACAGTGATATCGATCATCGATCGATCATCTATTTGTAGATCTGGTTCGGTCTCCACTCGGAGGAAAGTTATGTTTAAAATGATATTAATTTGGTCAGCTGGTTAACATAGAACTCGGCGTTAGGTTACACCAATTATTATTATAAGTCGGAAAAACTGAATGTTCTAGGAAGAGAGTTATATGCTTTACTAGAGGGCGCGCGCGGCTTCGCGCGCTTATTAGGAGCGAATTCTAAACAAACCACGAAACACATGTTCAATAAAATATTTTTAACAGTCTGAATTAAATTTTTTATAAAAATCGGTGGCAATTTAAAGATTTTTCCATATGAACTTTCAACCCCTTATTTGAACCCTTAGGGGGTGAATTCTTAAAAACCATGAAACACGTGGTCAATGAAATATTTTTAAGAGTCTGAATTTCAAATTTTATAAAAATCGGTACAGATTATTTTTTTTTCCCATACAAACTTTCAACCCCTATTTCATCCCTTTAGGGTTAAAATTTTTCAAATTCCTTTCTTAGTGGATGTCCAGAATATAAAAATAAACATCTGCCCAAATTTCACGTTTCTACCATCAGCGGTTACGACTCTGCGTGCGTCTTACCTCAGTCAGTCAGCACAAGTCCTTTTATATATATAGATAAGGCCTGTATGTGAAAGTGTGAGGCTAAAAAAATATTTTAAATAATTTACATATTTTTTCCATATTTATTTATTTAAAAACATGAGTGTTAAGGTAAAACAAACCACTTTAATAAATATTGCACCTGTACCAATAGCGCTATTAGACGAAAAATTACCACTCACACTTGACGCATTATTGATGATTACATGGAAAATAATGGGCTTCTCAGTTACACTATTGCACTTGTATAACGTTTCATTTACACATGTTTTATTTAGAGTACTGAAAACAGTGTGAGGCGGACAATCAATGAGCCTTGCAGCAAAAACACTATTTAGATCTTTGATACATGCTATATAAGATCTGCAACCAGGGCTAGAAATATCAGGATAATCGCCTTCTTGTGTGCAATTATGTCCTGGCAGGCACTGGTAGTTGGTGACATTTGTACATTGATTTTCTAAATGGCTATAAACTGTTTGCTCTGGACAAAGGAGGTCATATTTCGTAAATGATGCGGCAGCTGTGGCACCAGGTAAACACATTGTATATCCACGACAATCGGAGTTCGTATTATTTGGAAATCTTCCTCTAGCTGTGCATAATGTGGATTGACACGCGCCATGATGAATAATCTGAAATACCTACGAATAAACACAATGAAATATAAATATTAGACGTAAAATGTAGAGTTGTGTATATAGCAATATAATATAAGATATATAAAGATTGTGTCATTGTCAATGTTAAAAGCATCAGGTATATATTAGATATGCCTTTGTATATGGATTCAATTATTATTTTGTAAAAATAGCTGTATTTTCAAAGACAAATCTTTTATCATAAAAACTGCTAAAATATTTCTAAAGTTCTAATTTTATAAATATGTTTTTTTAATAACTTGATAAAAAATATAAGCAAACTTACACATAGTGAAAAAAATATCCATAAATACATATTCTTTTTTTGTTTAAGCTTATTTTCACCACGAGAATTTTATTCTTGTATTACAAAGGAGTACTACTTTATAAGCATTTCTCATATCACTCACTCGTAAGATAAAAACAGAAACTGAGAAATTCTCATTATTAACTTTAAAGCCTTACGAAAATAAAAGAGATGTGCCTCAGGTTTTATATCGATTTGGTAATTTTTTGCCTGTTATTTCAGAACATTATTTAGTCTAATATTTTAATGGGCTTATTTGATACCCAGCTACTACCGGCTAGCTAGCGGCTTCCCCTGCTTGAACTATATAATTATTGATTTTCTAACCTTTCGTTTTTTAATAATAATATTATCGTTATTAAATATTACAATTTTATCTTACATATCATTCATATTCAGACAGAAATGGTACCTATAGATTTAAATTTACTACTGTTAACAATAGAAATTAAACAATAGAAAGGCATCAATTTTATTATGGGTCCAAATACTATGTAACATTACCCATGTTACATACATTTTAATGCTGTATGTATCATAAGAATGTTAAATTTTGTTTTTCCTATCCCAACATGTTAATATCAATTTATTTGATTATTTGTTTTAAAGATATTAAAAAATGTTTAAGAAATAAGGATTAGTTGATTGGTTGGATTGGTGGCGTTTACTTCTCTAAACAGAGAGTAAAAGTTACAACCACATTCTTAATTTAAAAAATATTCAGGTACATCACTAGGTGGAAGTTTGATAAGTGTATTTGTTTGAATTAAAGTTGTGTATGTTTCATCTCTGCACACAGTTTTGTTTATAACGACCGGATTATTCTATGATTATGTTAATGTTCATAAATTTTTTTTTACGGAAAAGGACATGGTAACCGAGCGTTCGGGTCACTTGATGGTAAGTGATTACCGCCGCCCATGATCCCGTGCAATACCAGCGGAGCTACGGGTGCGTTGCCGATCGTTTACGAGTAGGTAGGTACTTCAAGTTTAGGTATTATAAAAGAATTAGACTATCGTTTATCATTACTTTCTATTTTACAATAGCTACCCATGATACATATCATTATAAATAAAACAATAAAAACGTATTTGCGTTTGGGTTTATGAGTGAAGTCCTATGAATCATATCACAATTTCCGATGTAAATATGGGTAATACCTATCTGTAAGTACTAAATTGACTAAGCTTAGAGTTTTATATTCCCCTACATAAAGTAAAACAATACAGGGTGCGAAGAAATATTAATACAATTTTATATCTACTTCTTCAAAAAAAGATGAAAAAAGTAATAGTTTCAAATTGTAATATTTCATTTTAATGTTGCTATTTTACTTTTACTATATAAAATATATATGAATATATATGATGATGAGCTTAAGTGCTCTAATTTGAATATGCTTAATATATCTGCTAAAATGATGTTATAAAAAATGATTTTCGAGTCACTTTTGTAAATTATTTAAAAATACATATATGAAAAACTGTACATACATACATACATACCTATATGTAGTTGTGTTTTTGAATTTTGTATATTATTTTCAGCAGCTCTAAAGAAAATAATAAAATTAGTATATAATCTATATATATAAAAGGACTCGTGCTGACTGACTGAGGTAACAGGTACGCACGCAGAGCCGTAACCGCTGATGGTAGAAACGTGAAATTTGGGCAGATGTTTATTTTCATATTCTGGACATCCACTAAGAAGGGAATTTGAAAACTTTTAACCCGAAAGGGATGAAATACGGGTTGAAAGTTTGTATGGAAAAAAAAAAAATCTGTACCGATTCTTTAAATTGCCACCGATTTTTATAAAAAATTAAATTCAGACTGTTAAAAATATTTTATTGAACCACGTGTTTCGGGGTTTTTTCAGAATTCACTCCTAATAAGCGGGCGAAGCCGCGCGCGCCCTCTAGTAAGATATACGAAAGGAAAGTGCATTTTGAGCGTATGTATGAAAATGTGAGTCACATTGTCTTATTCGCAATGTTCAAGGAAAATTCCTTGCGATCGGGTAATTAAGTACTCCATTTAAAGTGTTATGATTATCATCGACCTAATCCTGCTTATTGGGCGTATAAACTCTATAAAGTATAAAAAGGACACATTATCAGAATTTATGGAGACCGTCAAAATG
This sequence comes from Heliconius himera, assembly GCA_021202915.1. Lineage (NCBI taxonomy): Eukaryota > Metazoa > Arthropoda > Insecta > Lepidoptera > Nymphalidae > Heliconius > Heliconius himera. The sequence continues at coordinate 18,694 of JAJHJA010000207.1, forward strand.
GAGGGAAAACTCGGCATTGTCGTTTTTGTTGTAAGTTGCATAATTTACAAAATATGTATACATAATATATTTTTTATTATTTGAAAGCTTTCAATCTTAATTATTTATTGTTATAAATATTGACACAAAGAAAAAAAATCTTTTATTTTATATTATACGTAACATTTATTAATTACTATTGCAATGTGTTACTTTAATATAGTGATACAAAACCATTAAAAAATATATTAAAGCTTATTCGAAATTTACTAATTGCAATACAGGTCTTTAAACGTGGAGGGCAGTTATCAATAACAGCACGCACTCTTTCTATGTGAAAATTCTTCATTACCAATTGTAAGGATTGTTTTAGGGACTCCAATTTATCATAGCTTTTAGAGCAAGCCTTATTCTCTAAAACAGATCATAAATCATAATCCAATGGATTAATATCAGGATTAGATGACGGCCAGTCTTCAGATTTTATGAAGTTTGAAATGTTCGCTTCTAATCAAGATTGGGTGACAAAATATGAAAAAAAATTGGGTGACAATATTGGGTGACCTGGTACTGATGACACAAACAAAGGAGGTTTCGTTGTACCTATCAATGGCCCAGTACACAAAACATTTGACTCATACCAAGCGTATGGAGGATTTTAAAAGTCGCATTTGCCTCCATATTTACTTTATGTTATCCATATTGTATTACAATAACAGTGATTCTGCTATCTATATTGCTCCTCTCCATTTTAATATCACGAAATATTGTACAGTGTATTGGCGTGAAAATAAAAAAAAACACAATGAACAATCGTATAAAATGACGGATTCCAAATTCAAAAGTTATAATTTGTTTGTTTTTAATTATAACAGTATTTATGGCCAGACTAAGATTTGGCTTAGTAAATATTTCTTGTAAGTTTAATGTTAAACAATAAAAATTTAATTATTAAAAATATTTCTATATTCAGGTACTATGCCTAGTATGGCAAGCAAAGGCCGCTGTCAATTGCACGAGCACCGGAGCCGGTAGATTTGCAGAACCAACGGACACCACTTGTCAAAACTATACTCTGTGCGTCGCTCAAACCAACGGATCCTACGCCGCTTACAATTACGTCTGCCCCTCGACTTCCCTTTTCAACCCTGCCACATCGCGTTGCACCACGAATTACGTTTGTAACGTAACCACTTCAGTATGTACAACAGAAGGCTTCATCGCAAACCCTAGCTCTACTAATTGTTCCTCTTATATTAATTGTGTAGAAATTAATGGTACTTTTACTGAAGAAAGTTTAAGTTGTCCAAGCGGCACGTTATACAATCCTAATACGACACTATGTGAAACTAACTATACGTGCACTACAAGTACCAGCACGTCTAATAGTACAACATTCAGTTGTACAGGGACTGGTAGATTCGCGAATACTTCAGATGTAACATGCAAGACTTATTATTTATGTGTTCTGGCGACAAATGGGACCTATATAAACTATCAATACACTTGTCCAACGATATCTGTTTTCAGTCCAACGTCTCGGTTGTGTACTACGAGTTATACATGTCCGACTTCATAAAATAACTGTGCATCTTTTTTTTTATTAATAAACCAAAACTATTTAATACATATTATGTTCCTATAAATTATTATTTTCAATAAATGTTTATTCACATAGTTTTTTTTTTATATTAAAATCCACTGTCAAAAGCACAATTCACAACTACATACTCATATATCTTGGAAAGAATGTTGAAACCATTAAAAAAATTGCGTTTAATAAGTAATATTGACAGTAAAAATATTTAAACAAAACTTCAAAGTAACATATATGTAAGATAATATCATTTTACTAAAAAGACATTACAGATATAAAATTTGTATAAACATATTAAGTAATAGAATCGGTTACAATTTTTTTATAGAAAAATAATAAGGGAAATATATTTCTAATAATGGAAGTTGAGGTGACTCAGTTATGTTTTTCTACTTATGTTAACTATAAAATATACAAATAATGAAAAATACCCAATAATAAAAAAAATGGAGGTCATTGTGGCGCAGTGGGACAGCTTCTAAATGTGAACGCGATGTTATGGGTACACTCGCAGTAATTAATCATTTTCATTTCCTCGCTCTGCACTAGTAAAAAAAAGTCCGGCGTTTATTTCCGCTTTTAAACACGCAATAACTAGAATATTGAAAGAGTAGGAAATCAGGGAATAATGCGCTTTGACACTCTCTGCTTATCTTGCCATATGCGGGATACAGCGTGACACTAAATTAAAAGAAATAAACTACTTTTAACCTGTATTACAATATTTTTTTATTTTGCGTTGGATTGCAATGGTTCACAACTTTTGTTTGAATTAATTTATAACTGCTACCCAGTTATAAATTTATTCAATTCTTATTAATTATAATTAATTAACATGGCAATGGTTACTACCATTGCCATGTTTCAATGCCAAATTTGAAATTACATATTTACATTTCGCAAAATTTTATGTATTAGATTTTTCTTTAATATTATATTGTTAGAATAAATACGAATTAATTATTCAGCCACCCGTCCAGAAAGGGTATAAAATATACATTTGTGACATTTGTTACGTACCTACATAGGTTAAAGTGACGTAATTTACAATGTACTATCTTATAAGTAAATTGAAATATCTACTGATAGTGGATGTAAATAAAACCTTGAGGAAAAGAGAATATAATATAAGCTTGAACAGAATGTATACAAAAAATTATTAATAACACATTTTGATTTACTTTCAATATATTTTGGATCTTTTTCTCATTTTTACACGTCGTTTATTCCTTTTAACACTTTCTACTTTATTTTCTTGTTCCAAATCATTACATTTTACTCCCACAATTAACCTTAATGCTAAACATCTTGATCTATTAAGGTTATGTTTTAATTTGGAAGGTATTTGATGACTTCGTGGAGGAGTACTATCTTCAAATGAATGATGTATTGGCAATTCCGGAACAGTAGTTTTCAGAGTAGCGTAGTAATGTCGAAAATAATGATCTCGAGCCCTATTTATCATTGATGCTGGGATTTGTGCTTTCGTTCCCTTTCTTCCACCGACGTTCACTGTACACGGTGTGGAACCATAATAACTGTTAACAGTAACATATCTTTTATTGTTATCTATTGGTATTATTCTTTTGAAATTTCTCATATTTTTGAAACGTCTGTGATCAAATTGTGGAAGGCTTGTGACAAGATAAGAAGATTCATTAATACGTTCCACTTGATATGTTTTTATTGAAGACGAAACCGTTACAAGGTCGGTTAGTATCCACTGCATAAATAAAACATGTTTTGTTATAAGAGAAATCATTTAACTAAATCTTTTAATATTTACAATAGTCGTTGTAGACATTGCCAAGTCGCTTTGACATATTTTTGATGTTATCATTGTGACGTCATGTTAAACTATGCTATTCTATAAGACTAGATTATTTTTTCTTTTTTAAATACATTTTTGGTCACATTTTTGATTGTACACAAGTGGAACGATAAATGTAGGTTCAAATTCCATATGGATTAATAAATATTTATTTATATTTAAAACGTATATTAAGCTCTCTTAAGTCCTGGCCAGTTAAATGTGGCACTGCATCGATACATAATATAGTGGCTAGATATATTATTTTTGGATGAAAATTTTGCAATGTAAAGTTTTTGGCCAAACATATCGCAACATAGTTTCATATTTTACAAATTAAAATATAATATTTCTTTATCTTTCCTACCTACCTATTAACTTAATATTTTGAGAGGCAGTTTGGAATAATCCAACGACGTTTTACTCATTTTGTAATTGACGCGTACGCGATTAATCCGGTTAAAATAGTTTCATTTAAAATGTTATACAATACTTTGTTTATGTACAACGATTACTCTTGATTTGATATCGTTTGATAAAATTTTCTGTATTTTTATTATTCAATAGACGAAATATTTAGTTTGACCCAGTAGTTATAATTAAATCAAACTCTAAACAAAATTTAAGTGACATCAAATTAAAAAAAAATGTATAAGACAAAATGTATTGGACCCGCCTTCAAACCTATCTGTAGGCAGCACATACAACATATTTTTGGAGATCTAAGCTCACACCCACTTAAAGGTAATAATGTTAATATTAACTGAGTCACAATGAAGCAAAAATACATACTTTCGTACGTTTTTTTAAATATATCACAATAGGTTGGCAATATGAACATAATTAACTTTCACTTAAATAAAAAAATATATAAAATCATTTAAAATAAATATGCAAAGTAATGATGTACTGATATACGTGTTTTATAAGTAAAATGTATATATTTATCATACCTCTAAATATATTGCCTTTGTACCTCAAAAGGAAAAACAGAACCTTCACTTTATTGTTTGCCTGTCCGCCGCGTATTCAAAACCTATAGGGTACTTCCCTTGAACCTACAGTTATGAAACTTAGCACGAATGGAGGAATTACAATACTAATAAAATAAAAAACTCGAGAACTAAAAATTTATTTAAAAAAATTACAAATTTATTAATATTTATAGTTTATGTCATAGAAAGTGTAGATACTTCCCGTTATAAATTGTACTTCCCAAATACCTACAATCCTCGAGTTGGAACCCTCGGTTCGCGACGTCGAGTTTGACTTGATTGACCAGTTTTTAAAAATTATCAAATTTTTATCCAGTTACAAATGTACGTCTATTAATATTCTGTGTTTCTAGTTCACACTATAATATGTTAAAAAATCGGAAGCGGGTATCGTTTTTAAAGAAAACATGTTAAAACACACATCGTCTATATGATTCTAAACTATTTGGAAAGAGATACTATGTAATTGCAATAAGTGATATGTATCACCTACTAACAATACTTCACACTAGTTTCCTTCCAACAGGGGCCGTCACTTACAAGCGAGTGCCCCCGATTGACACAATTCCACTGCTTTTATAGTTATTTTTCACCTAAATCTACCCTCTTTTACACGAGTACGCTAACACGGCCATCCTGCATGGTGCCCGCCCCGGGCACCCCACGAGTCGGGATAAATCACTGTGACAATAAACAGCAGTTAGTCGTGCGCCTAAATTATACTGTATCATAAAACAGTCCCATAATGGAATTTTGCTCATTTTATCATTCTTTACACTGAAATAGCTCGACAACATGACCCAACTTAAAAGGAATATGCCGCACTTAGGAAACCCTAAAGGGACTATGCCACACTTAGGAAACCTAAAGGGACTATGCAACACTTAGGAAACCTAAAGGGACTATGCCACACTTAGGAACCCAGACTCATAGCTCAACACAACTTGGCCTTAAAGAGCATTTCACTCACTTAAGCGTTCCAAGTTGTTAAAGTCGTCTCCCTCTTAAAGAGTATTTTTCTCACTTAAGAGTACCAAGATCAACTTTGAGCCCACATGTCAACATTATAAAAATTGTAAAGTGTGGCTAACTTACTCTCAAAGCATTATGCACAGACCTGTATTTTCGCTCGGTCTAACCTGACACTTACTTATTATTCATCCTTGATTCGATCCATTTTTCGAGTCCTTATGACACCACAATAAAATTACTAAAACAATAAAATTATTAGTAAAGTAGTCCTTCTATTTTTCGATAATAATTTCAAACAGCAAAGATTTTATAATAAGAAATAGCTTTTAATTTTTAGAATACCAAACTTTCAATACAAAATACCAATGGGGCGAAGATACACATAAAGATATGAAAACTTCATGCGTATCCCACTTCTGATGTTAAAAAATCGGAAGCGGGTATCGTTTTTAAAGAAAACATGTTAAAACACACATCGTCTATATGATTCTAAACTATTTGGAAAGAGATACTATGTAATTGCAATAAGTGATATGTATCACCTACTAACAATACTTCACACTAGTTTCCTTCCAACAGGGGCCGTCACTTACAAGCGAGTGCCCCCGATTGACACAATTCCACTGCTTTTATAGTTATTTTTCACCTAAATCTACCCTCTTTTACACGAGTACGCTAACAAATAATTAAATGGTTTACGTCCGGAACACGTAAACAGTTTTGACGACATCAGTCACGCGAAAAAACGCGAAAATCGAGTGAGGTTTCTACTACTAAATAAGTAAGAAAAGTAAAAAGTGAATGAAACTGCACAATAAGCCGAGAGTTACCATTCCGGAATCAAGGTCAGATTTATGGCAAATCATCTAAATGCAAATGCATTCTAATTTCTACCATATACACCTTATTATGAGAACACAAGGTGTCATTTTATATTGGTAGTATAAAGATATGTAATTTGTCGGGGAAGAGTCTGAGAACGCTCCCGTTAGCAGCATTGTTTTCAATGCCACCGCGTACACGCTTCTTAATAGTTACTTCCGTAAATGAACAGATCGGCTGTAGAGTCGATATGTGTTATATTATTTTAATGATCTATATATATTAAAAAAAACTGTTTTGGTCTGTGATTTCAAAATAATCGTGGTTTTCCAAGTGATTATAGTTATTTATAGGGTACTAAAACAGTAACAAATCATTTTATTTTTTGTCTGCCTGTTTTTCTCTTTGTCCGGGTTAATCCCCGGAACAGCTAAACCGATTTGTATTGGACTAAAACTGAAAAACATAGGGGTTGCGGAGCAACTTGCAGGTATTTTTTATCATAAAATAATAAAACCTTTTTTTAATATGATATTTTTTACGATGATAAAAGCTAATAAATATAAGATAATATAATAAGAGACCAGTCGCGGCGCAGGGGCACAAAGTGTGCCTGTAAATCGACTGGTTGTGGGTTCGATCCCCACTCGAGGAGATGAAATATTTATTTACATTTATATTTTCATTTCTTCGCTCTGGTGTCGAGGGGAAAGCGTGGCGTTGAGTTCAGCCACTCAATGCGCAATGCCTCCAGAAATTGGCGGAAAGTGAGGAATGTGAGAACGGAGTGTTTTAACACTAGGTTCCCTCTGTCTACCCTGCTGTGTGCGGGATACAAGGTGAAAGTAAAAAAAAAATTAATAAAATCAGAATATATCTTCCGGCCTTCCCGCCTCCGGAATTCGGCAGAAAGTGGGGAACGGATCGGTTCATGAAATATGAACATAGGAGGAGTTTGTCGACAAGCATTTTAATATTTATGCAAATAAAGTCATACTTTTGTAACATTATATTTCCTTATAATAAAACTCTAGCGTGAGTTCCAACTTTCATTGCAGATGTTAAATTTTTTTTAATATTTCTATTACCTATCCTATTGGTACTATTAAAGGCAAATATATATTCGCTTGCTACTTCATAGATTTTTTGAACTTACTTAATTTGCTGTCGTGTGATATACGCTTTCACTTGCGTGTCTCCACAACCGGCGATCGATCCCAATTGCTTGATTGTTATCCAATTCATGTTAAATGTTATTATGCGTTTACACTAGTATGTAGTTTACAAAGACAGATTCTATGTATATTATATAGAAGATTTTATATATGTATTTCGTAAGCTTACTACCTGAAAATAAAAAAAAATAAACGGAATTCTTATAGGATCTTATTGTTGTTCGTCTGTATAGAAGGATCAATATCCGACTGTCAAGAAAAATTCTTTTCAACGCTGATTCATTGAGGTGAAATTATGAAAATCATCGCGTAATCAAAACCTATAGGCTAAATATTCCTAACTTTACATAAGTAAACACAAGCCAGACATATAAACTCAAATATAAATATTCCTATTTCATAAATGTGTAGTGGTGATTCTATGAAAAGCATGTTTATTTGTTAACATAATCGCTAGGTTATCTATACCTACCGCATTAAATTATTTCGTTTTTTGCATAAATTAGATAAAAAAAGTTATTTAACTCTAATATATATTTTTATAGTTAGCAATAGCATAAAATAAGTGAAATTTGCTATTACATACATAATGTGTTTAAGTTTTCTATTAAAATTCATAACGAGGTGCGAAATTTGGCGGCAGTTCGACCCATTGTCGGACGGTTACATACTTAATTATGCAAGCATAATTTATTCAACTTTTTACACTTTAAGGAAGTTTTGTTTTTTTTTATAATATCTATTGTTCAAATTCTTAGTCATTGAGAAATTACGACAAAAAACTTTTTTTTAATTGATAATTTTATTTTCTGGCAAAATATGGCATTGGAGCAAGTGTGCGTGTTTGGTGTAAACGCGAAAGGTTGTGGGTCTCGATACGTAATCGATAAAATATTTCATATTTTTAATTCCGTGCTCTGCTAACGAGGCAGAGGCAATGCCTCCGGAAATCAGCGGAATATGAGGATCGGAAGTGTCTTAACACTAGGTTCAATTTTGTGGGACAGATAAAGGTAAAAAAAATAAAATTTAATTATTAATAAAATAAATTACTAATATTAGAAAAATGTTCTGTTACGAAATATTTACAATAAAATCTAATCAAAATCAGCGACACGCTGTATCCCGCACACATCAGGGTAGGCAGATGAAACCTAGTGTTAAGACACTCCGTCCCCCATTCTAAATATTTACAATGATTTCTTTTGAATAAATATGTTAGAAAGAGAAAAGGTACTACAGATTTCTAATGTTCTCAAGTTATCGATTGTTAATAGCCGTCACATAGATAAGCTTTCGAGGCCGTGACGAGGCATTTCGTCGGTTTTGCGTATGTTCGCAATACTTTCGATCACCGCATTCAGAGCACATACCATTCTCGTAGTTGTTTACAGTATAGAATAATAACTACACGGGTCCGTGCCAAGTTTCTGAAATAAACTGCATTTTCCTTTTTCGGTGTAGTTGCATCCAAATTTTGCAATATATATGCAATAACATTTATTTTATTTGCCAATTTACGTAACTATCGGCCTTTTTAGTTCACCTCTGATATGCGTGACCAAATTGTTAAAAAGCTGAATTTGTGTCTATTTTATTTCGAAAATATAGAAGATACCATATTGTAGAGAATGTTCACGTGGAATATATAAATATACCTACTACGGTTAGAATAAAGCAGAATGTCTACATTCGACCTACTTTTTAGGTAACTTTAAAATACAAAAACGGAATCCTTATACCATCAATTTGTTATCCATCTGTCCGTCTGTTGAGTGCATATCAATCACATAAAAACTAGCTTCTAGTCATTGTAATCAAAAAATAAGAGCGTTTATTTATTGTTTTTGTTGTATGAAACCTTGTGGGATAGCTACTTCCCGTGGACATACAATTGTGAAGTTTGGCAAGAAGTGAGAACTTTCAATATAAGTAAAGGAAAAAATTCAAAAAGAGAAAATTTATAAAAACTTTTAAATGTACGTCTTTTCATACATATCCTTTCATTCATAACTGACATCCGCAAATTTAAGTTTGCCAACTTTCATACATTGTAGTACTTCTCATTGGCATCCAATCCTGAAATTGGTACAGAACTTTTGGTATGCGACTTAGTCAAGGTATTTGACCAATTTTTTCTTTCAATGTAAATGGAAGCTAGTTGCGGTACTCGAATTTCGTTTTCCTTCTACACATCAAAAAGAAAAAGAAACAATTAAAATATATTTCTTTTCGAGAATATATCAAATAAGGTAATAATGTTACATTTTCACATCTGACTCACTTCAGAATTACAATTATTATATAAAATTTTGCGTAATCCACTGTTATATAGGCTTTCAAACAGGTGCCAAAAAGGATGAGATAATCGATCTCGTAACAAGATTAACAATCAGTTTGAGTAAAGAAAATATATATATGCCCAAAAGTAAAAGTTTCTTATTGCTACGTTTCCGTGAACTGAATAGTAAATATATAATACGAAAGCCATCTATTTAGTAAATTCTGTGTGCTTCGAAATTTTACAATTTCACTGAATAATTGCCTAACATTGTAAGTAAATGACATGGGTTACGTATTTCGTTGTACTCTATACGGGATGGAGACGCGGAACTAGCTTTTGTTACGTTTTATGTCTTTCAAAACTTGATTAATATATTGATATTGCTACCGAGCGCGACGATTTTAGGCTGACCTGACAGGAAGAGAATTTATATTTGGATTTTTTTCCGGATTTTACCATAACGAAGTAAAATAGGTTAGATTCCATATGCATTAAAATTGGCATAAAAATGCGAGATTAAAGATAAATAAAAGATATTGTTCAAAATTATACACTATAATAAAACTACATAAACCGTGTTTGTACATTAAATATATCAGCTTCACGCTGTATCCCGCATACAGCAGGGTAGGTAGAGGGAACTTAGTATTAAGACACTCCGTTCCCCACTTTTCGAATTCTAGAGCCTTGCGTGTTGAGTGGTAGAATTAAAAGCCGCGCTTTGCCTCGACATCAGAACGAAGAAATAGAAATATAAATTTAAATAAATATTTCATCTCCTCGAGTGGGGATCGAACCCACAACCAATCCATTTTGCAGTCACACTTTGTGACTCCTCTATCACTTTAAATATATTTTTACGAAAAAATATTCAGGGGGATTAAAAATTAGTAATAGAATATGAATATATAATTTTTTTTATTATACCTGTTATATATTTCCAAATAAATAGTTTTTTTGATATTTAGCTATTAGTTTTATATTAATTCAAGTGATTTTATTTATATGGAAATAACATAAGTTGCGGATGGCAACTAGTTCTTAAAAAATAAACAGTGATCTTTAAAAATTGTAGTAAACACATAATGGTTTACACTTAAAAAGCAATACTTGAAATATTTTTTACTATGTCACAGTACCATAACAATCCAATAAGTAAATTATTAAGTATTTATTTATTCAGTTTCTCTATGTCGACAGGAGTAATACTTAAAGAGAAATATAACTACGAAGTATAGATAGTTTAAAAATAACTGATCAAGTGTGAGGGGGACTCGCCTACAGATGATTCCGTATCAATTTCAGACTTATTAAATTTACAAATTTAAATTTACAGGTGTATGCATTCATTTTGTGTTAAAATAATTATAAATATAAATTTTACACCTCACTTAACTTTCACTTTTTGGATTTTTTCCTTTATATTTTGTAATGTTAGTTACTTTCCTATGTCAAATTTCATAACTGTAGGTCCACGGAATGTACTATATAGGTTTTGAATACGCGACGAATTTCATACAAAATGCCGCTAAAATGATGCATAAATAAATGGTCTATTAACTACTAATTATCTATTGATTGCGTTTTGCAAGTTTAATTTAGTGTGGGCTGTTCCCCAAGGGAATGTAGACCGGAATATTTGATATTAAATTCAGCTTGATTCTTCCACGCAATCTCGAGATGATTTTGACAGACGTACAACAAAATTATCCGATAAGGGCTCGGCTTTTCCATTTGGATTACGGAACCCTAAAAATAACTAGTTAAGTTTTGTCATCGACAAGATCTTTTGGGTAAGGATCAGCCGGAAAAGAAATTGAGTATATAAAAATTCAAGCTATATTCCGTACACATTAGGGTAGGCAGAGAGAAACTAATGTGAACACACGCCGTTTCCAATTTTCCGCCGAATTCTAGAAGCATTGTGTGTTAAGCGGTGGAACTCAACGCCGCGCTTTGTAAAATAGAATTTATGTTATGAAAATAAAGTATTATCATCAGAACGTGCTCAAATTTTCAAAGAGGGTCATAATACTGCCGTAAGGGATTCATATAGGATTGAATGGAGTTTTAATTTTAATATTCTTTATTTATTCTATGTTGTAAAAGTAAAAGTAAAAATATTCAATGCCATTACGAAACATTCCACAGCCACAAAATAAACACAGTTCATAAAAAACGGATAGGTCAGGATGGTGATCACTATCGAAAATCGTGACTTTCTATGATTGATGAAGTGTCTACAAATATTAAAAATATCATTGTGTATATACCACGAGAGTCGATGGCAAGAAGAAAAGAGTTTTGATGAATTAACTTTTTTTTGCTTTTAGGCCAGTCGTGGCGCAGCGGCACGAAGTGTGACTTTAAAACCGACTGGTTGTGGGTTCGAACCCCACTCGAAGAGATGAAATAATTACTTATATTTATATTTCCATTTCTTCGCTCTAGTGTCGAGGTTAAGCGCGGCGTTGAGTTCTGCCACTCAACACGCAATGCCTCCAGAATTCGGCAGAAAGGGGGGAACGGAGTGTCTTAATACTAGATTCCCTCCGCCTACCCTTCTGTGTGCGAAGAAATGGAAACATAAACTTAAGTAAATATTTCATCTCCTCGAGTGGGGATCGAACCCACAACCAGTCGGTTTACAGTCACACCTCGTGCCGCTGCGCCACGACTGGCCTCAATTTTTCTATTAGTTCTTAGTTAAAAATGAGGAACGATAAAATTTTTCACTAGGTTCTTTTGTGTCTACCATGCAATACACAAAATTTGCTTGAAACTAAACTACCGGAAATCAATTATAATATGTTAACAAAACGCAAAAGTCTCAATTTTGATAAAAATATACTCTAAAAAAACCATTGTAAAATCAAAACGCGATTTTAAATATCTAGTTTCCTTCCTATTTGTTTACGGAAAAAGGCTCATTACCTATTATAAATCATTCACGCCTGCATACGTATCGTGACTTTAGTAGTTTTTATATTTAAATATACATACTTACACAATGATTAGCACCTTAATTTGTATGTATGTTTGTATTTAATATTTTAATTTCTTCGCTCAGGTCTAGGCAAAGCGCGGCGCTGAGTTCCGCTACTCAACGAGCAATGCGTCGAAAATGCGACGAAAAGTGTGTGAAAAAAGTGTCACTAGGTTCCAGAGAGAACCTAGGCAGAGGCCTACCGTGCTGAGTGCGGGATAAGCTGAAAGCAAATTAAACGAGAATGTATGATTTAGATATAGGTACTAAGGCAATTAAAAAAAATATTTAATTCTATTTTTTAAATGCAGCAATATTAGAGACCAGACATTGCAAAGGAGCACAAGCGTGTGATTGTAAAAGCGACAGGTTGTGGGTTTCACTCGAGGAAATAAAATAATTAATATTTTAATTTCTTCGCACATGGGGGAAGGAGTGTCTTAAAACTAGGTTTCCTCTGTCTATCCTGCTATGTGTGGGATGAAGCCAAAAAAAGAAACAAATAAAAACAGTTATGTTCTATTTATAAGGAGATGAGATTATTATAAAAATATCGGTTACATAATAAAAAAATAAAATATCTAAATCTATCTAATAAATACTATCTAGGCTAGATTTTTTTTATGAAATCATCAGCTATCTATCCATATATGTATATTTTCACTTTACATACTTTGGCCCTCGTTTACTACAATCTAAAAAGTTTTAGGCTTCTTGTTACTTAAAATTACAACACTATCTTCAAATGCTTTTGAGTAAAGGATGTTTAATGTTTGTTTTACATCGAGCTTAACTACAACAAATTTCTTACTCTATTGACCCTTAGAGTTAGAGTGATCGTAAATTCTTCTCATTCCATATAAATTAGATCATTTTTGTAAAAGTCTAATATGTTTGTTATAAAATTATATACAAAAAAAATAGATTATTATACTTGTTCTTACTTCATTTGAGATAACTTTTCCTTATAAATGCCAGGAATGATTAATCAAGCAATCAATTTACAATAGAAATTTATTAACGTATTGCTAGTAGAGTCCATAAATATACGTAAAAATGTGTTTAGTTATATTTCTATTTTTACTTTCTTAATTTATTAATTAAAAAGATTTACAACTTCCATTATCTTTTGGAAAAAAATCATCAATTTTAAACAAGAAATAAAGCGTATCAAATTAAAACTTAGAGCTATTTAATATAAAATTAGTTTAATCCATCGCGGCATAACTTACAATTTCACGATATTCTTAGAAATGGGTCAGCAGGTACAAAGTGTAAACTACGGGTGCACGCCGATGCTCCCCTCATTCGCTTTTTGCCCACCTTTCGACGCGCGCGCAGCCTCTATTGTTAGCTTGAATGTTGAACGCATTTCTCTCGTGGGAACCGACTTCTTCGTGCTTTACCCGCTTGTACCTTAGCAACTGTGGGACCGGTAACACGTTTAGTATGTGCCAGTGAATATTTTGTGATATGAACCTCTTGTGCACTCATGTAAGGTGATCGGATTGCATTTTAGTGGATGTAGAGTGATGATCAAACAGATATAGTGATAAGAATATAAGATAGTCGGGGGCAATGGCGGTTGTGCCGGTAAGGTTTCTGTTGAGCTTTCATTTATCTGATAAGTTTGTTTACTTTTTGAATATTTTTGTTATATTTTGTTTCTAAGAACCAGATTTTGAAATATGTATTTGTTTAAGGATAACATCTATTTGTTTAGATGTTATTTTGTAACATAACAAAATTGTATAAAAATTGTCGATTTTCACTTTTTTTTACCTGCTTAATCAATTTATAAATATATTTTTTATTATTTAATTTACTTTGATCAATAAATCACCCTTCCTTAGCAGTCGGGAAAAATATAAAAAAAGAAAAAAAAATCTAAAATCTAGGTTGCTTAAAAGCCATGCACTAAATGTTATCTCAAAAGTATTAAACTACTCTCTATTAAGCTCGTAGCGTTGCCTTAAAGCTTTTTGTATAATGTGCCTATCTTAAAACCCTAAAAGGTGCTTTAAATGTCCTATACATTTTCAAGTAACGACAGTAGTCTTAACATTTAACAAATAAATATTCTGTTTAGATCAACATGGAAGTCTTTTTGATAATCTACTTCACTTTTTTACTAGCATTATAGAATTTAAATTTCTATCTTTTATGATAAAAGCAAAAAGAAAGTAATAATAAAGTAAATAAAAATGTAATATTGCTAGAAACTTTGACCACCAAGAAAATATAAACTGAAATTATAATAGAATTAACTTTCATCATAATTGATCATGAAGACTGTTCCCGTAGTTTTTAACTACATCAGGTTTATAAGATAAAAACATATAACATGAAGGCATTTCTTCGGTGATAGGTATGTTTTTGTTTTCTTTGGGATTTTTGAACAAAACACAATAAAATTAAACAATAAAAATTTCGCTGTATATAAAAGAAAATTTTAAATGTTCACACAAATTCATAAATATTGCATGAATATTTAAAAAAATATTTTTAAGTTTAGCTTTTAAAACTTTTCAATGTAAGCAACCAGTCCTGTGGCAGGGCACAAGCGTGTAAACGCAACAAGTGTGCTGTAATTGCAACAGGTTGTGGGTTCGATTCGGACTTGAGAATTTTACGGACTTTATATTTAACATTTTCATTTCTTCGCTCTGGTGTCAAACGCGGCGTTGAATTCCGCCACTCAAATCCAATCAAATCAAATCAAAGCGGATCGGAGTATCTTATCACTATACCTATATGCGGGATACAGTGTGATGATTTAAAAAAAGTAAGTGGATACACAAAAAACAAAAGCAACTCGAAAGAACTCTTGAGTAAACACGCAAAGCTTGCTTAAGGGAAACTAATGGATCATCTCACTTTTGTGTTGTTGTTATTACGAAACCATTTGTCATGAAGATGATTTGTAGAATTTCGTAATGTTCGTGATCGTATTTGACACAAGCACTAGAGAAATTTAAAGAAAAACAAGTTTATTTGTATTCTATGTTAGATTTGTTTAAGGAAATTAAAATCGAGTTACACACGCATGTTAAAATAATAGCACCGTTTACTACCACGAGGAAACCTGGCTGGCTTGTCTAGAAAATGAAAGTAGATGTTAGCAAGTGTAGGTAATAATATTATGATGTTGACTTAGTTAAGTGTTGAAATTTTTAGAGTAGCATAAATTCCATGTATAAAGATAAAACGCGTCGTGTTCTTTAATATTTATTTAGTGTTCAACTCACTTAAGAAAGTAAAAAATATATATATAATATTTTATTCGTAAACCGTTGGCAAAATTTCGATTTTAAAACCGGTTTTTTTAAATGTTTATAAAAATAAATGAAATTTCTAAATAATTTACTTAGAAATCGCTCACGATCTATAAGCACAGTGGTAAAATAAATGTTATCATATGAGGTAATTAAGATTTAAGCGGCAATGGTCGGCTTGAACGCGTCCGCGTATACCGCGTTCTCGGTGCGTGCCCGTTGCACGTGCGTCTCACTTTCGATTTCGGCGTAAACGTCCGTAATAAATACGTAATAAATTATAGAAGTTTAATAGTACACACACACAAATCACAATTATTTTTAGTTTTTTCACTTAAAGTAAATTCGATCATCTAGGCATCTTGAATAGAAATATTAATAAAGAAAATACATATTTTTCTTTCAGTACATTTTTCTTTATTTGATTAAAAATAATAAAAAAATATTTATAACATTCTTTTATTGAACAAACAAGTAATTAAAATTATAATTTTATATGAATATGTGTGAGAAAGTAAACGCGATAGGTGGTAGGTTTGATCCCCATTCGAGGAAATTAAACATATAATATTTTAATTTCCTCGCTTAGGTAACGAGGCAAAGTGCGGCGCTCCCAGAACTCGGCGGAGATGAGGAACGGAGCTGTCTTAATGAGCACTGAGTGCCTTATCAATATGTTTCCAGGTTCCCTTCCTCTGTCTACCCTGCTATGTGCAGGATACAGCATGAAGCTAAAATCAAAAACTGAGCGTATCAACCAATACTTAAAAAAAATGATGCACCAAAGTTCAAAATTAATTTCGCTAATCAGCCAAACATCACATTAACAAGCGTCGACGTCCAACGTGTTTTAATCATCAACGGAGACCACGACCATATCTCACGCTAATATCATGATCATGACCACAGCAGAGTCACCGCTCTTGAACTAATCATTGTTCTATGCAATTGTTACGTCTGGGAACGTGTGCCCGTGGAGTTCGTGAAAGCGTGTGTTCTCACCTATCACTGGCAGAGCATAGTTAGTTATTTTGAAAAATACTCCCACGCCCAGTGTAATTGTATTGTTGGCTCATTGAATGAAACCATCCACTTAACCTTTAGATTTCGAAGATCATAAGAAAATCTCTATTTGTAATTTATACTTACTATATACACACACGGTTGTACGTATGTAGTTTGATCTACTTTATAGTTTTGTTCGCACAATGTAGAGACTAAATATATAAATGTTGAAATTAGTAATTTTTATTCCTGAGAAATTTGCTTTAAAAAATATAGTATAATTGTATGAGGACAGTTGTGGCGCAGAGGCACATAGTGTGACTGTAAAATCGACTGGTTGTGGGTTCGATCCCCACTCGAGTAAAATAAATATTTATTTACATTTATATTTTCATTTCTTCGTTCTGGTGTCGAGGCAAAGCGCGGCGTTGAGTTCCGCCACTCAACACGCAATGCCTCCAGAACTTGGCGGAAAGTGGGGAAAGGAGTGTCTTAACACTGCCTACCCTGCTGTGTGCGGGATACAGCGTGAATTTGATTTGATTTGATTTTTGTATGATCTATAAGGTTTGACAATAGATATCTAAATATAAAACCTTTTTGGTTTTTTGATATATTAAAAAAACACTTAAACCAACATTGATTGAGGGTGAGATTAACAAAGTAAAAATTCATCCACCTGCGGTCATTTCTTTCATTATAATTAAATATGAGTTAAAGCATATTTATCTATGTTAAGAAACTTTTTCTATTTTTAAATAATGTACAATTTTACGCAATTTATCATAATAGTGAATAAAAATGCGGAATAAATGCGACCGATGCGATGAAAATCAACACGCAGGGAAATACGGTAATAATTCATATCATTAAAATTACATCGCATTCAATTACACCTACATATGTAACCACAATGTTAACGGCCACGGTCGCTGTAATTTCTTGGAGTTTCAGCTTATATTATTAAAAACCGGTTAAGTGCGAGTCGGTTAAAAGTTGACAAATTTATCTACAAATATAAGTTTGAGAGAAAATCATTCTCTATGAAATACGTGTGATTTTATTTGTATTGAAAGTTCTCATTTCGTGCCAAGTTTCATAACTGGAGATCGACGAGGAGTACTCTATAAGTTTTGATTATGCGGCGAATTTCATACAAAATACAGAAAAATCGATGCATAAATAATTGTATCTTTTGATTGCGTCAACTTAAAAGCTTAATTATTTCCGTCTATAAAAGACTATACTGCACTATACTATACTTGAATATTTGATATTAATTTTGATACCTCCACGTGGTTTCGAGATAAATGGTCTTGACAAATGGGCAGATGGTCAACTTAACTAACTTAACTTAACTTAGCTTCACGCTCTTATCCCTTGCGGGGTAGTCAGAGAGAACGGAGCGCCAAACGCTACGGAATGGATGGTCAACAAAGTATTTTTTTTTCATTAGTTTAGAAAAAATATTCTTCAGTTGAATTACTTATGAAGCTTTCACTACTTAGCCTATTCTTACGATGATATTAAGTATTATAAAACCATTTTAAAGTAATGCTCAAAATATTCTGTACAAATGTGGAGTCATTTTTATTATAAGTTAAAATATTATTTAAATGATTATTTCAAATTTACTTTCCTTAAAGCGTTACACAATCGCGTCGCGCTACTTCAAAACAATTTATGATTATAAAATGTAACATTACAAATGAACCTTTCACCCTACGACATGATGGTCATCTACAAAATCTCTCGAACACGACTTTGTTATGTTTTCCCATTAACTTTTATACCGGCGTTCATTTGTTTGTTGACTTCATTACGAAACATAAATTTTAACGATTTACCCCTCCCGGCTATTAACGTTTCATTTTAATCTTTACTTTAATAGGTCTGGTAAATGGTAGTAACAGATTAAAAATATAATATTCTGTTATTAATTTATAGTTATATCGTTTATTTTATTTTTTTCAATGATTTTGTTTGAGCATTGATTAGACTTATAAAGGCCTATGTAAAGGTATTATATTTTATATCTTATACAATTGGGGAAAAATATGGGTGTGATTTTAAATAAAAATTGTAAAGGACACTCAGTATTACATTATTGTATGTCAGGGGCCACAAACTTTCAAAGTATTAGTAAAATTCTGTCTAATACTTATTGTCCTAACACAATTTTTAATATTTTTATTAAGGGAAGGGGAAACGTGAATAAAAATGATTACAAGATATTTTCTTTTTTAACATTTAGATTCATAATTAATGAATCTAAATGTTAAAAAAATATTATGCTTACATTTCCTTAAATAAAAAAGTTGCCTCAAGAAAATTGTATTGGATTTAATTTAAATAATATGTTACATATATTAATAAATACTAATTATGCAACATTAAGCGGTAATAATAATAGTAAAGTCAATTTTATCGATATAAATTTGACATGTGATAGACTACACGTATCACAAAAGACAGATAGTAATTATGCTATTACATTATTTACAATTTAACTTAGCCAATACTGTGGCTAAAAGACCATCTTTGCAAGCATGTCAAATTATGCCCTACAGGGCATAATTTGACATGCTTGGAATCCGTTCCAATTATTTTAAATTAAATAAGAAGACAACAGAGATGGCCATCTCTGGCAATATTTTATGCAGTAATAAAAATAAAAGGAATAATAATGCTAAATTAAATACTATTTGTCATGATAATGGTACATCCAAATGAAAAAGATGTTAAATAAAACTTAGAAATTGGGTTATTCTTAAATTGTAATAATATTGATTGAAGCCAGTCGTGGCGCAAGAGCACAAAGTGTGATTTACAATCACAACAATCGATTGTATGTGGGTTTGATCCCACACTAGGTAAATGAAATATTTATTTACATATACTAGTATATTTTAATTTCTTCACTCTGGTTTCAGGCAAAGTGCGGCGTTGAGTTTCGCTACTACACGCAATACCTCCACTCGGCGGAGTGTCTTAACACTAGATTCCCTTTGCCCACCCTGCTGTTTGCGGGATACAGCGTGAAGCTAAAAAAAAGGATTAATATTCATGTACTCTGTGTTACAGAGCATTGGCTTCGAAAGTCTGAAGCTATTTTTAATTTAAAAAATCCTCAAGTATTTGTGATTTAAGTTTAATAATCCTTAAGTAGCTAATGATACTGATTTTAATATAAATTTACTAGTTAATTCCACCACTTTTACTATATTCAGGTCATTACTAAATTCATATAACCTGGATAATCTATTTCTATAGCCAACAAGAATCAGTCATTGTACCGCTACTTGCAATGATATTTTTACAAACTCCATACCATGTAAAAAAACAATTTTTAATATGTTAAAAGTTCAGATCATTGCGGATAGTTGGCTTCCTTTCACTTTGGTAAAAATATAATTAATAAAATTAAAAAAAAGTGTGTGTATACTGATGACAACTGGTCGTATAGAAAAGTTTAGAAGTAATATTATAGCAAAACATAAATATCTAAAATATAGTAATAAGCCCAATGTACTTACTATATGTTATTAAAAGTGAATTTAATGCTATACTTCTAAAACTGTCAATTCCAAGAGTTTTTTTGTCATTTATTGATTGGGTGGCTGTGGAATTCATAATAGTAGACAAAGGTTATATGAATTGAGGCCGATCGTGGCGCAGCGGCACGAGGTGTGACTGCAAAACCGACTGGTTGTGGGTTCGATCCCCACTCGAGGAGATGAAATATTTACTTAAATTTATATTTCCATTTCTTCGCTCTGGTGTCGAGGTTAGGCGCGGCGTTGAGTTCTGCCACTCAACACGCAATGCCTCCAGAATTCGGCAGAAAGTGGGGAACGGAGTGTCTTAACACTAGGTTCCCTCTGCCTACCCTGCTGTGTGCGGGATATAGCGTGAAGCTAATTTAATTTTTAATTTTAAGGTTATATGAACTTTATAGTGATAGAACATATAACCACACTGAAATATTTAGTTATTATGTTAGAGTCTATTCTCGTCTGTCTGAATCGAACCGTTCTGCGGAACACACTAGGTTCCCTCTGCCTACCCTCCTGTGTGAGCCATACAGCCCGAAGCTGATTTGATTTAATTTAATATTTTCATTTCTACACTTTGGTAAAAAGGCAAAGCGTGGCGTTGAGTTCCACCACTGGCGAAAACTAGTGTCTTAACACTATGTTCCCTCTGCATCCTGCAACTTAATTACTGTTTACCTATATCTATACATATAAATAAAATTAAAGGTTGTTTGTTATTAACACGATACCAAAATACAATAATACAATTTTAACATTTTTATCTGTCTGTCTCTCTGTTTATCCGGGTTAACCTTCGAATCAGCTGAATTGATTATTATGGGACTAACACTAAAATATAGAAGGGGGAGCAATATAAAGGCTATTTTGATACAATAAAAAAGTTATATGAATTTATAATAATTATGTTGTTGGACAAAATTGCTTCTTTTTAAAACAGTTCATTTATACAGGTATTATGTTGAATTGGCCAAATCTTTAGTTTGCATTTTTTGTTTTGTGGAAAAAACTACGCTTACAGTGTGCGCACAGTTACGGCTTACCTTCACAGATGTGAAATAACTAAACATTTTTCTATTAAATAGGACAAGTTTTACAAGCAAAATCCAATTATATCTCAAAACACTTAAATTACGATTTATTTAACTCATAACCAAACTAAAATAATTAATCAATGTTTATGGTTCTTAATTAATTCTTTTCTTGTACTTCAAAAAAAAAGCGAAACCCTTATAGAATCACCTTTTTTGTCTGTCTATCAAGACCAATATACTTGAGATTGCGTTCAGGTATCAATCTGAAACCACCCGTAGACCTACAAATGAAATTTATGATGATGTAAGTAATCTTACAATACAAATAAAGGAAAAAATCGGAAAAAAATATCAGTGTTTAACAAAAAAAAAACATTATAAACTTATATTTGTAGTCTGTTATACTAAATAAGTGTATATGTGTATGACTGTGGTGTTATAAGGCATTTCTCAATCACAATCCTGAAATTGGTACAGAATCCTCTGTGGGCGAGTCCGACTCGCTCTTGGTCGGTTTTTTCTTAAACACACTAAAATGAACATTCGTATATTTCAAGCGGGCGTAGCCGCACGAGGGCCGCTAGTTTTTAATATAATTTGATATCTGAGATATATTAATATCTAAGATCTTCATTTTTTGCTTCAAGAAGCAAAGAGGTTCATTTTATATAATTGTAGTCAATTTGATGCAGCTCGAGCTTGAATGATAATAGGTGCTGCATGAAAATGCAACCAGTGTTTGGGTAACCGCGTTAGTAGAATACTATACTTAGTGCTATAAACACAGGTTAAAGGTATAGTTTATTTGTTAAGGTTAAGTACCTCAATTATTATATATATAGTTTATTATCCTTAAAAGTTCACTTTGCTGTCCGTCTGTCTGTCCGTATGTCATGCCTTGTCTACGGTCCCTTGGAGCAAAATAAACTTCTAACGTAAGTGTACATAATTAAAATATAGAAGCGTTTATGCATCGTTGTATTTTGTATGAAATCCGCCACGTAATTAAAACCTGTAAGGTATTTCCTGTGAACCTACAATTTAGAAACTTGGCAATACAAATAAAAGAAAAAACTAAAAATCTTAAATTTATGTTAATTTCACACAAAATGAGTGCATAACTTAAGTTTGTTAACTTTTTAAAGTTGTATTTCCAGTTAACTTACAAACATATAATTGAATTTGGTACGGTACCCGCAATGGGCGTTTTCAACTCGCACTTGACCGTTTTTTAATTACTGTTATTTCATGCATTTGCGATACTATCTAAGTAAGCTTTATAATGAAAAATGAAAACTGAAAGATGTATTCTATCTTTTAGAAACTAGAGCAAAGGATAAACTAGAACATAAATATTTTAACTAACTAATTGTAAAGTATAAATTATTCTAAATCTAACTCACTCACATTCATATTATCATTAATTACAACTATTGTCTTCCCCTGTATTATCGACACTGTTATTGTAAATTAATAGAAGTCTTCGGCAACTTTTCAAATTGAATATTGTTTAATTTAACTGTAATATTTTTATGAAAATCAATCTATTATCGTGTAAGTATTCACTTTGCAAACTGTATATATTTACCGCACATATTAGGGTAGCCAGAGGAAACCTGGAAACCTAGTGTTGAGACACTCCGTTCATGCCTTTCCACCAAATCGTGAGGCATTGTGTTAGCATTGAGTGGCGCAACTCAACACCACGCTTTACCTCGTAAGCGTAACCAAAGCGGAGAAATAAAAATATAAAATATTTCACTCCACCGGGTTCAAATCCGACCCAAAATCGTCTCCCTTCCAGTTGCACGCTTGTGCCCCTGTCCCACGGTGACGCATCTATACATAATATAATATAGTTATCTGTACTTAGTTAAAACAGAGTTGTTGCGAAAGCAGAAGTGTCGTTCGCGTGTATCTTTTAAACTACGCAACGAATTTTATAAGTCGTTATCCCCCCAATTTATAACATTTTACACAGATTTTTTTTAACGTAGCAAAAATGGCACGTATTCGAAATTGAGCAAAAAATATGTTGGTTTTAATGAATTATCCAAATCAGTATACAAATTTAATGATTTTAAAAATTATGAAAGAAATGAAAATTACGATAATTAAGATTTCTAATCTGAAAATTATTAAAACTTTAGGTTGCATTTTCGTACTTCCCATAAGAATATTCAATTAAATATTAAAATAAGAAGTTATCGATACTTACAATAAAATCATAACTCATCGGTGCTTGCACATGGAAGAGATATTAGAAAAAATTGTTTTTACGGGCATTTAACAATGTAATAGAACTTGGTCGTTTTTAAAAATTTTTTTTAAAGTGTTATTCCACACTTAGGAAAGAAAAATAAATACTTATTTAGAAAACGTATAAAAATTTGAACGTAGCGGGACTCGAACCCGCGCCTCCTGGAAACCGACCAGGCGCTCTGACCACTAAGCCATACGTTCTCGCCAAGCTACGTCGAAATTTTTATACGCTTGTTACAACTTATTTATGTTGTTAGTATCTCTGTAGGGAGATTTTTACAAATTTCCGCTACCCAAAGATAATTACTAAGAATTATCGTTTGGCAAGAGAGAATACTATTTTTTTAATATTGTTAAACATTTTTTTTAAAGTCTTATTCCACACTTAGGAAAGAAATTTTCTAAATAAGTATTTTTCTTTGGTCGGTTTCCAGGAGGCGCGGGTTCGAGTCCCGCTACGTTCAAATTTTATACGTTTTCTAAATAAGTAGAACTTGGTCAATTTGCCTATGCGTTTGTTCTCAGAAACGGCTTAACCGATTTAAGTGCACTTTTGTTTTTTAACAAACTTCCCTTTACAATTGGGTATTTGGTTTATTTTAATCACAAATAAAAAGTTAAAACGAGATTTAGGCTGTATCCCGCAGAGGCAGAGGGAACCTAGTGGTAAGACATTGCGTTCCCCAATTTTCACCAAATTTCTCGAGGTATGGCGTGTTGAGGAGAGAAATTAAAATATTATTTATCATTCCTCCGAGTGGGGATCGAATCCACAACGCCGCGTTACAGTCACACGCGTTACAGTTCGAGCTTACTTGCTTCCCGAGAATATGTGCAAGTAGATCGTTAGTTTTTTCGGGCGCAGTATCAAAGTCGATGTTAACGGTTTTGATTTTGAACACATGTCCGTTACGGCGGCATCCCCTAAGGTGACAGATTGGGGCCATGATTCCCACTCAAGAAAAAAAAAAATTGAATATCTTTTATTCGCTTTGGTATCGAGGCAGTGCACGGCGTTGGGTTCCGCCACTCAACACGCAATGTTTCCAGAATTAGTAGGAAATGTATTAATGGGAACGGAGTATCTTAACAATAGGTTTTCAGGTTTCCCCGATGTACCCTGCTATGTGCAGGATACAGCACTAAGCTAAAAAAAAAACTTGTTGGTCAAGCGTGCGAAACCACCGCTTACAAATTATAAAATATAGAAAGTAACGTAAATAAAATTAAATAACATTTTTATTTATAACAATTTCAATTTTAAGAAATAGATATGGGAGGATTGCTCTTTGACCTTTTAATGGGAACTGGTCGTATTGTAAAATTTCTCGGAAATTCCGAAGCTTCAGGTGTCATTTACCTCTATATCCTGTTTAGATATCATCTTTGTAATAGCATTATATCTAATACTTCTAACACTAGCGCCCCCATCCTACGCTTACTTGAAATATACGAATGTTTATTTAAGTGAGTGAATGTTTGTTTAAGAGGCCGTGGCGCAGCGGCACGAAGTGTGACTGTAAGACCGACTGGTTGTGGGTTCGATTCCCACTCGAGGAGATGAAATATTTACTTAAATTTATATTTCCATTTCTTCGCTCTGGTGTCGAGACTAAGCGCGGCGTTGAGTTCTGCCACTCAGCACGCAATGCCTCCAGAATTCGGTAGAAAGTGGGGAACGGAGTGTCTTAACACTAGATTGCCTCTACCTACTATGCTGTGTACAGGATATAGCGTGAAATAGATTTTTTTTAAATTTAAGTTTATTAAGGAAAAGCCGGCCAAGCACGACGGACTCGCCCACCGAGGGTTCTGTTTCAACTTCAGGATTTTGAATGGGAAATACCTTATAGGTTTTGATGATGTGGCGAATAAAGTTACCAAACCTAAGTTTACACATACAAATATACACTTATTTTGTATAAGATTGGAGTTTTAAAGCATATATTTTTGACGTATACTTATCGAGAAAATGTAAAATTAAAATAAATCACCGCTCTTTTTACGGCCGCTAGCCTAGGCTCGGGTCCCGCGAGGGGCTCCCTTGGCGCTGATGACATCCTCTACTGCAACCAGCAACCACGTATTGCTTACACTACTTTCTCAGAATTATGAAAATAATTGAATGTATAAATTATATAATCACACGCTGATTATGCCGCATAATAAAAGAATTATAGGTAGAATGCGGGCGACGCCGCGACTGGGCCGCTGGTACCTATACATATAAAACGAAAGGCTTCGTAATTTCGCGGACGAAGTCCCAAACGAGTCCCAAGTTGTATAATAACATCTTCGGGATTTGATAGTATAAGTATTATGGCCCGTATTTACAAATAGCTCTCTACTATGAGATCGATCTTAAGATGCCGCTTTCATTCATACATATATCATTTATGAGTGAAAACATCGACATCTCAAGATCGATCTCACAATGACAGTGATTTGTAAGCTACACTACATCTGTAGGCAAAGTCGTTTTTGAATTTATATTTCTATATTATTTGTCTACAAGTATCTTCATGTCATGAGACGCATATTAAGTGTATTTATTACGGCATTGATATAATGTTCAACAGTAGTGACAGTAGTATGCATTCATATGTAGTTCAGAAGGTATGTTAATGTCACTATTTCAATTTCGAAATTAGTTTACACTACGACTATTGAATTAGTTAATATTTTTTTCGGTGTGACATACATACTGAGCATTGTCTTGAAACATTCTGTATTTGTTATTCTGAGAGAAACTGTATATCTTACGCAATATATTTAGGTCGTTATATTCGTATGTTGAAAAGAACTAAGACCAATCAATAAGAATGAGCGGTGTTGAGTTCTCCCACTCAACACGCAATGCCTCCAGAATTCGGCAGAAAGTGGGGAACGGAGTGTCTTAACACTAGGTTCCCTCTGCCTACCCTGCTGTGTGCGGGATACTGCGTGAAGCTGATTATTATTATAATAAGAATGATATTACATATCTTAAGTGTAACCGTATACCCTAAAAAATAATTGCAGAGATGCAAATAAATAGACTACAAGCATTTATGTAGGTCCATATTTTTTGTTATCAATATTGTACAATATTGTACAAAACACGAGGACCCTGGAGGGCACCCTGGTATATATAATATATGTATAAAGAGGTTGATTTTTTAAAATAATGAACATGTAATGAACGTGTGCTTATTATGAAAAGAACTCACCAACAATTATTTCACAAAACGATATTGCAATTTTTATACTATTAGTTTAAATATTAGGGCAAGTGTAAAAAGCAATAACTCAATTTTATTTTATTTTCAGGTTCTTCCGGTCCTTTTCATCGCATTCGTCACGACATCACATTGTGAACAGATCAACGGATACAATTACAATAACGGCAATGATGTGTCGAAATTCGGAGAAATATTAAAACCACCACCGCCACCTCCTTTGCCAATATTCCCAGTGCCATTTCATGGAGGAGCTGGAAGATTACGTCAAAATAGTAATCTTGGATATCAATATCAACCTTCTCCACCGCCCCAAGCACCACCATTATCTCCATCTGGTGACTTTAAATTTCCAGCTCCATTTTATAAACAATACAACTTTAATTTCGTACCACCTCCTCAACCTTTTTCAACAACGCCCTCACCAAGTCTCTTTCAAAAAGTATCTGGATGGCTTTTTCCATCCCAACAAGTAGGCTCCGACTCAGGTGCAGAAATACCATACAATATAGCTCCTTTAAAAAAAGATTGTAACCCTTGCAATTTAGTACCATGGATTCCAGTAATAAGATATGATTTAGCATCAAATAATGGTAGACAAAATTTAAATCCGACATATGGACCTCCAAGTCCTACAACTAATACTAATTTTAATGCAGCACAAAATGTAGTTCAATCTTTAAAACAATATAGTAATATTCCTAAATCGAATCAAGTGCCAGGAATTCCACATTCTGTTTATGGTCCTCCTACCACTGTCACAAACAATGAAAATTTTAAATTTCAAAGCTCTACATATGGCCCACCAAGTCCAACACATACTGTGACAATTTCAAACGAAACACCTTTTACTCAGTTTTCTAGTGGCTCAAATTATGAAATACCAAATACGTCTATAGAACCTATTTTCAATTATGGTTTACCAAATTCACCCAAAAGTGCACCTAGTTCTATACACAACTTTGCTCCTTCACCTTACGTGACTTCATCGCCTTATAAACAATTCTTATCAACCACACACAATCCAGTTTCTATAAATTACGATAATAACGTAATAAATCATAATATACCCACGCAACATAATGTAAATAATAAACCACCTACGGAATTACAGTTACCAAAGGTATCATATCCTACGAGTTTTAGAAATTCTTATGGAGAACCAATATTTGATACGTATGCTGTGGATATTCCGTATTCAGTATCAGCTCCAGCTGCTTCTACTAAAATTAAGACGCAAGTTTTACCAGATAGTAATGAAAAATTTCATCGATCAAATATGACCGTAGCCTTGGCAAATCCGGCACCATTTAGTTTTAATAGAGGAAGAAACATTCATACTTTACAGCCTGTTGCTTTGCCTAACCTTAGCGTTTCGCCACTTCCTCCAATTTTTAACGCACGTCCTTTCCGGCCAATTCCAAAAGATTTTTCTACCAATATTTTACACGGTATAAATCACCTAGAAGTAAATAATGTTAAAATAGCAAAAAGCGTACCTATAGCTGAATATACGCATTCAATTGATTACCCTACTACTGTTATACAATCACCCGTTATAGATATTGATGAATTAAAAAAAATAAACCAAAGCAAAGCATATAGAAATATTCCAAGCAGCTACGAAATAGATGAAATACCACAAGCCTCAGAAGATCATATTTCCGCCGCTAAATCAAACCAAGATGCAAGTTTTGAAAACATAGATACAGGCTTAACAAATGATTTATACGATAGTATTCCTCTTGATATAAAACAATCTATTAATGCTCCTTTAAATCATAAAATAAATTTTGCTGATTTACGAGGAGTAAAAGATGAAGACGTGGATAACTATCGCACAGAAAGCAATTTACAACATATTGATTCACCATTGTTGTATCTCAAACCAAGTGCACCGCATAAAAATTATCAAAACTTTATGTATATAACATCAACACCAAGAAAATCATATGAATTTGAAATTTACGACGACTATACTCTTACCACATCTAGTCCTACACAGACTGAAAGTAATTTTAAAGAAACCAAGAAACACGTCGAAAGTTCATATCGTAAAACTACAGAAGAACACAACAACAACAACCGTCCAAAAATCGTTCAGATAATAGTTCCCTATACGACTGATCAAAGAGTAGATAATAGCAAAACAAACGATGTTTCTGTTCAACGAGATTTGATAAGTAATGTTGAACAGGAATATCAAGCTAGAAAGATTCAATCTCATACAGAAAACAATTACTATAGTTTTGCTACAGAAACTACAAGTATAGTGACAACAACTGAGGATCCGATTACATCTACCACAGAAACTTACGAAACGGAACGTATAAATACACCTATAGCTCAGAACCACCTATATGATGTGAAAGAACCACCTTTTGATATCATTAAATTGCAGCATACTATTGATGATTGGACAGAGCAAGAGTATTCAAAGCATTATCACATACCTCGGAGAACGCGACCTAATGAAAAATATGCAAAACAGATTCCAGACGAATATTTAACAACACTTAGTCCTATCACAAGTTTTACAACCGATAATAGTTATAATTATGATATATATGATCATGAAGGTTCGAGTAGTATTCAACATACAGTTATTGAAAATTTAACGAATGATTATCCTGTAAGTCGTAAAGAGTATAACGTCATTCAAAGAAATAAAAGTAATAGCAACATCGGTAAAAATGAAGAATCGGAAGGTAATAAAAAACTGCACATTTATACAGCCGCTTCAACGTTTCGAACTACAACGACAACAACCACAACCCCAGCGCCTTGGGGTCAAATACAAACTTCCATATCGCCTTTAACAAATGAAAAAGTGTACGTTGTCACATCTAAGCCATGGAAAGATAAAAATGGAACCAATGACTATGAATATGAAATTGATGAAAATAATTCTAAGAGAACGGAACTAGATGATTCATCTGAATTAGAAGAATTTCCTTTAAAATCACTAAGATTCTCTAATAGACCCTCGTATGGGTTTACATCAGATAGTATAGAACCAACAAAGTTTGTTTCGCCTTACGGCTTCCCAAATAGCCTGTACAGAAAAAGTAAGAAAATATTTGATATATTTTCCATATTTTTATATTGAAAATTGGTGTATTGTGATATTTTATTTTGTTTCAGTAAACAATCTTCAAAATGCGGCATTTTTGTCAAATCAAAATGTATATTATGAAGAAGACAAGGCAAGTAAAATAATACGAATATCTTGAAAAATGACGCTATTACAATTTAAATTTGAAATAATTTCGGCATTAGTGGCTTTGTGCATTAAATTAAAATTTACGATAGGTATTAAAATTTATGTATATTTATAAATTAAGTTGGATAAAATTATCATTAAATAAATAATAAAGTACCTTATAAGGTACTAAATCACAGTTACGCTATTTATTAAATACTTATAAGTAGCTAAGTTAAAATAGTTTATTTTATTTTCAGGAGAAAAAAGATCATAAAGTTTGACGGAGAAAGCAGCTAAAGTAGGCGTGTTGCTTTATATCATCACGTGATTAGCGAACTGAGTGTGTTACAAAACCAAAAAGTACTAAAAATCGTGTACCATGAAAGACATTATGTTATTTTATGAAAAAGTGCAGTTATAGTGCAATTAACAAGCAAGAAAAGGATTATATAAAGTTATCATAACTTAAACCAAAGTAGGAGTTATAATTTTAATTCCTTCAAGATAAGTTAAGTTAAAATTTTTATTATTTAAGCACGGTTATTACTATTTGGTATCCAAAATGTAATAAGTCGGTAATATACAATACATAAAAAACAATTGGGTATTTGACAAAAATATTCAGAAATTATGCAAAGCTTGTATTGACTTTGAATTAAAAAAGACAAGACAAATACTGTGAAAATCTTTAATTTTATAAAAAAAAAATGTCTTAAATTTTAATAAAAAGACAATCGCAACATGAATTGACGATAAAGACAGACATACAATAATTAAGATTACATATTTGTACTGTTGCTTACCAGTATAATAATTAATACACGACAATATCTGTGACTTGTGGACTAGATTAAACATATAAATTACTTATATTATTATCTGTATCTATCTGTAAATTAAAAAATATATCTATAGATACATTTCAAAGCATCAAATATATACAGCACTTTCTTATCTATTCTGCAAGACGAACCAATATTAGAATAATTTTAGTGATTATATTTTAAGTACAGTCAAATACCCTCACTAAATATCCAAGATTAAAATTGTAAATATAAATAATCATGTTGTAAATAATAATCAACGTAAGTTTAAGAGTAATGTATCGTATCTGTTGTATATAAGTTTTAAAGCGTGATGTCTCTTTAGATTAATACCTTTATATGTAAACAATAGAGTTTAGTTTAGAAAGTAACAATAAAGTTTTCTATTCTAATGTGTCTTGTGTATTTTTATTTTTCAATTTAAAGTATAATAATTCAGCACTCCATAAGATGACTGTTACGAATGTAACAACGTTCAATACGATTATGGGTATTTCATAGGATCCGGAACGGTCACGTATTCGTCCTGGAAGAAGAAAAAAAAACTATTATGTTAAAGAAAAAAAAATGCTGTCGATAGATAATCTTAATAACATGTTATAACAGATCTTAATTATAGATTATTTAATTTATTTCTATTTTTTTAAGAATACTTCAATAGAATACGAATCACCAGAATTAGTAAAAAAATATGAATGAATAATATTTATAATTTTTTAATTTTATATGGGATATAGATGTATGTAACTTCTAAACGTAGAGCAGTAATTTTAAAATGACAAATAATTTCAGACAACAAAAAAAAGTATCAAAAATTAAAAGAAATTGTATACTTTGTTGCTGTTTACATCTAAATATGTGATTAATAATTATGAAGACGAGAGCGAGGCCTAATGAGAGCACACATGATAAACGGTATAATAAAAAGAATATGTGAAATTCTTTTAGTGTCACCTCCATTATCTTAACGTTCACGATAAAAAAATATGATAATTGCGAAAAGATTATATACATTGCTGATAGCTTATATTCACAATTTCTTTAACGAAAAATTTTAAGTTCTTTTCTATGTATATTTAGTCAAATAAAAAGTTTCGTTTTAAATTTAGTCCTAACAACACAACAACACTATCCTTGATGATATAACAGAACGATTCATTATAAACTCAAACGACACATCAGACGAGAGTGAAGATAGTGAGGAATCAATATCCAAAATAGAAGAATTCTTAATTTTTTCTCAGCTCAACTTAAGCCTTGGGAGCTTGTTTATTTTAAATAAATATAATAATAACAACTGTCATGATTATAGTTACAAGATTGTGCATCACGACAAACTTTAAAATATTAATAAAAATTAAGTAAAATATGTGCAAAAATTTAAAAATTAATATTTCACAAATTTTTACAAATGTAATGTGTACGCCATAGAGCAACGTGAAGAGTAGTCAGGAGTAGATCTGTCAAAATATAAGTCCATGGGGTCCTACGAATATATTAATTAGGACTAGTTATAATCAAATTCTCACTAAACTTTATTTTTTTATATTTTTGTTTATATTCGGTACAGTTAATATTCTAATAAGTATATAAGTAAACATGGGCAAAGTCTGTAACTTACCTAAGAGGGATCCAATAGTTGTTATCACAATGCCATTGCAAAGCATTTGTATGCCAGATGCGAAGGGTAGCCTTTCCAATGGTACGTAACTTGGTATTATAACATTCATGAACACCGTCCGTATTCCTTTAGTCATTCCAATTAGTAGTGCCACAAATACCATACCAGTGAATGACGTGGTGAACATCATTACTGAAACAAGCAAGGAAATCATCTCAATAAAATAATTAAATCAGTTATTGATTAGATAAAATGTAGCTGTTTTGTAATTCTGAGTTAAAATTTCGCAAGGTAATAGCTATTTTTATTTCTTTTCTGGTTATACAAAGCGAAGACAGATTTATAAATAATGTAGATTATCTTTAGACGAAAGTGGACGTGGAGTGACTTAAGATGAGCCATTTCTTGTAATTTAATACAAGATTCTCCATAGATTTTGTGAGCTTTGAAGATAAAAATACTAAAAAAAATATTCCCTTTTTCGATATAAGGAGCATATATTAAACAATAAATAAAATGTATACATTGTATGTACTTACTTGTTCTGGTGAATATTATTATTATAAGGCAAACCACGTACATAAACCGTGGAGGTCTATGGCACCAGTCTCCAATAAAGGCAGACAAAAATCGGAATAGCGTATCAGAAAAACCTATAACGGCCATAATCTTGGCTATTTCCGCTGTTTCAAACTTTAACATATCCTTAAGAATTATTGGAAATAAAAGAGAAAAATTTGTTTCAACACATGAAGCTATTGAAAGTCCAAATAAAATATTTACAAATATTGGATCTTTAAGTAGCGTTAGATCAAAAAATTCTACAAATTTCTGTACAAAACTTTTCGGTTTCGTTTTTTTATGATCTTTATTAAGGTCTTTTTGTTTTATTTCTTTTTCTTTATTGCCCACATTATCCGTTTCACGGAATATATTGACGGAGCTACCTAAATTAATTTCCTGAGATTCCCACCACTTATACTTGGACTCTACTAATGGTGGTTCAGTAGTATTTTTACTGAGGTCTGGATGGGAGAATGCCATCCTTGTTTGTATTCCATTGACGTTATTCAATGAATGCATAGACATGCTCTTAGACTGTGTCAAGTCATTTTTAATTAATTCATCTAATTTAGCAGAAGAATGTAATCCTGAAATATAAAATAATAATAGTAGTTATTGTATAATAATATATATATTTTTTCCGTAATCCGAGGTAGGCAGAGAGAAGTAGTGTCTATTGTTACAACTTTCCGATCTTCTCTTTCTATTGAAATTTGAGACATTATTCCTTAAGTCTTTCCAGAGCGGTGTAATGAAAATTATTTAAACATCCCCAAAAAATATTTAAACATCCCCATTCGGGGGAATGGTTACATTCCCCCGAATGGGAATCGAACTCACAATTATCGTTTTTACTGTCAGACGCTCTTACACTGCGCCAAGATGGCCTCAAATATTGGCATTGTAATTTTTATATTTGTTATTTTTATCTAATATATACCCACTTACATATCCTGTGGGTTCGAAATTATAGGATTATGCATAGTTACAATGGGGGGTATCAACTTTACCTCTAAATAAATTTATACTAATATAACATTGAGGCCAGTCGTGGCGCAGGGGCACGGAGTGTGACTGTAAAACCGACTGGTTGTGGGTTCGATCCCTACTCGAGGAGATGAAATATTTACTTTAATTTATATTTCCATTTCTTCGCTCTGGTGTCGAGGCTAAGCGCGGCGTTGAGTTTTGCCATTCAACACGCAATGCCTCCATAATTCAGCAGAAAGTGGGGAACGCAGTGTCTTACACTAGGTTCCCTCTGCCTACCCTGCTGTGAGCGTGAAGCTGACTAATGTAACATCACCTTACTATTTGTATTACTTGTTAATATAGTTTCTAGATAGTTTACTATTATTATTATTTATTCTCATTATGGCCTAGTTCTGCTATAAGTATTATTCCTAATTCCATATATCAATTAGTAATTTAAAAGAAGCTCGTAATGATATTCATATATACATAATATCGCTCGGTATGATAGCTAAACTAAAACAATAGACGTCTTTACCTGTTTTTGATGATATGGTAATGTCTCCATTAATTAATTCTATATTAGTATCTGTGTTCAAAGGTATCATTTCTTCCGTCTTTGGAGAATCTATTAAGTACCATTTTGCTGGTCTAAGTAGAATTGCAGCTAAAAGAGAATGTAAACAAATAGCCCCCAAAATAAGTACTGCATATCTCCATCCATAGGTATACATGAGTAAACTCATCAATAGTGGCATGTAAATGCTTCCCAAACCCGTTATAGACATACCAA
The DNA here is from genome assembly GCA_021202915.1 of Heliconius himera. Lineage (NCBI taxonomy): Eukaryota > Metazoa > Arthropoda > Insecta > Lepidoptera > Nymphalidae > Heliconius > Heliconius himera. Next base: position 53,641 of record JAJHJA010000207.1, read on the forward strand.
GACCTATCGCCTTGCCCCTTTTCTCCTTGAAAAAGGAATTTATCGCTAAAGTAAAGGCTGCCATAACCGCGGCAATTCCCGTAGCTAAAGGAAGACAAAAATGTAATTAATTTTTAATAGTTGAATGTAATTGTTTTAAGGATTGATTTTGCTCTTTTACTTACCATTAATAATACTGTAAGAGATTAGGAACAACCAGAAGTTAGTGGCAAACGAAGTTAATATGAGGCCGGATGAAACTAATAAAGCACCGGTCACCGCCACTTTTCTGTACCCATAGCGGTTTAATAAAGGTCCTCCAAAAAAAGATAAAAGCATTCCAAATCCATAATTTAATATAATGATAAGGGTCCCTTCTGTTGCAGTGAGACCTGTTTCTTCAAAGGCTTCTTGAAAAACTAATCCGAAGCCAGCTATGAGTGGAAGTACGACTACCTATAAGGGTAAAAATATTTAAATTAGTAAATAAAATATTTATATCTATGTTTAATGTTTGATCTTAAACGTTTGTAGTAAATAAATTATTTTAGTCACATTTATTATTTAAAACGAGCTAAAAATATATTAATGTTGAAAGTGTGCCTGTAAATCGACTGGTTGTGGTTCGATCCCCACTCGAGGAGATGAAATATTTATTTACATTTATATTTTCATTTCTTCGTTTTGGTGTCGAGGGAAAATCGCGGCGTTGAGTTCCGCCACTGCCACGCAATGCCTCCAGAAATTGGCGGAAGATGGGGAACGGAGTGTCTGAACACTAGGTTTCCTCTGCCTACCCTGTTGTGTGCGGGATACAGCGTGAAGCTGAAAAAAAAATATGTTAAAGAATGTAAATTAAAGTACAACACTTACATATATTTTTGGTAATAAAATTAATTCTTGTCAAACTCACATTATTCAAACCGTACGCGAAAGTAACGACCCAGCCGTATCCTCCATCAGGAGGAACTTTATTCATGGCACGAGACATTGTGACGAAAGTTATTCCGAGTGTGAAACTGTTACATTTCTTGAACAAAACACACAATTTTAATTGTAAATCAATTCACTTTCACAAAATCACTTAACTTCCATTATATTCACTTTTTTAAGTATTATTTCTCATTATTATTAATTGAATTAAGATTATAGGCGAATGCTGTCCTAATTATGAATGAGCGTTTGTCTCTGTATGGATGTCTGCCAGCGTGTACCGTTATTAGTGGACGACTGGCCCAGAACCCGGCGTTGTGGTATTAATTGTTATCGTAGTGAATATGTTGCTCTTATCAATTTTACATAATTGGCCTAATGTATAGCAGTTACTTATTTACTTAGAATCTAATATAACTATCATCTTAAATGTGATGTGATTAGCCTGGGCTGGTAACAACTAGGCTAGGCAACAAGGAAAATATTTGAATGAAACGAATGAATTTCCTGGCAAAAAGTCTGATCTTAGGACGATTTTATATATAGATAGATCCACTATTTTTATGTAGATATGAAACTTATTTAATATATTTTAAAATTAATTTAGTTTTGAGGATTTATAATTTTATGATTTAAATAAAAAAAGTGATGTTGCAAAATATAAACACAGAGTAAAGAGATAGAGAGAGACCTTATTGATAAACCCTATGTAAACTAAAGATCACGCGTAGACTTTATAAATATTTTGTATTGCTGTGTGACATATGTATCTATTTGTAGATATTAAAATGTATTTAGATCTATGTAAAGGTTATTTTTCTTTTCAAACTATTTGAATTCAATATTGTTACATGTGAAAAAAGATATTCGAACGTTTTAAAGGCTATATAAACAAAATAGCTTTAAGGCAAGATGTTCTTTTTTGGGTTTGTCTTCCACATAGCACAGAGATATAAGAGTATTATCGTGGAACTTAAGTTTCACTTATAAATTCATTTATTCGCTCTGGTGCGGAACGTAGTGTCTTAATGGAAGGTTTCCTCTGCCTATCCTGCTGTGTGCGGGATATAGCGTGAAACTATTTTTTTTTATTTGGCTGTTATATGTAAATTAGAGTTATAATACAATCATATGGTCTCACCGAGCTGGTCTGATGGTGGAGCCAAGACAGGAATAATGAAACTCTTCAGATGTTACATGTAAGTTTTTTACCATATAATTTTATTATAGAAATATTACATGTCAACCTGTTGAATGTAACCAACGCCCTGGCGTGGCCGCAATTTTAATTACCCCAACTACACCAAGTATACCTATAGCTATATATTTCTCCACTTGCATATCTTGTAAAGGTATGCAAGTGGAGAAAATTATATCGTTTTAGGTACTATAACTCTCTTCGTATATAATTATTCATCTATATATCTTCGTTTATATTTTGTATAACTGGGTGATCCAGAAATTAAACAATCGCAACAGTGTGTTTAGTGCTAGTATGTAGCAGAGGTAAATGGCCTATGGACGCAACTTTTTTATTAATTATCTTTTCAATTAATAATGATTATCCGTACCATGTTTATCTTTAATTATTTTACTTTATTGTAGGTACAGTAATTTAAAAAGAGCTGATGCTAGTTGTTGTTGTTGCTATGTATGATCAGTAAAAATATATACTAGAGAATCAATCTTAATTAAGATCAGGACATTAATAGTATGAAAAAAAAATATCTGAAATTAATATCACAAATCAAAATATTACAAATATGTATTTAAAAAAGCTGAGCTTTGCATCGGTGTGAGCTATTATTAAAATAGAGGCAGAAAAAAGCCTTATTAAGAACCTTCTTTTCTTTTGTTTCTTCTTAGCCACATATATTTTTCCATTCTTGTACATATGCCAACTTTATCTTTCACTTTTAATAAATCGAACACAACAATAAGATATTAAGAATTAAATATGTGATAAGTTGTAGACTGGTTGTCAAAACGCAGCGCTTTATCTGTTTAGGCCAGGCAAGTGACGTTACACCTACACTATCATATATAGTGCAACACTCACACAAATGCAATGCTCTGCTTAGACCTCGCGAACTATAGGTATATGCTTAAGTACATTTTACATAAAAAGTTGACGATAAATTTAAGATATTTATTCAATTTTCACTGAGGCCAGTTGTGGCGCAGGGGCACAAAGTGTGACCGTAAAACCGACTGGTTGTGGGTTCAATCCCCACTCGAGGAGATGAAATATTTACTTAAATTTATATTTCCATTTCTTCGCTCTGGTGTCGAGGACAAGCGCGGAGTTGAATTCTGCCACTCAACACGCAATGCCTCCAGAATTAGGCAGAAAGTGGGGAATGGAGTGTCTTAACACTAGGTTCCCTCTGCCTACCCTGCAGTGTGCGGGATACAGCGTGAATCTGATTTTGATTTTATTTATTCATTTTGCGCTTTGATTATTACTTTACGATAATAATTCAGGTCATCGTTGAGAACGAAACAGCATTATTTGTATTCTTAAACAGTCAATATTAACACGAAATATCTAAATAGTACAAAATGTGTTATCAGCGATAAAACAGTCACGCAATGGATTTAATTTATCTTTTATGATAAATTGAGCCGGATTACGTCTCGTTAACGACAATTAATAGTTAAGTTGTTAAAATATATTTTCGTTCTGCCCTTGCCATTTTTTATATCTCTTATTTTTAATCTGTTAATATTAGTAATAAGCGAGATAAAGAAACGCAATTGCAGAACGAAAACTATAGGAACTTATTTCTAGTCTGTTAAATGCATTTATATAGTATGCCTGTCCCCGCACACAGCAGGGTAGGTAGAGGGAGTTCTAAAGTTAAGACACTCCGTTCCCCGCTTTCCGAATTTTAGAAACATTGCGTGGTGAGTAGCGGAACTCAACGCCGCGCTTTGCCTCTGCCAGACACCAGAGCGAAGAAATGAAAATTTTAAATATTTAATTTCTGGAGTGAGGAGTGGATTCAAATAGTAATTTTTCTTTCGACTTACTAATTCAAGTAGCATTGGATTTATTTTCAACGTAACAAATATTTAAAAAATACTCTGAGCCTGCAAGATCAGTTTAATAATCTAGAAAATAAAGTGAATGAAATCAACGTTAAATTTTTTTCATCAAATACTTCTTGAATTGACAGACAAGTTGTTTTAAGATATTATAAGTTAATAAAAATAAGTATAATAAATATATACATTATAAATCTTATCAAACATCACAATTACAATAGCAGCAGCTGATAATAAAGAAATTGGGTAATAATATATTTTTTGTATATCATTGATTCGTATTTTGGGGTAATTTATTTTATATAATATAAAGTTATGGTTACAATTATTATAGCAAAAATACAATTAATTAGAGATATTACACTTATGGCAAAAATGTATTTAATAAAATTTTATAACATAAAACTCTTATTAAAATAATTAATTCAATTTTATAGACCTACGTTACATTTATTTATTTATGGGTACATATTTAGGATCGCCTTAATGACTTGAATGAGCAATGTTAAGTTTTTCAAAATAAATATTAATAACGTTAAGTAAACTAAACTAAATTGAACTAAACTTTTACTTAATATCTTGACTATTGTAACTATTAAATGAAACTATTTTTATACTTATAAATCATAGTTAAATTTTAATATATTAATATCAATTAATTGAAAACGTCTATGGTCTATGGGTATTAAGTCAAATTTATAATCAAGAATCAAGATCGTCGAAGCATTCCTAATAAATTTGATAATTATAAATTGTTCTACTTAAATCAAACACTTTACTAAGTCACTTTCAATTAAATATAATAGTAGTAAATACACTAACACTGTTCACAACAACAAAAACAAAATAAAGAGAAACAAGCTGTTGTAGTTATCGCGACACGAATGTTAGGGCCGACTGACGGATTGACCTCAAGCGTTTGGCCTTTGTCACCACTAATCAACATTATTGGTTAATAGGTGCCGTTTATTCGGGTTTTATTCAGTTAAGAAATTTACATCTAAAATAAATAGTTGATAAGTATAAGTAGTTTTTAAGAATAATTGTTTTTAATGTATACATTTTTGATTTAATAAAAAATATTAAAAAAGATTTTGTGTGTCTATAATATATGAATTATATCCATACTTATATTGTAATTTCGATAGTAGATCTGTCTGTCTGTGATGTAAACACGGCCATGCCGTTGATCCGATTGTGATAAAATTTCATCTAGAGATACTTGAGGGTCTTGAGGGCTACTTTTTTTTATTTTTTTAGGTTTTCCAGGAATATTTTTTTTGTTGTTATAATATATGTTTATCTCTGAATGAGATTGAGCCACAGTAACCATTTTAATATATTTAATTTAATTTTAATTTTATCGGGTTATTGTTAATGTAATTTTTTATTTAGTATTAATCCTTATCAAAATAAATATATTAGTCACCTTCGGCATTTCTTCTAAATTGAATAGTATTTTACTGTACATAATTTTAATAAGTAGGTATTTTTTTGTAATTTTAAGTATTTCCCTTAATTATTTTTACTTATTTTGTTTGTTCATTTCCATTACTAAGATATTTTATTTAACATTAAGAATTTTATTTCCTTTACTTATGTCCACGTATTACTCTTATCGGCTTATTTTAACTATTTAGGTTTATATTTTCTTACTAATACTATTCAAAATTGAAAATAACTTCATAAACATATTAAATAAATTAAATAATTAAGCGGGCGAAGCAGATCGGGTCACCTGGTCCGCTAGTAATATAAAAACAATCAAAACCTGACATGGCCCAAATGGTTCCGTAATTTGAAATATTTGCTCCTATTAAGCTGAGAACTAGTTACGGTTAATCCACCCAGCCGAATGGAAAAAAATCTAAATATAATAAAAAGGAAAGACCATATATTATTTAAAATTTATTGATTAATTAAGTATAAAATCTATTTATGTACTAATTTAAGACATTTCTAGTATCCTCTAGACATAAATAAAAAAAACCTCGAATTAACTAGACATTTTAAATCTATATGGTAGTATTTAAAAGGTATACGTTAATTTTAAAAACAATACGAATTAAAATTAAAAATATATAATAATTATTTGATAACTAACTACCTATTTCTTCTAATATTCTCTCATACATACATCATATTTATAAAGTCTCATAATATAATAATATTCATCATTGTTTCACTGTTCAATACTAAATAATTTTACGTAATTCCGTAATAAGTATAATCACCAAGGCTTATTATTGTTATTTGAAATAATTTAATCATAAAATTTATTACTATTTAAATTTAGTTGTCGCTATGCTGTATTGTCAACTTCAGTTCGTTGTTTTCTATTTGTGAAATATTTTTCCAAGCCCCACGATATAGCAGTAAGGTATGTGAAAATGTTAAGACAATGCAATATAACAGTTGGTGAGGAACTGCCTTTTATCCAACCTGAAAAACACATTTATTATATTATTGCAAAATGATGAAAAACATACATTTATAGACTGATTAGTTGAGTGCTCCACTTTCGGATTTAATTAGAGAGATATGTGATCATTAGTAAACTTATTTATGAGAACATGAAAATTATATTATTAAAAAAATACTGCTTTTTATGACGAAAATTGTGATATTTGTAAATTTTGCACTTTAACCTTAAAAATATATTTTCAAATTAAATATAATAAAACTAGCCTATACCTACACTTAAAGTTATCTTTCGTATTATATTTTTACATTTCGTTATTTTTGCTTCTTGTTCTTTACTTTTAAGGTATTTTATCTAGATTTAAAATAAAAACCAAATAACAAATGTTTGCCATGTAAAAAATAAAAAAATTACCTACCGACTACTGGGCCCAAAGTAAGATAAACGATTCCCGCTGTTAGCAATTGTATACCAGTAGCTCCTGGTAACTTTTCTAATGGGACATATGTAGGGATCACCAATGCCATGAAAACAGTGCGAAGCCCTTTGCCAAATCCTATAATAACAGCTACGACCATAACCACAGTATAGTCCTGGCAATGGGCTAGTACTGGAAAAAAATAAAGTTCAGGTAAATTAAGTATAATAATTTTTATTCTTTTAAATTTTAGACTAGAATGTCGAATTGTGGCACAGGCGCACAAGTATGCAAATGTAAACGCGACAGGTAAGATTTCCATTTTCATTTCCTCGCCCTAGTAACGAGACAAAGCGCGGCATTGAGTTCTGTCACATCACACGCAATGAAGACAAAATCGGCGGAAAATGGGAAATGGAAGTGTTTCAATGGGTACGTAGTGTCAGTTTCCCCTGCTTACCCTCCTATGTGCTGGGTACAGCGTGAAAAAAAAAAATAATTACCTACTCTTCCAGCAGACATCGAAAGTACACCAAATAAAAAGAAAGTGTTATTATCCCATCCAATTTTTCCGGCGACAAATGGAACGCAAAATCTCATACTAATATCAACTGCCGCTAAGACAGACATAAAGAATGCCACCTGTGGTTTACTCATACCAAAGTCACCGAGGATAAATGGCGTCAATATGGAAAAGTTTAATTCGTTAAAACTCGCTAATGTTACACCTAACATAAGATTGATAAAAGTCAAATTTTTCAGAAGATCCAAATCAAAAAACATTGTGACTTTTTGGAAAAAAGTCAATTCTTCTTCATCATCATCGTCGTCATCTTGTTCCTTGTTAAGTCCATTTTTTTCCTCAAATACATTGTTATCTGAAGGTTTGCTGATTAATATCTTTAAGTGACTTGTCTTATTATCCTCATTTTCTTTTAAATATTCTTCTAACTTTAACGAAGCCTGCTTCAGAACTTCACTTTCGTAATTAAAATTATTTGATTTTCGTCTATGCCGTGTACGAAATGACTGATTGCTGTGATTGTCTTTTAAATATTTACGCTCATCTATTTCTTCCTGATTCTTAAGCGACATATTGCTATGATTATCTTTATGATATTTCTCATCATATTGTACATCCATTTTAAATGATTTTAGACTTTTGGTGCCCGCCAATTGCTTTTCTGCTTTATCTGCGATGTATTTAGCCTTCTCTGGGTCGATTTTTTCAATTACAGCTTTTTCGTCAGCCTTTAAATCTTGTGGAGCCTTAAGTGTGGGACAATCCTCTATTTCCGATTCAGGAATTTGGGTATTAAGAGTTATTGATGTCTTACGTTTTGGCTTGTTTGTTTGTTTTAATTCCCGATCTTGATTAAGACTCCCTAAATTAGCATAAGAATTTTTCTTTGATTCATTTAAGTAAAGTGTGGATGATTTTCTAGAACGATTTTCCAATAAATTTGTCATCGATGGCTTTTTAGAGTTAAGTTGGGAAGTTTTAGCAGAAGCATCCCTCGATGATACTCTACTTTTCGATTGCCTTGATTGACTAAAATAACCGTCATTTGATCGTATCATCATAGGTATCCCAGGATCTGTTATTTCATATCCAGGTGTTACTGGATCGTCTTCATTATATAGATATTGACTTGAAAAAACACTAAGGTTTTTTATTTTAGAAACTTGACTAAAATAACCGTTTGCTTCATTACTTTTTTCAGTATCGTTATTGTTCTTTGTATTTGTTGATAATAGTTTTTCTTTGTCTTCATCTTTTACATCAGAAGTTTTTGAATGCCACTCTACTGGGTGTAGTAATAAAGCACACGCTAAAGAATGCAAAGCAAAACCGCTTATGATGAGAATTGCTCCCGTTTCTCCGTAGTAAGCGAACAGTACAGTTATTATATGAGGCCAAACAATTGGTCCAAGTCCTGTAGTTGTCCATGATAAACCAGTAGCTAATCTTCGCCGATTTTTCCAATATGTATTTAATGCCAAAGCATTTGCAGAGGCGTTAATACCGGCTCCAGCACCTAAAATATAATATGTAATTACCGAGTTCGATAAAAATAGTTTCAGTTAGTAACATTATTAATTTTGTTAATTATAATACTAGAATATATTTTTTATCATATTATCATATCATATTTAACATTTTCAATAAATTATTATAATTTTTAACAAATCAACACCAACTTCCCCCGGATCCCATAATCTAAATCTAACTAAACTCTCATCAAACTACCCTTAAAATCCTTTCCAATAAAAAAGTTAAGTTGAGTTATTCGTCTATTTGTAATGCACATACTTAATGCAAATTTAAGACTTATATGATTTTCTCATGGGTAATATTGTCAGAAATAGACGAAATTCCACGAATCACACCGGTAGCACCAGCTTTCAAATTAAAAAAGAATCATAAAAATCGGTTCACCCATTCAAAAGTTCTGAGATAACACAAAAAATACAGTCGAAATGTTTACCTCTTCCTTATGGAAGTCGAATATTTGATTAAATTTAAATCCTCATAAACTTGACGTAGTATGATTATACAGTAGTATTAATAGAAGTGATTTATTTACTTACCGTAAAGTATCGAAAAGGATATTAAAAAAGTCACAAAATTGTAGGAGAACGTAGTGAAAATAAGTGAAATAATGATCACAATAATTCCCACAAGAGATACTTGACGATAGCTGAAGATTTTAAAAAGTGGTCCATTAGCCAAACCTGAAAAATACAATACACTGTACTTGTGGCAGCATATTTTACAATACAGTGTAAAATATGCTGCCACAAGTATGAATTGATTAAATAAGTAAAAGTAAAGAATAGAAGTAAATATAAGTTTTTAAACATTTTTAAAGTGTTATTCTACACTTAGGAAAGAAAATTACTTATTTAGAAAACGTTTAAATATAAGTTGTATAGCTAATGCTACGATAACCTTACTACAATATTAAGTTACTAAGCCTTGTTTAAAATATCTTTAATTATTTTTGTTTAACAAAATCAAAGTACGGCTTACTTTATTTTAAGTCAATTTAGTTTATTGTTTGCAGTCGTTTTTTTTTTGTTAAAAACATATTGGTTTGACGATTTTTAGTGAAAGGTAGACCTTAAAAGAATGCTTCTTAAACGAGTAAGTAGTGGTTGTCCTATGTAAAACTTCAATCTTAATTTGGTATGTTATTTTTGTGCAAACTTATATTTTGGCATATTGACAACAATATACCCTTTTTGTGAAGTCGGTTGAAAATGAGAACATCCTCTTTTTCAAGTTGGTTGAAAAGAAATGTAATAAGTAATAAAGAATCTCACTTCAGACGAAAAGTAAACTTGCCCATTTTAACAATGTTTTAACTGACTTCCGTAAGGAGGACGTTATCAATTCGACTGTATGTATGTTTTTTTTATGTTTGTTACCTCAGAACTTTGGACTAGGTAAATCGATTTTAATGATTCTTTCTTGAACTTAAAATTATTGGGTGATTGTTTCTCTTCTTTTTCTTTTTATTTATCTATTTAGCGTTCTAACTCCGTTATTTTTTGAAGTAATTAAGATATTATTTACAATTATTACCGAAACTACAATTAGTAAAATTATTTGCTTTTTAAAACCTGTAAGTTTACAATCAACAGAAATGTCTTATTTAAAAGGTGGTTATTCAAAATATCACAATTCTTTTGGTTTTTTATAGAACTTGGACTTATTTACAGATTTCTTTAATAATTCAGTCTTTTGATCTAGATCTATCTCAAAAAATTACGAGATCGTAAGATTTTTAGCCAGAACCTGCAAAATAGTTTGTTTTGCACTGAAATACAATTTTTCAGCACTAACATACTTATTTACAAAATGTTTCAGTAAAGCTGAGCTTTATTCTAGTACAAAATATAAGTATTTATAAATATTTATGTACTCTTTTTTTTTCATTAATTCATTCGGTTTATAAGTGTTATTTAGTTCCATTATAATCGTTAGTTGTTTTTAATTTGTGTCATAGACACAATTATTCGGGTCACTTATATGACAGGAACTATTCCTTTATTTGTAAATATTTATTATCTATTGAGCAACGGTATGTTCATTTAGTATCTACTATATTTCCGTTGACTCTACCTTGATAAATATACAAAAAAAAAATACAAAGGTTATCGCTAGCAACTTTAATAATAAAAAGTCTTCAGTCGGAATTATACGAAAAACATGAGACAATTAGTGTATTTAATTAAGGAGTGTTTTAAGATAAATTAATGTTTTATTATTTCTTTTCATGACAAAAGTCATGGATTCGATTATATTATTAGTAAGGCCAATTATTTTATTTCAAGCGATTGCTTGAAATAAAATAATTGGCCTTACTAATATTTGTCTGATGAAATACAATACTATATTTTAGCAGCGTGTTAAGTTCCCGGTAAAGCGTGAAGCGGAAACTGATAAATAAGTAATAGCTATGTCAATAAAAGTTTGAAAGGCCGGTATGGTATCAAGAAGTTACCATGCGAGGCGCGTCACGCACCGACGCAAGAGGTCATCGCTGAGTTCATATTGATGATGGTAGTTACTTCTGAGCTGCTGATGCCAAGACGCGCCAACTTATCTCGGAACAAGAGCCCAAACTGCTGAAGCATTGGCAATGTTGACAGCTGAAAAATATAATAATAGTATGTACAGAGTAGAAGAGGCAGCGCTCCTTTTACGGAAACAGCATATAGGGTAAAATATTTTAAACCTATACCTAAGGAAATTAATCAAGATTACTCAACAGTTTAGACGTAGGATTTTTTTTTCATTTCACGATGTTTACCCATACCTATATTTCATGTGACGCAGTTACGCATAGGTACCAATAACGTAAACACATACTACTACAAAAATACTACAAAAGGTTAAAAACAACTTTGAACTTTCCCGCCAATACCTACGACTCGATTTTGGAATGAGGTATATGCGGCGATTTCTTTCGAGTTTATGTGTGCATGTGTCGTTCTTGACAAATGGCGTTTTATTTTAAAACGACAATTTTATTATTTATTTTGTTTGAAAAAATATTAAAATAATTGTATTAGGCTTTTAAGGAGTAGTTAAAACTATGGTTTCATTTAAAGTGGTGTTGTCACTTCCACCCTGTATATTCAAGCGAAACAGTGCAATTTCTTTCGATATTTAAGTTAACATTCAAGAACGAATAAATAGTACATATAAAGAATGTAGGTTCCTCCGCCTAATACGCTTAATGTATGAGTTGACAATGTACTGAAGTGTTAGTGTAAATGTTTGTTTTACAATAGTTGCAAGTAGTGGAACGTGATTACTAAAATAGACATGTTTATTTAATTTTTATCAATGATAAAAATTAAACTACTTTTAAAAATTAACTTAGTAAGAAGTTACCTTCATTTTGTGACATTCTTATTAAAAAATATTATTTTTAAAGAGTCATTTTATTTCTTTATATTTTATTTACCATCCATAACCAATATGCTTTTTTTTATAATAAATAATATTGCAATTTTTAATTCTAAGAGAAACCCTTTTTCAAAACCTTTAATTGTATTCGTCATCTTGTATGATCTCATTGAATTATACTATGTATTTTAGATAAACATCTTTAAAACCACTCTATTTAACACAAGAAGTAAGATTGTAACGTGATTTAATTGAAATAGATTTTGAAAGTTAAAAAAAAGGAAAGGTATCCTTTTATAATTATGAAATATCATTATGATATATAATTATGATATATGTATATTGAGGCCAGTCTTGGTGCTTCTATAATCGCAACAGGGTGTGGAGGAATTGAAATATTTTATATTTTCATTTTCGCGCTCTGGTAATGAGGCAAAGCGTGGCGTTGAGTTCCGCTACTCAACACGCAATGCATCCAGAATTCGATGGTAAGTGTATAACGAAATTAGCTTAATGGGAGCGGAGTGTATTAACAAATGATTTCCAGTTTCCTCTGTCTACTCTGCTATGTGCGGGATAAAGTGCAAAACTCAAAAATATATATAATTATATTTTTGTGTTTCTTTATATAACAAAAATAATGATTATTATAACGATTTTTCAGGCGAAATTTAATTTTATAGCATAGTCACGCGGCAATCTATAAAGTCGTATTAAAATTAAATTGACATCAAGATATTATAGATATTTTTATAATTTATAAGGTATATACAATTTTATGTTACTATATAATTTATAATTTTCAGGAAGGACATCGTATATTAAACTTCACAACTGCCGATAATATGAAAATACAATGAATTTCAATTAAGTAATTAATAAGTTTATTTTTACGGATCTCTTTGGAATGTAATGTAATATTGCTTTTCACATTTTTTACTCTGAATCAGAAACTGATGAAGATGTATACTTATACCCAAACCCACCTATGTTTATAAATTACTAACGTTAGTGTATAGTACCTACAGAGTTTTGTTTCTTCGAAGTTAGATATTTTTTACCTTATTACAAGTAATGAAAAGTTTATTATAGAACAATATCATACCTACCTTACAACTATCTAAAATTATATATTTTGCCGATACAGGCTTAACAAATGTAACAGTTTGTGTATCAAAATAGTAAATAAAAGTGTATCCTGTATCCCGCACACAGCAGGGCAGGCAGAGGGAACCTAGTGTTAAGATATTCCGTTCCTCACTGTCCGCCGAATTCTGAAGGCTTTGCGTATTGAGTGGCGGAACTCAACGCCGCGCTTTGCCTTAACCCCAGAGCGATGAAATAAAAATATACATTTAAATAAATATTTAATTTCCTCGAGTGAGTTTCGAAGTCATAACCAGTCGCGTTTACAGTTACACTTTGTGCCCCTGCGCCACGACTGGCCTCAATATGCATTTTAAATTATTTTTAATTATTAGTATTAAAACTACACAGGAACACACAAGCAAATAAAAAATATTTGTAAAAACAAAAACCCCGACTGCATAAAACTAAAAAGAAAAAAAAGAAGCCCAATAGTTTATTAGGATTAACATTCGGGACCTGGTAAAGATTTTATTGATTGGAGAATTACTTATAGGTCCCGACTGTTAATCCTAATAAACTATTGGGCTTCTTTTTTTTCTTTTTAGTTTTATGCAGTCGGGGTTTTTGTTTTTACAAATATTTTTTTATTTTTTACTTTTTTGTTACGATTCATTATGGTAATGATAATCATAATTTACCTTTTTGAAATCCTGAAATTGAACTCTTGAATTTGATACCCATATTGTAGTATTCGTAACGAAAAAATTTTTTTTACTAAGTCCAATGGCGTCCCACAGCCGCCATGATTGTTATTATTTAACGTCACCTATCTAAGAACACTTGGGCTGCTAATACGAATCTAACGATACCTCAATTATGTAAATCCGTTCAGCGGTTCTGGAGATATGAGGTAATAAAGAATATTACATACATACAAGATACGCGCGAAAAACATAACCCTTCCTTAGCAGTCGGGAAAAAGGGACGGTCCCGTTTAAAACGGGACGTTTGTCCACGTTAGATATACTTTGAATGTGTCATATCAAAAAATTGGCCAAATTCAAAGAACGTATATGACGTTCTTTGCATTTGACTAAGGAAGCGAAGTTGCGTCTAAAATCTAACGAAAGGAATAATAGTGATATATATACTGTTTAAATATTGAAGAGAAATTCTATATAAAATTAACAATACCATTACAATATTAAAGCGAAATTGTAAATTAAATTACTAATAAAGAAATTTAAATTGAATAATTTCAAACTTTCAACCATGTATCAAGGGAGGGAAACCTATACAGGTTAAGTTTAATTATATTAAGTACTATATTTTTTGTATTATTAATCCTGTTTTAATACATTATATACATATGATATTTTTTATACTTACATTAGAGAAACCAGCAGCGAAAATAATCATCCAACCCCATCCACCATCAGGAGGGATGAAATCTCCATCTTTCTTCACTTTTGATTTTATTTGCTTCGCTTTCACCATTTTCTGTAAATAACATCTAAGTTGAACTGTATGTTATCGTGAAAAAATATTATCACGTTCCAAATTAAAACTAAAACGTAGCTGTCCGTCACTTCTACACGCATGAACGTAACGATTTGAAATGATAAATATTGAGTGCACGCATTTAATAAATGGGATAAATATTTTAGATAAAACTACATAAAATTATTAATAAATAACATATCTAAATCTTAGTAAACTTTAGTAGAGACAGAGTGTAGAGGCCAGAGGCTGGGTTCGATTCCCACTCGAGGTAATGAAATATTTAACATTTTCCTGTCTTTGCTCTAGTGTCAAGGCATAGAGTCGCGTTGAGTTCCGCTACTCAACACGAAATGAATCCATAATTCGGCGGAAAGTCAGGAGCGGAGTGTCTTAGAACTGGGCTCCCTCGGTCTACCCTGCTAAATGTTGATATCAAGGTGAAAGAAAAAAAACTAAACTAGTAAAACTAACTAGTGGTATAGAAAATCTTTATCTACGCGACATCTATTTACGGGATTTTTCTCTATCTTGTTTATTCTTATGTTTAACTGTAATAACGAAAATTAAAGTACTGTACTATATACTTATTTTGTATATAAATAAAGTTTTTTTTATAAATCCTACGTATTTACTGCATGCTCTAATCTTAATGGCAGTATTACTACTTGATAAATTGATAAATAATAAGTCAATTAACATTTGCCGATGATCTGGGCAGATTGCAATTGTAAAAAAAGTATAATTGAACATTTTACAGAAATGTTCAATCATATTTTTGCATTTTACAAAAATCTACAATGAAAAAAAATGTGAAAATAATTTGTAACTACAATAATATGTATTTATTACAAAAAAAACAACAAAATGGGGAAAATTTTAGTCATTTACAGGAAGTAGATAAAGTAGAAATATGAACAGACATACTCGTAGAATTGACGTTTTATATTTTTTAGATTATATTGAAGATGCTTTGCAAGACATATTAAGAGAACCTTGTTTCATATAATTATCACTTCAGTCTTCATTTTCCATTAATTTAGAGAGACCCATCTCATCTATAAGGCTTTTTACACACATTCCATCTAAGCCTAAGGTGTAACTTCCGTATGTTGTTGTAATTGAAATTGAGATTTTTTATTTTAGAAAATATTTATTAAATTATATTTATTCAATGTAAAAAAAATGTAAATACGCAAATAACAATATCATAAACATACCTTACTTTTAGATTACCCTTCAAATTATCAGTTTGTCAGAAATAATGTTGGTAACGCGCGAGTTCTTCGTCAGTCAACGAGTGCGTGATATCTCAACAACCCTACATACTACATAGATAAAGTGTAGAGTGAACCAATGTCCTATATAGAGCCACGTGCCGGGTGTACCACTTTAGTATTGCTTGTTATTTATTTATCAATAATAAGTAATAAATATGTTTGGTACAATTTAATAAAGTTGCTTGCGTGTGGGAAGTCGTGTTGTCGTGTCAGTGGCACAAGAGTGTGAAGGTTTTGAGTTTGATTTCCTTTTGAGGAAATTAAATATTTAATATTTTTATTTCCTCGCTCTGGTAACGACGCAAAGCGCACTTAACATTTAACGCCTCCCGAATGCGGTGAAAACTTGGGAACGGTTGTGTCTAAATGGAACGGATTGGCTTAATACTAGGCTCACAGGGTCCTTTGACCTACCCTGCTATGTGCGGGATACTAAAAAAATAAATAAATAAAATAACAACAATATTGCCATATACCTATATGATCACAGTCAGAATTTCCCACAAATTTATTTGTTGTTAGCCATATCTATAAGTAAACAAAAATTTCTAACGATTATTTATTTGGTTACTTCATTCGTTAATGAATTCTCTCATGAATGACTAACTCCAGGCGTTCAATCGCATCTACATATTTAAAAATATACGTACAGAGAAAACTTTTTAAACAGGGTGGAAGGCTTTGCGCTCCTTTTACGGAAACAGCATTTAAGATATAAAAAATTACATTAAATTAAATTGTATGTATGAACATACATAAAATATTTCAAATTAATACCTAAAGAAATTAATTAAGATACCTCAATAGTTTAGACGCAGATTTTTTTTCATTTGTTATTACGATGTTTATCCATACCTGTATTTCGTGTGACGCAGTTACGCAAAGATGCGAATAACGTAAACGCATACTACTACAAAAATACTACTAAACGTTGCCGATCTGCCACTTTTCATTCATTTAGTAATAGCACCAGAATTTTGAAACATACAGAAGTTTATTTTTTTTTCTTTTTCAGTGTATCGTCACCCCATCCACTGCTGAATGTAGGCCTCCCTCATCAAGCGTCAACCATCCCGGTCTCGGGCAGCTCGTATACATCTGTTGCCAGACACCTTCTTCTGTCCATCGTGTTGCAGGGCGTCCTTAACGCGGTCTCTATTTTTATACGTTTCGACTCTATCGACCGTCGGTAGATCTGGAGACATGGCCTGGCCAGTTCCACTTCAGCGCGATTTTACGCTTTTTGGTTCTCTGACGAATCATTTCATTGCGAATTCTGTCTGCTAGGGAAACCCCTTGTTAGGTCGCTCGCTAAACGACCTGAATTCACCATGACAAAGTCCTCGTTTCGGCTCCGTAAGCCATGATGGGTAGGAAGCTGATGGAGGACTTTCGTCTTTAGGCACCGTGGGATAGACGATTCAAAAATACGACAAAGCTTCCCAAATGCCGCCCAGCCAAGGCGTATTCTTCTTTCCACTACCTACTGGAAGTTGTGTTGCTCAAGATTCCTTCTGGCAACTTATAAATACTCTAGCAATAATGAATATTAAATACTATTTAAAATTGTACCACTTCATAAATTGTCATTTAATTATTTTTTACAACGAATTATCATTAGATTCAGATTAAGACTAATCCAAATTAAGGCCAATTAAAAATAGTGCAAGCTAGACGCAAGTTTTCACTTCTTGTCGAATTTCATAATTATAGGTCCACGGGAAGTATCCTACAGCTTTCGATTACGCGGAAAATTTCATACAAAATGCAGGATACTCGTATAGTATTACTAATTTTTGTGTAAGACATTATTTGTTTTAGGAACCAAAAAGAATATTTGTACAATGTGTGCAATTATTATAATTTATTTATTTATTTTGGATAATAATATGACATACTTTAGGACCCTTTTTATATTATAGTCAACTTTATTATTTTGGAGTTATTTATTACATTTGGTACTTTTTGGTACTTAAAAATATCTCTGGTGATCGTCTAAAATTTAGACGATATAATTTATTATTAATTTTAGCATAATTTAGACTCTAAATTATACTTTCTTTTACTTCGTTGCCTTTGAAGTTTGATTTTTCTGGACCTTAAGAGACCTCCATGTGATCTCGAGATAAATGATCTTGACAGACGGAAAGATGGACGACAAAGTGATCTCATAAGGGTTTAGTTTTTTTCCTTTTGAGGTACTGAAAATAAATGCTTATACATTCAAATGTCGATTTATATTTTTAATATGCATATCTAATCATTGAATTTAAATAAATATTATGATAAAGGGCAATATATTTGTGCATATGCAGTGGCTTAGGCGATGTACTTTATTTTCTAATTTAGATGTATTACGTAACCAATTATCAGGTTACGTATTGCATGAGATTAATATGAAGTAAAAAACGAGTCGCATTGGACCATATTATTATTGGCGCAGGGGCACAAGAGTGTGACTGTAACGTGACGGTTGTGGGTTCGATCTAATAAATTATTATTTCTTAATATTTTCGTTTCCACATTTAGCACCAAAGCAAAAGCCCGGCGTCGACTTCCGCCACTCAATACACAATGCCTCAAGAATTGTCAGTCAGTCAGTCGGCCAGTGTTTTAACACAATATTCTCTGAATGAAGCTGATTTAAATTCATTTAAATATTTTATAATAAAAATGTATAAAAATAAATAGTAAATTTTAAAATTACGACATTTTGCTCTACTGAAAATTTTTTAAACACATATTTATCATCTTGATATTAGAAAAAATACTTCTCTAATTAAAATGAACAAAAATAATATGTAAACGTAACCAAAGAAATATATAAAAAAAAAAAAAAAACTAAACAAAACCAGCTAAATAATCAATATTTTCAACGTAAAATAAGTATTTAAAATTATTAAAATTAAAAGTGAAACGAAATAAATAAAAAAGTAAAAAAAAGATAATGCTATGCGATTTTTTAAAGGAATAAACGATCATATTGTTCCTTACAATACATGATTTTTGCGTAACTTTAAACATTTACCCAGCACATGATCGTTCTACCCTGCTAATTTAAAACTTTGTTATCTTTATTTATTTAAAAATATCAATTTCCATCCATGGTTACTGTGGGTTTTCCTTAAAAAAGGCACATTGTCTGCTATAGACTATATAACATTACGATGTATTTCTTTAGTTAGCCTTACATAACCAAGTAACAATAATAATAAACGCCATTGAACCGCGAGCGCTGCAGAAATAATAAAATATATGCAAGTACATATTACCACAAAAATATTCCATTTCATTCGTTCTGATAAAAGTCCGCGAGACCATATGTCTTATAAAAGTCACAATAAGGCATTTGGGGACAAAAAATAATTGATAATAGCAGAGTTTTCATTGCATCGACCGTTTCTTATAAATAAAAGTGAAGTGGCTTGTTGTCGTTTCAAAATAATTGTTTTTTAAGTGCAGTAGCAATCTATATCTATACTTATAATAAATCTGTAGAAAAGTCGTTTCTGTACATTGAAAATATTTAAAAAAAATTGCCAGGGTGTTAAAGGATAATTAACAGAATCCATTTCCAACATTTTTGGAATTTTTGTCTGTTTGTCTGTTTGTCTGTTTGTCTGTTTATCTGTTTGTCTGTTTGTCTGTTTATGTGAACACGTATCACGTAAAAAATACACAATAAATTTAAACAACTTTTATACATAAAAATTACAAATAAATCAAGGTAGGTTTTAGTGTTTATTTCATTGTAATCGCTTCACTCTATCAAAAGATATAAGTATTTAAGTTTTCAAGACGTTAATATTTGAGATAGTAAAAAATCGATACAAGTAACGCTATCTATTGACAAAAATAGTAGGTACTAACGAATCTTGATACTCTCTTTCATACACATAACGCTATCACTATTATTAATCTATTGTATGTATGATTGCATACATCTATTCAATCTCTAGATTGGATAGATGTATGGAACAATCGAAGATTGACGCAGCAAATAGATTATTAATATTGGGCGTTAGAGCACAAAAAATCTATCTTCTAAACCATCGCAATCAAATGACGATGAAATATGAGGGTTTATGCTTCGTTTTTTATCGCATTTTCTATCATAACTATATAGGATACTTTCCGTTGATATGCAATTACCAAATTTGTTAAGAAGTTAAAATATACGGCACGTATAAAGGAGAATTCCAAAACTGTTTTTCAAAAATTGAATACTTATTGTATTTGTGTCACAGAAAAGAACCATTAGGTACAAATTTTAATCTGTACTTAATTTGATACAAAATGACAACTTAATTAGTTATTCTTTTGGTGTATCTCCATTCATGAAACTGGTACGAAACTCTGGGGGCATGAGTACGACTTGAACTTGACCGAAAATGTTGATTATTTTATAGATTATATAAAAATGCCTAAAAATGTGCTTTCTATGTATATTCTGTATACCAATTATATATTTAACTAATAATATATGTTACTAATTTAAAAATTGTACAGGAGATAAGTTATTTTACAAATAATATCGTGAGTATTTATCCAAATCAATTAATTAATAGTTAAGGCTGCTTGTAATATCTATATTTCTTAAATGAATAATCATGTAATTCAAGCAGGCAAAGCCGCGAGCAGGCCGCTAGTATGAAATAAAATCCCAAAACATTGAAATTACGATTTATTTAGTGTATAACAACGGTATACATAACCGATCTGAAATAACCAACTATTCTTTCCTAAATACACTTAAATAACATAAAAAAAAATTAGTGAGCGATGCCGCGCAGGGCCATAACTTACATTGCACCATGAAAACTAACTAATCTACTACTTGAATAAACAAATGGAACCAAAGAAAAATATATATTAATAATAAACAGCAAATAATGACACAAAAACAGTAGATCGAAAATGTATGAAAATTTACAAAACCGTCAACGTCGTCTGCCCGTTCGAGTCGGTCATACCGTGCGGCTCGTAGGCTAGCTCATTTTGTATCAGTGATATCACCTTAAGTATTTATTAAGTACAGTAAAATATATTTTAAATCTAGATGAAATCCTAAAGGTGACTTTTATATTTATTTAGAAGCATGAATTATAGAAAATACATTAACCCAATAAATTTAAATTTAAATTAAATATAGGTATTAAAATGGTTACTGTGACTCAACTTTCAGAGATAATCATATACCAGCGCGGAATTTTTAATAGACTTTTAAAGGCCAATATTTTTGTAAAATGTTGTTTTTATGTGTCTCTTTTAAGCTAATTTTGGGCGACCTTTCTTTAAGCAACAAAATTCTTTGTTGCTTAGCAACGGTTGAATAATCATGTAGTCCAAGCGGGCGAAGCCGCGAACGGGCCGCTAGTATAAAATAAATGTCAGTTCTTGCCTTTGTGCCTATTCTAATATTTTATTTTATTTTCCTTGACGGTAATTGAAAATATCTACTTGTTTCTAGATTTTAAACGTACGTATATGTAAATAGTTGAATACGTCATACGTGCTTATGAGTGGTGATTGAGTTGTGAATGTTCGATCGACTACTTTATCTATTAGGTACATTTTCATTTACTTTTATTTACATGGTAGCGTAGGTAAAAAGAACCTGGGAACCTAGTGTTAAGACACTTCGTTTCCAATTAAGACGCCGAATTCTTAAGGAATCGCGTTTTGAGTTGCGGAACTCGACGCCGCGCTTCTTCTTGTTATCAGAGTGAGGAAATGAAAATATTAAATATATCATTCCTCCGAGTGGGAATCGGACCCACGACGGTCGCGTTTACAGCGAACGCTTGTGCTGATGCCATGACAGCCTCGTCTATTTTTATAGTTACTTTTTTATATATAAATATGAGGTTAAGTCAAAAATGAGGAACAGTGAAATGTTTTACCTGAAATATTCAGTTTTACCTGTGTACATGTATATTAACGAATGAAAAACAGAACTCCTTTTCTTTTATCAGAAATAGAAGATAAATTTATGTAGCAGACTTAATTCATTCGATGGCTGTTAATAAAAGACTGTGGTAAAGGTATTACTCTGATAAGATTAACGTAATTGCTACGTATTAACTGATTAAAACATATGTACGCTAAAGCACTATATTTAATGAAATTATTTTACTTTATTTAGATTTTGATACCATGTAATAACAGAAACTGGTAGTGCATTTTGTTGATATAAGAATAACATAAATTTTATTTATTATAGGTAAAGAAAAACATAAAATATCACTTAGTAAAAATAATTAGTAAAAAATTATTTTATTTAATTTAAGAATATGTTCCTACGCACCTTTGTCCTTGAAGAGCTAAAACAGCATATAACATTATTTTATGAGATCGCCTATACAGCACTCTATACAACGCGTAATTTTGTACTGGCACTTTATGGAAATGAAAGACAAGACGTTGAATAATGCTATGAATTAAATGGACATAAGTATAAATGCACTATATACCACTACTATATGAAAATCAATGTCTTATAAGTACTTAATTGTTAAAAAATAATTTTTAACAAAAAGAAAAACCGATTTCAAACAACAAACTAAAAAGTAAAAAATAATTTTACATAATGTTTAACGTACTTTGAATTAGTTAAACAAAAATAATAAAAAAATATTTTATAGTTTTGATTTCGTACATCAAAATCCACTCCTTTCCAATAAAAAACAATCTTCAAAATCGGACAGTGGAATATTGAGTTATTCGTCCATTTGTCGCGCACATACTTAATGCAAATTTAACATTTACGTGATTTTCTCATGGATATCATTATCAGATATGGATCAAATTAAAATGGGACCACACGAGAAGCTCTAGCTTCTAGCTAAAAAAGAATAATCAAAATCGGTTCACCCAGTAAAAAGTTCTAAGGTAACAAACATAAAAAAAAACAAAAAAAAAACAGTCGAATTAATACCCTCATTCTTTTTGAAATCGGCTAAAAAATATACTTATTTTATTATCGTTATCAGTTGCCCCAAGCAAAATTAAAACGCATGTACCTTTTTTATTATTACAAATATCTAATACATTTTGTAAAGCTAAGCATTAATTTTATTAATATCTTTTTAAAAAATAATTGTTTTTTATTAGCGAAATAAACGAAAGTCGTGCCCTTTGCCTCTTTGCAGTAAGAAGTAAGTACTTGTTCACTTTTTTGTTATGCTGATGTATAATTACAATACATACCAGTAGTAGGGATTGGTGCGTTCTGGCTCATTAAATTGATCGCCTTATCAATCAAAATTTTCCGCGGATTTTCTCGCGGGTCGCGGTTTCTTTAACATAAGAATATCTAACCTAACCTAACCTACTCATCATAGAACCGTTTCATATTTGTGTTGGTGGCGCACCATTTTGATTAATTAATTAATTTACCGCGGATTTCGTTTTATTTTTTTGCATAACAATACTAACCTAACCTAACCTAGTTCGCAGTAAAATTGTTTTCGTATAATACCTACTCATCATAGAGCCGTCTCATATTTGTATCGGTTGGTTATCACATAGTTATTTTGTTGTAATCATCTCTGACTCAGGGTTAAATATTTAATACAATCAACGCTGATTTGAAAGGCTACGTAAGCTGATGTACAAAACTTGTTGATACATGTCTCACCGGAAGACGAATTGTACCTGCCTTTGAAAGAGGAAAGATTTATATCCCTTAAGTATTTCTTTTGCAATTATCTCTGAGTCAGTGTCCGTTTCAATATTACATTCATGTCCCTACAAGTTTCATAGGGTGGAGGGGTGCTTTCATACCGTATATAAGCTGCACTGGAAGCTGTTCTGATATGAAATAATTGTTGTTCGTGATACGTGAAAGTGCTCTTCCGATACGAAACAATGGCGGTGAGTATTATTTTTAAGTCATTTACTAATTTATTTATGTTGTTGCCCAGTAAATATATTGTGTACTTTTTCATTATTGCAGCTGTCAAGTAACAACTCGTTTGATTGTACATTTAAAAACTATTACTATTCTAATCTAAGCGGAGATGAGGCTGAAGAGGTCGCCCCTATGAAAATACAGAAACCCGAACAAAAGAGAGCCTGCAATGATATTAGTGATTTCTTTGAGAAGCCAAAGAAGCAAAAGAAAATAATATTATCATCATGTGTTGCTCAATCGAATCCTGAGGGAACATCGTATATTTCTACAAACTCGGACGATGGTTCGCAGGCAAGCCATTTCATAAAAATCGAACTATTTGACACAAAGAAACTAAACGGATTGCCTGCCACCGAGTACTGGAAGAATGCAGAAGTACGCCTTAAATACTATGTGCAATCTGAGCGTAATTAACTTTATGAAAGCTTGCGTGATATTATATACAACATTACCAAAGAAATCGCAGGAAGTAGCCAGTGTAAAAAGTCTTACTTTGCAGCTACGAAGCGATAATCTTATTACCATCAATCTATCGTCCATCATGTTATGAGCCATCGTTATAAAATATTATCCTAATAAATTAAATATGTCATGAATTCGTTTGTTTTATTTTGTATTTAATAGTTTATTCACTATTACTCAAATCAAACACATTTGTACAATAAAAAAAAATTTTATTTAGAAAATAGTTTTAAACATTACATCCACAATTAAATCATTATACAAAGTATTATTAGAAAAAATGTTAAGAAAATCAGACATTTTCATATTTCTATATCTAAAATATAAATACATTAAACAATATTCACCACATACAGTAGTAAAATAATTTTGAACTTGTTTATTATTATAAGACCATAATTTTGAATTTCTTTTTATAAATTTTTCATGCATCTTAATTGGTTTACGGCCATAAGAATCGAAGTATTCACCTACACCATCAGCATCAATGTGAATGGCAACCCAATGTGACCCTGGTTTCGTATCAGGATCCATGTTGCTAATAACGTATATAGGTAAACTAGAGTATATTGGTAATCTGTTTGCAGCAAAAACATTATACTCGATTTGCGGGTTTATCTTTCTCATAAATTTTTGCAGCTCATATGTATCCATTTTTACATGTATTTATGATAAAACATGTTGATGCTAACAATGCTTACAAATTAATGATGCTATACAAATAATTAATACATTATTATACTTAACTACTATAATCAACGTTAACATCGCGATTTTTATTTACCTCAATAACGTTATCGAATTCTGCATAAACAAGACAATTAATGGTTTTTGTGAGAGCTGTCTCAAACCGAACCTCTAACCTAACGCTACCATGACGAATCAAGTTCCAATGAGATGAGGAATTTGCCGATAGATCCGGGGTTAGATCAAAGGCCATTAGACAATTTCCTCGTGCATAGTTTTCAATTGATATTGAATTACCTTCATTTAAAAAGTGAATACCGGTTCCCGAGAATAGTGTCTGATACGTTGTGGTGTAGACATTGTTATTAAAGGATGGTTGTAAAGTTTTCGTTGGAACTTGTTGGCCATCCACATACAAACTAAAAGAGCTTATTTTAAAATTATCAAAGTTAAAAGGATTGCTAGTCAAATTTCCATTAAAAGCTGAATTGTTAACAAATCCGACAATACATCTTTTAGGCACTTGACCGAGGAAAATGTTATCAAGAGTTTTGCCCTGTACATCACATGGGATCGTTAAAACTTTAACTTCAGCTCGTGTTATAGGATACTTTGCTGTAGTAGAAGCCAACACCTTTTCGTGAGCAAGTAGTACAGTTGGATTTATTCGAGCTCTACGAATGATAAGAGATGCATCATTAATAGTTACTTTAAATTTCGCATCAGCTTTAGTCGCCATAAGATTGAAAGCCTCACGTGAGCGAACCAACTTCACTCCTAATGTAACACCATTAATTAAAAATTTTTCTTGATTAAAAATATCACTATGTAAATGTCCAATCATTTCAATTTCGTTTATAGCCAAATTTTTTCGTTTACGAAAACCTTCATTTGTATCATCGGTTGATTCCATTTTCCCTGGGGTATCTTCATACCACAATCCACAGGTGAGATGTGATTGTTTTGCTGCTGGGCCATAATTAAGCAAGTTTTCTATGTAAGCACGATATGCATAAGTA
Source organism: Heliconius himera (assembly GCA_021202915.1). NCBI lineage: Eukaryota > Metazoa > Arthropoda > Insecta > Lepidoptera > Nymphalidae > Heliconius > Heliconius himera. The sequence goes on from JAJHJA010000207.1 coordinate 79,815, forward strand.
TTATTGGGCGGGGACACGAGTTTTTGATTTAAATATACGTCTAATTGACTGAATAGTGAATGCAACCAATTGTTTACTGGTGCTACATCAACAGCTTCACCACCATCTGTTTGCGTAATTTTAGCTTTGATACTGATTAATGTGTGAGATAAATCAATGTAATCGTCTCCAGTACCGGGCACTTGAAACTCAATAGGGCCATCATCAGACAAAGATGATATAGGTTTATAATGAACCCATTGTCCACTTTCTATACTTGTTTGCGTTGATGGTAGAGCGAATAAATCTAATTCTGACTTAACACACTCGCAAGAATGATTATGTAAAAACGACATTTTTCACTTCGAAAAAATATCCTTAATTTTATTTACTCTACGTGTTTTTCTTTCACCCTTCCTACGCGACGATCTCGATGAACTGGTCAAACGTTTAATTCGTTTCACACTTTTATACCCAGAACCAACCAAGCTATCAACTTTTTGATCTGCCTTTCTTTTTAAATTTGAACTAGCTTCTTTTAAACGAGTTTTTATAGATTCATTCATAGGTCGAGAATTAATCATATCCGTTAAGAGACCAACGCCTGTGTTCAAAGCTTCTTTTCCAATAGCCTTGGCACCGCTTTTAAAAATAGGAAATACAGATCTAAATAATCCACCTAAAAAACTTCCAATGCCATGTCCACGTTGATATGGAGCACCTTTGTAAATTACACCTACTCCCGAACCTGCTTGATGTGAGTAGTAATGTTCATATGGACAATCGGTTTTGTAGTGATTATGGGTCATTGTAAACGTTTAAAATGAAGTTTAACACATGAGATCCCAAACTGAAATGGTATCTTTTCACCTGTGTTTGTTCTTATATCTATTTCAATTGTATCAAATTCTCTACGCATTACGGGTATATAGTGAGCTGGTGAGAAAATGTGCATTTTGTATGAGCCATAAATATATTTAGTTGGGTCTAATGGTATTATTCTCAATAGAGATGACATTACATCCCCTACAATTTGAGGGGAGATTATATCTGAATACACAAAAAGTTGAGACGGTAAACCTAAATGCAAATTAACCGGATACTTTCCAAAGGCAGTGGTAACAAAATTTGTTTTTGGCGCGAAACCTAACTGCAGTGCCAGTGTTGGTGATAATGTTATTCTAGTAACATTGTTATTCAAAATTTTCCTTAATACCAATTTTGATACATCATCGTAACGAAAGTTAATAGTATCCATTAACATTGGATTTTTATTTAAAGCGCTCAAAATTTGATTGGTGTTCTCATAGTTGGTTGCAGGAATGCGTGTTTTATACAACACTGATGAAGGTGATTCATTTTCGATGCCTACAATTTTTGTTGTCTTTGCAATATGTACAACATTTTGGCTCTCTTGAACAGTGTACATTGAACATGGATACTGAAATTCTACCACCCCCACTACCCACGCTCCATCTAGTTTAATAGTTTTCGGTAATTTAGTAGAAAAATTTGTAGTTGTGTTTTCTGAGAAATATGTCATTGAGCTGTTGCTGAGCAACGTTAAATAAAAACTTTCTTCACTCATATTTTTTTTAAGCTTGCCGCTTTTATCCAACTATTAAATTTATCTGGATATCCTCTCCACTTTACTAACAACTCTTTTCTATGACCCGAATACCGTGAACGTATTATTTTATCAATTTTATATTCTAGGGTGGGGGTATATTCTACTTTCTGTAACTCTCTTTCATAGAAAGTCCCAACGATTGGTTCATTTTGCAAGTCTTTAATGCTATATACAACGAAAGGGGATCTGTAAATTATCGATGAAATTACAAAAATTTCATCACTCCAGTTGGTTTCGTAACCTTTTTGAAATATATGTTTATACTTGGTTATTCTTACATAATCTCCAATGCGAAATCTTGCTCTTATTTCAGTTGTATACTTCGAATTGGTTTGTTTATCATACAAATTGCACCAAACAGTCATAATATTGCTAGAGTTTACATCACATGGACACATTTTTATGCTTCTATGATAGCTGTGATTATAGGAATATAATAAATCTTGTAATATATCAATAAATTTATACGTGTTGTTATGGGTGAAGTAACGCCACATTTTCATTTTTAAAGTCCTTTGAAACCTTTCCACTATACTTGCTTTTATATCAGGATTATTAGTAGTATAATAATTAATGTCTCTACTTTTGAAATACGTTCTAACATCTTTGGAAACAAATTCAGTTCCTTTGTCTGATTGTATATGTCTAGGAGTACTGTTAGCTTCACTAAAAATACTTTCAAAACATGTTTTCACAGTTTGAGAATCTTTCTTTTTCATGGCTCTCGCAAACGCATATTTACTAAATACATCTATAACACAAAGTATATAATTAAAACCATCATTATAGTTACTATACGTCCTCATATCACTCAAATCAGCCTGCCAAAGCTCGTTAAAGTTTGATAATATGTATTTATTCCGAGGGAATCGTCTCTGTACGGGTTTATGCAGTGTGTAAGTTTCTTGAGATTGTAACCATTTTTTTACATCTGTCTTCGTCATCGTCCCCCTCATTGCCTTTGATAAGCTCGCTATACTACTATAACCAGCTGGATGAGATACATCATAGTATATACTACTTATATCTAGTACGGGGTCCATCTTTCCCAATCAATTTTTTTATTAAGTTTCCTAGATTCAGAGGAGGATCTACTTCTTCTATTCTGAGATGCAGGAGATGGCGTAATTTGCAATGGTTCTTTGGAAGGAGTAGTTTCTCTAAATTCTGATAAATAGAGATTGTTCATATATTCAAGCGTTTTAGGATTACCTATACAATATAGAGGTACTTTTATATCTTTCAATGCTACAACAAATTTTTCCCACCCTCTCGGTCGAGGACGTTTCAGTCGTCTCAAAGCGTCATTAATTAAATCAGCAATATTGCTACCAGGAATCAATTCGTTATTAACAACAATAGTACCATCATCATTCCAATATATTTTATCTCTATGTTTATTTATTGTATCCATCAACAATTCACCTTTTTTCTTAAATGTCTTTGGTAGCAATCTGCTTATGTAGTCTGAGGTATAATGGGCTAAAGACCCAGATACACTCGGAAGTGCGTCCTCTTGTTTTGTGACCTGTTCTACGAGTGTTGATTCATTATTTTTGCTATGACTTTTATGGGATTTTAGTACTTTATTGGTCCCCGATGGAAATAGATTTTTTATTGAATGGTCTGTTTCTTCCGTTATGATGGGTAATTTGAAAGATTTTCGATCTTGCTCGGTGAAATGTAAATATCTTTGTAATGTTTGCATGTACAAAGACCATTTTTCACGATCTGCGACATTACGTTTTAAGATTTTATGCATTTCCGTGTCAAGGCGAGATAAAACATTGTCGCTGGCGTGCTCCTGTTTTAATTTGTCTATTAGTTCGGGTTCTATCAAGATCATCTTTTTCACGTTTTCCATTGTGCTTAAATTATACTACTAAATAATCCACATAAAATAGATCCCAAAATTATAGGTAAAAATGCACCACCTTTTTGAACAATAATACGTTTTCGCCACTTATTTTTCCCTTTTAAGATTAATTTTCTGAGGATTGTTTTATATTTACTCAACTTTGATTTATCTTTATCATTAAGGGAAATTTTACCGTTCAAAATGTTAAATATACACTCACATATACAGTGTATTTCTTCATCACCACAAGATTTTAATAATGCCTTGCGATATTTTGGTTTTAGTGTATGTAATGCCGTCAATAAACTGCGATGCGTATTTACTCGAGCAGGCATTATTAAGTACTGATAAAAATTTCCTCATGTTTGTTATATTTAAACCCATTCTTTTTAGGAACATATACCGTACAATTTGCATCAAACGGGAATATTTTAGTTTTAAAGCGGCACATGTCATTAGTATTTTGTTTAAGGTCTATCATCAGGTATCCATGTGCCTCCTTGGTTGCGTCTTTGTAAGCCTCTTCAACAAATTTTGAATTTTCAGGGTAAACTTGTCGTGCTAAGTAGCGAATTTGTGTCTTATCACGAGGATTTTTAAAGTATACAATGTAACTTGAATTCAAAGATATGTCTCGTTGTCCTTTACCCTGATGGAACAAATTTTGTGAAATGTAAAACACACTCAAATTTCTGTGATGGCTACCTTTTGTAAAAATATCAACGATGCGCCCATCGGATTCCCTCATTAGATCATCGATTATGAGCAATTGAGGCTGCTTACCATCGAACATACTTAAATCGGGAATACCCTGACTATAGTTTACATTCGGTAAATTGTACAAGGGTTGCATTTCATCGTAACACCAAGTTATTTCATTAAATTGTGTATTGCATATATCCTCAACATAATTCAGAAAATGCGTAACAAAATTAGATTTTCCACATCCGCTAGGACCCGCAACTATAGCGGTGAATGGATGAATAAAATGATGCATTTTTCTAGTCTGCGACCTCCCTGCTAAACGTTATTAATACAAATGGGGTGGTTATGAAATAATACATGGGTTTTTATTATAATTTATTTATATATATATATATATATATATATATATATATATATATATATATATATATATATATATATATATATATGTACAAATTAAAGAAGTCTTATGGCTAACTTATACTAACAATACTATGCCGAGTTTAGAGTGTATATTACAAATTAGAGAAATATTATAACTATCTTACTCTAACGGTATGATTCATATATTCAAGATACATACCTCATATTTTACAATAAATGATTATACAAAACAAAATACCTAATCACTGTAATTTATAATGACCCCATGCAAGTGTGTCTGTAGAGTTTTCTATTAAATAACGTTTACTATCATTGTGCGATAAAGAAACTTTGTTATTTTTTTGGGTGTAAATTATGTGTTTAATTGATTTAAACCGTATCATTGAATCCATTTTAATTCTCTTTTTGAACAAACAATCCTTATAGTCCTTTATTTGAAAAGATTTTGTTACACTTTTATTTACCCCCTTGGCTTTGGCAATGAATTTATCACCTACATCCATTGCATACATTTTAGATCGCAGGCCTACAAATTCTTTAAAAATCATTCCATTGTTTTCATCTTTAAAAAGTCCTATTTTCTTTTTATTAATGAGGGGGAACCCATATGGATTATTGGGAGGATAATCGGATGTATCAAAATATCTATCCAAATCAATTTTAATGTCATTATAAAAATCTTCTGTGAAAATTTGATATATCAAACTATCTGTATCTGTATAAAGTAATTTTAAATTTTCTTTAAACTTGTTTTTCATGAATGAATAATGAAAATCATATATAAGTGTTTTAGATATATCTAATATACAGAACCCTAAGTAAATCGGTTTATTGTAGTAGAGTTTGGTTTTATTCAATTGAACCGCAACCAAGTTTTCAGAAAATACCGATAGACTATGAAATTCAGGTTTGGATATCAAACTCTGCGCACCTTCCATACCACCATTGTTTGACCAATGGGTGAGTAACTTAACATTGACTCGTTTTTCAATATTCTCCATAGTTTTTCCAAATACTGAATTATTCATCAACTTGTAAAAATCTTTATCGAATTCAGTACACGCCGTGGACCGCATTTTGGTATTTAAATCGATATATTTAGACAACCACGCCCTCTGTTTGAATTTTAGAACTCTGTGAATTTTATGTAAATGCAAACCGTTGTCTATACATTGTTTTAAGTTCCTGTAATGAATAATATATTTTTTTTTATCTTTCAAGTTGGGTACTAGTTTTTTTTCTCTACTACCACCGATGGATATATTTTCAGAGCAAAAAGGTAAGTCCGAGTGACTATCGTGTATATCAACAGGATATTGCAAATCGACTTCTAATATGTATCCATATTCAGCATCGTTTGCTATGTTGAAATCAACATTTACATCGACCCATTCAAAGTCACCGATTGGAAGGGGTTGTGACATAGCCCACCCATATAAATTATTTGCATCGAGGTAAACTAGATATGAGGATTGCAATTTGCTATCGTAATCCTCCATAAATTTGTTATTTGCTTTCGCATATCTGTTACTGCATTGCGATATACCACCTCTAATACCCTTTTTTTATGAAAGCTATTTTATCAAAATCTGTTAATAATTCTAATTCTATCATTGTGGACTTTAACATGGCATCCCAACTCAAACCTGGTGCGGTATAGTAATGAGCAGGGTCCAAATCATAAGTTTTCATACATATATTGCGAAAGTTTTCAAATACATCGGTCAGCAACAAAACGTCTGTTTTCAAATATAAACTAGTGTAATCATCCATGGTTCCACATTTGAAATGATTCCAAACATCTTGGGCATGTCTATAATCATCATTTGATACATTTGTATTTACCAACGAATTAAAAAATTGATTTTGTGTTGGCAATGATGATATTTTCAAACTTTCGAACGAAGTCATTATTTCGTATGGATATACACCCTTCCTAATTAATCTTTTAAAGTCTTCATCTCGCGGGTAATTTTTTTTGAGCTCAACAAATTGATGTGTTTTTATATTATGTGCTAATCTATCAAGACTGCTTGACATAAATTTAAATGAGTCTAAAAATCTTAACGAGATATTATTATTCTTAATTTTTAAATATTTTGAAAAAGAAATATATTTTTCTTTATTTTGAGGGATTATATCAATTTTACCCTCTTCAAAACCTAGAGCGTGCACAATAAAATGGGCATCGTAATTAGCTAAATTGTGCAAGAATACCGGGACAAATCGTGGGGCTTTGTACTTTTTCTTGCAGCACGTATGAGCAACACCTGCGTATTTACCACTGTACCAATCATAACATATAACATTATTATTATTATCTAAATCATTATTGCAAATATAACAAACTTTACTTTGTAAAACATGCAAATTATCACTTTCCGATAGCGGTAATGGAGGTTTAGGAAAAGAGTGTTCTTTACAAATTAATTCTAAATTCCCTTTCAAATGCTTCATAAATTGTTCGGCGCAACGTTCGCCCGTATACGTTCTATAAATGGAGAGACTGTCATTATATGAACACTTTAAATAATAACCGAAACTAAACACCGCATGTTTTTGTATGTTATTGGTGTACGATTTCGTAGCCTCGTTTTGACATGTTTGAATGGGGGTTAAAAATGCCTCGAAATCTGCGTATATTACAAATGGTAGTTTAAGCTTTCGCTCGTAATTATTAAACGCTAATTTGTTGCTAGCCGTTTCTACATTAAACCAGTTCTTTTTTGTTTTCATTGGATCTGGTAAATCAGTACAAATGTGGACACAATCAAAATGTTGGTGTTGATCTAAACATTTTTTAGATGGATAGTGCATCAAACAACCATCGCAAATGTGAATAGCGCGATGTGTCCGATTTATCTGTTTGTGAAGTAATTTAGAAAGACATTTTATGTAACAATAGTGCCCACGCGATCCGCTGTTTATATACAATAGATTAATATGAGTAAGTTTTCGACGTTTTGTAAAGTATAGCGGACCTATAAGTCTATTACATCGAGATTCAGCATTATATTCGAGACCAAAGACATTTATGCTTAAGTTATTGAATTCTTCAAACTTGTGAATATCTTTGAGTTTTACAGGAAAAGATATTTTTCCAAATTTAAGTTTATTTTGATTATGAATATATGAACTCACTCTATCTGAATTTTTTGTAACTGGATATAAAGCAGAGAGTACCGCCCATTTGAAACACTGCACATCATTATTTTTGACGTTTATAATTGCCTTTTTATGTTTTATGTCAATTGGTAAGTCAATATACGAAGACCCCCTCAAAGGATTAAATTTATTAACATTCAAATCAATATTTCTTATTTTTTTAAGACTCCATCCACTATCTTTTTTCTCAAACTCACTTATTTTATTACAAATGTCATTCATTATTATTTGGTAAGTTGCTTCATAATCATCACCGATACATATAGAATTATTGACGGTTTGAAAATCGAATGAATTTTCTAAGCTTTTACTTTCCTGGACAAAATCAGCGTGCAAGATAAAATTAATTTTTATTAATGTTAAAGTTTTTATGCAATCATCTATTAAGTTTAAGACAGTGCTTTTAATATCATTAAGAAAACTTTCAGGGGTTTGAAATTCCACTCCTAATGATGAGGGGTGTGTTATTCGATAAGTCACCACTCTTTGTCCAAACGCACTATCAATCAAATACACATTTGATAACTCATCATGTAATCGCAAGATATTGCTTTTATGAAGGCTGCTTTTTAAATGGCTGGCATAATACCTTTTTGAAACGAGCAATTTACAACTCGAACATTCGATGACGTCTTTTCCAGGTTCAAATGTAGACGGTACAGCTGTAGAGGATTCTTGCAAGCCCGATCCACTCTGTGCTACTTCGTGGGGTAGTAGCGAAGCATCTCTTTGTTTCCGTATTTTTTCTATGACACTGTAACAAAAACATAAAAAAATATTGAAACGAATATCACCTATATTTATTTTTTGTTCACACATTTAAAAATACGTACTTCTATTTATTTCTCTACACATAGCACAATACGCTTGCATCGTGAAAGGACCGTCTATTGTGTCACCAGAACTATTGATATTGCCATGTCCAGGACACGGTGTAAAATAAGGCACTATACACGGATCTATCTTCAGAGATTCTGGCAGTTTCCCGCTAATGTACCAAATGCGCACATATCGGTGTAGTTTGGTCACAATGAGTGATTTACTCAAAGATGCTATTTCGACGGAACTTAGAGAAAACATAATGATGCCGATAATCACTACAAACACAATGCTTCTATTCCCAGTGCAAACATCTTTTAAATACAGTACACAGCAACCTCCCACCACGCAGATGATTAAAAAAACCAAAAGAGGTAAAACTCACCCTTCTAAGCGGTGCTTTTGTTCAATTTTTTCACACATATTGTAATCAAACGAGTTGTTACTTGACAGCTGCAATAATGAAAAAGTACACAATATATTTACTGGGCAACAACATAAATAAATTAGTAAATGACTTAAAAATAATACTCACCGCCATTGTTTCGTATCGGAAGAGCACTTTCACGTATCACGAACAACAATTATTTCATATCAGAACAGCTTCCAGTGCAGCTTATATACGGTATGAAAGCACCCCTCCACCCTATGAAACTTGTAGGGACATGAATGTAATATTGAAACGGACACTGACTCAGAGATAATTGCAAAAGAAATACTTAAGGGATATAAATCTTTCCTCTTTCAAAGGCAGGTACAATTCGTCTTCCGGTGAGACATGTATCAACAAGTTTTGTACATCAGCTTACGTAGCCTTTCAAATCAGCGTTGATTGTATTAAATATTTAACCCTGAGTCAGAGATGATTACAACAAAATAACTATGTGATAACCAACCGATACAAATATGAGACGGCTCTATGATGAGTAGGTATTATACGAAAACAATTTTACTGCGAACTAGGTTAGGTTAGGTTAGTATTGTTATGCAAAAAAATAAAACGAAATCCGCGGTAAATTAATTAATTAATCAAAATGGTGCGCCACCAACACAAATATGAAACGGTTCTATGATGAGTAGGTTAGGTTAGGTAAGATATTCTTATGTTAAAGAAACCGCGACCCGCGAGAAAATCCGCGGAAAATTTTGATTGATAAGGCGATCAATTTAATGAGCCAGAACGCACCAATCCCTACTACTCTATGAAAAGACACAAAATAATGGCGGGTACTAACCGCGAAAAAATCCGCGGATCCGGGGTAATCAATGTAATCCGCGGCCAATTAATTAATCAAAACCGCGACCCGCGAGAAAATCCGCGGAAAATTTTGATTGATAAGGCGATCAATTTAATGAGCCAGAACGCACCAATCCCTACTACTCTACGGAAAGACTCAAAATATTGCCGGCTACTAGCCGCGAAAAAATCCGCGGATCCGGGGTAATCAATTTAATCCGCGGCCAATTACTTAATCAAAACCGCGACCCGCGAGAAAATCCGCGGAAAATTTTGATTGATAAGGCGATCAATTTAATGAGCCAGAACGCACCAATCCCTACTACTCATACCGACTGCAGTGCCACCTGTCAGATTAAATTATAAAATCTAAATCAAATCATTCAGAAATTCATTGAAATATACACATCATGATCCAACTCCATATAAATCAGTCATGTTTTTGAAACTTACCGAGACTTGTATATAGATACATTTGTATGTATTTGGCTATATAGATTTCTTACTTCGAACATTAGCAGATAGAATGGAGTATTTTAGCAATAACTCCTCACTGTTTTATATGCAATGGAGGTAAATCTATATTCTATTCTTAACGTCATTTCCTATTCATAAATATTTTGTAATGGAAAAGTCACATCTTTGCTTCATATTTTATGTAAGGCGAGCCAATGTTTTTAGAACGCTTATATTTATTAATGCACAAAAAAATATATTTTATGCTTGTATTTAATTATAGACATATATAGAAAAAAAATCAGCAGGCTTGGTGTAAAAATTTTGGTCTTTCTGTCTGTCTGTCTTTCTGTTTTTGCCGACTATCTGCACTAGTTGTTTTGGAACTAATAGTGAAAGATAGAGGGGGTTGTAAAATCGGGATAAAAAAATTGCCTATATGTTAGGCTATTTTTTATCCCGAAATTCTAATAGCGTTGGAAATTAACGCGGAAAAAATTGCTTTTGTGCACGTACGTATCGCCTATGTAAATAGATGTGAAAAAACTAAACATTTTTTTAAATAGATACCAATAAATTACCAAAAGATTTAAATTACTATTTAATTAATATATTACGCACGCACTTAACCTCAAAAGTTGTATGGGTTACCGAAAATACACAAAAAAGATGTACCTCTTCGAACAATAGTCAGCCAAATCGATACGCCGACGTAAAAGCTCGCTCAACATGTCGCCAAATTACTTTCTCCACTGCGTGGCCACACAACATCTTATGTCAGGGATTCTTACCATTTTATTAGCAGACTGAAAGATCTTAAGTTAGCTAACAATGAAACCATGGTCAGTTTTGATGTCCAATCGCTGTTCACCAGTATTCCCATCAAGGACTGCATCAGGATTGTCAAGACGAAGCTAGAGGATAACAATATGCCTATAGAATATCTTGAACTTTTGGAACACTGCCTCACATCCGGATATCTTATGTTCAATCAAGAATTCTATTTACAAATAGATGGCATTACTATGGGTTCGCCTGTGTCCCCGGTAATAGCAGATATATACATGGATGACTTTGAGGAGATGGCTCTTAGCTCTGCACCCTGTCTACCTAGGATATATAAGCGGTACGTAGATGACACTTTTACCTACGGACAACATTTATATATTAATAAATCACTTCAATTCTATTAATGACAATATTAAATTTACAATAGAATTACAGACAAATAATTTCCTAGCTTTCCTTGATGTTTTAGTCATAAGAAATGGCACAATAGGCCACACAGTATATAGGAAACCCACGCACACCAATAGATGGCCTCAATGGTGAATCTCACCACCACCCAACACGTTATCTACTGTTGACAAATCTTTGTTTCAGAGAGCCCACCACCTCTGTGACCTGTGTGTTAAAATAGTTTCATTTAAAATGTAATAATCGTGAAAATAAAAGAACTTATTAAATAAAAAAGCCCTGAAGGATAGTTGTAACGGACAAATATTAGTTGTAGATGGTAGGTATAAGTAATGTTATCTTACTCTTGAAATGATGTGAAGCTAGAAGCAGTGCCTGGGACTTTCGACCACAGGTGTAGGCTTCAGGGATACTTTTACTGTAACAAACACTCGCCTTCACTGCCCCAGCCAAGTATTATTATAAATAGGTGTTAACCACATTCATAACTACAATAATAATTGATTAATTAACTAATCAATTATCCCTCTGGAGATTGTACCTTGCGTTTGGTGGTCTGGCGTGCAGGGTTGAAACATTCCTCAAGTGTAGATGGTCCGATGCATTAAAGCCGGCCGTTTTATTCCTCCAGGCTCTCCATTCTGAGGTAGCGGTGAAGTGTGGCGTTTCGCGCGACGAATGAGGCCTGGGTCACTCGCCTGAGGGCGAGGTTCTGGACCACCTGCAGATTTCTTCGTTGTTGGGGGCTCGTAAGGGCGAACCACGCAGGGGCAGCGTACGTCAGGTCCGGTCTAACGTAGGCCTTGTACAGGGACAGCTTCGTCTTTAGTGGTAGGCGTGACCGAAGGAGAGGGCGCAACAGGAACAGCGCTACTCTCGCCGCTTGGGAGGCCTTTCTGACTTGCCCTGTCATGTTAAGTCGCCGGTCGATGACGACTCCGAGGTAGGTCGCCTTTGGGCTCCAGAAGACCCGCTGGCCCTGCATCCTCATTGGAGGAGGCTGTCGCATGTGATTCCCGAAGCTAAGGGCTTGGGTTTTCGTGACGCTGTGTGCAAGCCTCCACTCCACCAGCCAGGCAGTAGATCAAGGGCACGCTGGAGCATGCGTGGGGCTCAGCGACTTGGTGACGATGGCAATGTCGTCGGCGTATAACGGGAACAAAGTGGTCTGTTGCACCAGGTGTCATTTGTATAGAGACTGTACAAGGCCGGCGATAAAATGCTGCCCTGAGGGACTCCGGCTGCGATCGAGTGGCTGCTGGATCGTTCACTCTCCACTCGAATCCTCTCTAACCACTCGATCGTACACTCTCCACTCGTGGAAAGGATTGCCTCGGAGCAAATCGGCAAGGACAAGCGCGACTTGGTGAGGAGTACACTTTATGCAGGAGGGATCTCAAAGGAAGCCAAATTGTTCTTTTGTAGGTGAAGCAAATGGTAGCTGTAGCGGCAGGAGGATCGAAGAGTCTGGTAAGTGTGACGATGGTCCATGGATGATGTCATATCCAGGTAGCGAAGGGCCCCATTGGTGACCTGCCACTTCTCATCGATGCCGGGGGCCTTATTGACTTTAAGCTTGCCGATTTTCTTCTTGATGAAAACGAAATGTAGCGGCCGCGCGGGCGACGACAGTATGCGAGTGACTTCCTCCTCAATGTGCGCGTGGTGGGCGGGGCGCTCGCTTGGGCTGGGCTGGCACACACTGGCGAGATGTTCGGCCACTATCTCCGCCCTCTCCAGACAGCCCGTACAAAGCCTGTGCGGTCTTTTATAGGATAAGTTGTTGGGTAGAATAAATAAAAACTGAAGACGCGCATAATAGTGGCGTTATGTCGTGTAAAAATCCAATTTTCACGATATATAGACAAATAAACAACTATTCATTTAATAGTCACTATTTTTTATTCACTCTTATTTTGTTTATAAATTCAAAGTAATATTTTATAACATCAATAAATATTTTCCAATTAAAAACAGTTAATTAAACTTACAATAATCGCATTGCAACTTGTTAAAATAACAAAATTCAATGTAATCATCATTCTTAATATAAGCAATTGAAATAACTATATCGACAATATAATTATATACTGAAAATAAGGATCACATAAATTATAAAATTATACAAATAGTGAATAGTGTATATATATTTAATAAATATCGTCTCAGCTATAACTTTACTATTTACAATTGAATAGGTAGTTCAAGTTAAAAATAATATGTGCTAAAACCTCTTTATTGTACCTACTTTAAGAAAATATATTGATGAATACAAATCGGTAATCGCCAAATATATGGGAAAATCGATATTGGATTGAATCGATATTTTTATCCGATTACCAGTGCACAACACTAATGACACATTGACAGATAACAAATAGTCGACAAATGTGCAACAAGGATGAGCGAAAACATATGAAAGAGAAATAACAAAGAGTTGGTTAAAGAAACAGTTAGCAGTTAGTATTTTAGCGGTGTCATTTAATGAAATAGTGTTCTTTTGTTTTGTGTTCGTAATTTACATAAAAGTCGTTCAATTTTTTTACACAAAAAGAAAGTAAATGCTATTTTAACAGTAATATTATTAATTATCGTGTTCAATTTGATTAACAGACAAATTGAAAGTTATACATAATTATTTTGTTGTTACAATGTTATTATAAACTTTTATTTCGCAACGACGCTTATATGGGAAACATATTTTGTGAAACTGTAAGTATTTAACTTTTTATTATATTTTTTATTTTGTAACAGAAACATATTTTTATGATTATCTTGAATTATGTACGTATATGAAAAATATAAAAAAGTTAGAAATTGATATTTTATCTCTAAAATTATATTAGGTATAATTTTCTAAAAACTAATCTCCAATTTATCAAACACTATAATTTAAATAAAAATTAGTATATCCTTCTCATTATTCATAAGAGTTTTGATTATGTACTTTAAAATTAACTTATTTACAAAACAACATAATTTTTCCCGGTTTTGAATTTTTACAAAGGAAGCACCAATTGAAGTAAATTATCTCATCACTGTTTGTTAAAACACACATTTGTATTAAAAACTGCCAAGCCAACATTACCATTTATTATATATTTGAAATTGAAATACCTCAGATATATGATAATTAAGTAAAATTTTGTAGATTAATTAATTAAGTTTTAGTACCTTAATATCATTTATGAGTCTTTTAAATATTTTTTTGAGATGAAAAACACCCACATTTTTTACTTATTCATATATTATAAATCATCAATATATTATGGTGAATATATTAAAGTTGGACTTTTAACTTAACTAAAATTAGCAGTATAGTTTATTCTTTTACTTCACTGTGTTTCTTTCATATAGCAATAGAATTTTGGAAGCAAAGAATGGAGTGTCTTATTACTATCCTGCTATTTTCAGGGCACAGTGTGAAGATAGAAAATATATATAAAGAAGAGACAATAATTTTCAATATTTATGTTTCGTAATAATAAAAGACCACATGTCCCAAGTTATTTCACTGTTACAACATTACCAACTTGTAGTCACCATTGGGCATATACCTATTTTTTATCATATTCATACTCTTATCAGTAAGGGGTTTATGCTTTACTGACAGGAACACATTAGAAATTGTAATGAAATATACTTATGAGAAAGCTAACTTAGCACCAATATGAGGTTAAATATTTTTTTGTAAAATAATACAATTATTTAAATTTCTGTTTCTTCGCTTCTGGTGTTGAGGCAAAGCATTGCATTGTATGCAATGCCTCCAGCTTTCTTAAAGTGGGTAATGGAGTGTCTTAACACCCTCTGATCCAATTTGATTTGCAATACTATAATTAAATTAATTATTCAAAAGACTAATATAATTCAAATTAATTTTTTATGGCACTGCATGCCATATTAATCATAGTTCTGATAGAACTTTCTGTACCAATAAATATAAATTATTGTTTCTTGCAGCATATTTGTTTTTATATATTTTATTTAATACTTTTATTTTTATTATTAAAGTGGTCTTTTACTTGCTTTCATTTGATACCTATATTGGTAAGGTAAGAAAAAACAAAACCAAAACCATAGAAAAGAAATGGTTTTATTATTTGACAATGTCATTTTAGAAATTTATATAGCCTTAATGTCTATCACAATTTTTAAGATTTCAACAACACTTCTTATGTTAAAAATTGTTCAGCCATTGTACAGCCAAGAATTAGTAATATTTACATATGCTCGAAAGACATTACCCTCCTTCTATATAGTAGATAAAAAAAACATACTAACTCTTTCCCTATTATACCTACCTATAAGCAACTGTGGATCTAAATGATCTATATAATATGTAGGTGCATTAATGATTACAATTTTACCAAATATCAATCTAATTTACTTCTGCATTTATAGTGTTTCGATTTGAGCACAGTTCATTTCACGATTGTATGAAGGACACACAAAGAAACCTGACCAGTAAATATAACTCTTAGTACTTTCATATTTTTTACAGAAATGTCTTAATTTATCAAAAAACAAAAACCATTAAAGCAGTACATTCTGCATCTTCTAATGTAGCATAAACAGTTTAATCTCTTATCTTTATCATTTTAATTCATTATTATCAATGAATACACCTTTGTGTAATTGTTGATTATAATTTAGTAGCAAAAATTTTGTGGCGTTATTGCCATGAAAATTAATCAGATGACATCATTTAAAGGATGGAAGCCCTCATTTAATATATTATATGGACACTAAAATAACAACAATGAGCAAATGAGTAACACCTATTTGTATTTTTTAAGGTCAACTTAATTTAAATAGTCAATATAAATAACTTAAAATTAACTTTAAAAGTAATTAAACAAAGAAAAATTATAGTCTTATTGTTTTAGCTCTGCTTATTGTCTCTTGTATAAACAAATATTGTACTTATATATAAAATTACGAAAGTAAACAAAGAGAAGTACTTGTGTGCTATAGCTATAGTTATAAAATGTAAAAATTATTGGTACAAAGTTCTGTTGATAGGTGTTGATTACATTTATCAGTCAATATTTTGTTTACTCTCACATTCCATCCATTGTGGTAGCTTTGTATCTATTAAGATCTTGTTCAATAATAAACACTTAATCATTAAAATCGTTGACCTAATAAATTGTAGCTTAAGCAAAAGAGTAAACATTGGATATTTCGTGACTACGAATTTTATATGAAATATCGTATTTTATTCTGTTACATGGCCGAAGCTGCGTGTAATTGATACTTCTATAGCATTAGTATTGTATTTCCTCCGAAATTCTCCAGAATTCGCCGGAAAGTGGGGAACGGAGTGTCTTAAGACGAGGTTCCCTCTGCCTACCCTGCTGTGTGCGGGATACAGTGTGAATCTGATTTATTCTTTGTTACTCTTGTCAAGCATTGGTTTGCGAATTACGTGCCTGAAGGTACCATATGGCCTCCGAAGCAAAAAAAACCGTACGGATCACTGACCCATGTGAGGAATAGTATGTTATTTTAATGGAGAAAGTTTAGTAGAAACTAGTAGTCCTAGATCGTCTGCGGATGTGGTGTTAACTGGAATTAACACACATAGAATCTTTCTATCGTCTGAAAAAAAATGACATTAATTTCTAATATCTTTTTCGATAGTTATAAAAAACGTTAATCTTCAAGCGAAATAATGATAAATGACTCATTTTGTAGTATTATTCATAAAACATTCTCTTTTTACAATGACGTTTTATGTGTTATTGTAATATGAAATATGATAATGAAGTACACTCAGCTAAAGTACAGTAAGTATTGGAGATAATAATTGTAAAATTCTTGACAAATATGAATGGCTGGCTAGCCACTAACATATTTTATGATCTAGGTAAACTTTTTAGTAATATTATTATTTCTTATTTTTTGCTATCAGAGCAGTAAATTCATATAACCATAATAATATCTATAATTAATTGACTAATATTATAAATATCAAAGTTTGTGAGGATGGATGTTTGTGCCGTTTTCATCGAAAATTATTGAACAGAATTAGATGAAACATTACAAGTTAGTTAGTTTATACACCAGAATACCCACATGGCTACAATTTATGTATAGATTTTGTATAGTTTGTCTATAATATAACAATATCTTTACGCGGGCGAAGCCGCGTGTGTAATAACGCTAGAAGATCTAACGAAAAAAAAAATACAAATTTCATAATTGTTGAACAAAATATATAAGGACACATATGTAAGGACATATTATCCACTGTATTCTTATATATTCACGTAGTCACTATGAGCTAGAAAAAACACTAAATACTTAATAACAAAACTTTCTTTACTTGTGGAAGAATTTACAATCGTGTATAGTCGCACGAGTGAAATAAGAACATAATAAATACTTCAATTTAAAATATAATGCATGCAAAGAAAAATAATGATTTAAAATCACGATCACTTACAAAAATATTCAATAGAAATTACTGATCATTATGCTGTTAACGCCTATGGATATTACATCGGGGAAGAATTTCGGCTGAAAGGACAAAAACTGGGCGTATATGCTGATAGTTTTTATGGTACTTAGGTTTGTAAGAAATGCCCTTATTGCCCTAGTAAAGTGCTTTCGTAACTAACGTCCCCAACATAGTGTCATCAAAACTGCGGCAACTATCTCACTTCGGCGACTATCCGAGTTTTAAACTAAATATAATACAATCGTTATTCGTGATTTTTTATTTTTTTTTTATATTTATCACTTTTGACAAACATATTTTTTACACTTTTAAAATTATTATTATAGTTTTTAAAAAAATAGAACACCCGCTGTTCCCTATCTACGATTTGCATAATATTTTGATAGTACATTTACTTTATTATCATTCACAATTCTGGTATCGATACCATCGCGATTCACGTGATGTTTGTTAAACAATAAAATTTATCATTTTGTTACAGATTTATTATTTAAAGATGTTTTTTTCTATAATAAATTACATATTTTATATAAATATTATATAAATATACAGAATTTACCCTATTATATTTAAAAACCTATTTGTGACTACAAGTCAGTACTACTTTGTCATTACAAGTGCTTTATTTTTGTATGTAAAAGCAGTCAAGTGAAATTTTAAAAATATATATTTTTAACATTTTTAAAGAGTTATGTCACACTTAGGAAAGAAAAATACTAACCGGCCGAACGATAAAAAATCGACCAGGACCTGGTCGGTTTCCAGGAGACGCGGGTTCGAGTCCCGCTACGTTCAAATTTTTATACGTTTTCTAAATAAGTAAAATAGATATTGTTTAGATACTAAATAGTTATTCAGAATAAAAATATACAACGTAGTTGTTGTAGTGTGTGTAGGAAGGACGCGTTTTGCACACATTGACTTTGACATCATCGTGGGTTATTGCCCTCGATACATCGTTTGTTTTTTTTTGACAGTAGTCTATTATTATTTTCGCACTCATAATGCCTTCAAGCGGTTTTATATAAAAAAAATATATATCCGACGATACTGACCGTGCGTTGTTGTCAGTTGTCAGTCAGGATTCTTTTTTTCGTTATAACATAAATTTGTACACACTTTGTGTACAGTCCTATTTGATTGATCTAATTTTTTTAAGTAGGTAACAAAAATAAATCAGCTTAATCTGCTCTGCCACTGTAATCCGCGCCCAGTAGGGCAGGCAGAGGGAACCTAGTGGTAAGACACCGTTGCCCACTTTCCGCCGAATTCTGGAGACATTGCGTGCTGAGTGGCCGAACCCATCGTCGCATTTCGCCTCGACACCAAAGCGAAGAAATGGACATATAAATTTAAATAAATATTTTATTTCCTCGAGTGAGTATCGAACCCACAACCAGTCGCGTCACACTTTCTGCCATTTGATTGTTACATCAATTATTTAACACTGATCTTCCTTTTTATTCGATATGATTTATTTTACATTTTTATAAACTGCATAAGAAACTGCACGTGCACAACTGTGCACGTCTGATGATTGATGGTACATACCATTCCTACCACAAGAGGAAAATAACCAAAAAAAAAACAAATAAATTAAATGATTTATTATGTTTTACATCAATAATATAAATAATAAACGTATTTTATTATTCGTACGCTTCTCTCGTTAATAATAAAAATAGTATACTTCTACATATATTGTGAAACGGTCTATTTAGGCGAAGGTCACACTATTTTTACGTCTCGTATATCGGTGCGTTTGGCTAGATAGGATTTTTAATAAATAAATAAATAAATCAGCTTCACGCTGTATCATGCACTCAGCAGGATAGGCAGTGCGAACCTCGTGTTAAGACACTCCCTTCCCCACTTTCTACCGTATTCGGGAGGCATTGCGTGTTGAGTGGCAGAACTCAACGCCGCGTTTTGCCTCGACACCAGAGCGAAGAAATGGAAATATACACTTAAGTAAATATTTCATCTCCTCGAGTGGGGATCGAACCCACAACCAGTAGGTTTTACAGACACACTTTGTGCCCCTGCGCCTCAAATGCCTATATAGGATTTTATTATATAATTTATACTGCAGCGGACTTAATTGCAATCGCTTGTGTAATTTTCAAAGTCAGAAACAGCCTCAACAGGTTTACCTTGCTACCACTTTTATTTACTTGTTTACTATAGAACGTATGTTACTTTGGCCAGCTGTTCAGTAATATTGAAATATTGTATTTATTTATTTTTTTATTTATTTATAATATGGCCACTTCCTACATAATATACTCTCACTGTATCTATTTAGTGCCTAAATTATACTATTGTTAGAGTTGTTATCAAATACCATAGGCTAAATGCTATATAAGTACCACTTATGAGGCCAGTCGTGACGCAGTGGCACAAACTGTAAAACCGATTGGTTGTGGGTTCGATCCCCACTCGAGGAGATGAAATATTTACTTAAATTTATATTTCCATTTCTTCGCTCTGGTGTCGGGGCAAAGTGCGGCGTTGAGTCCTGCCACTAAACACGCAATGCCTCCAGAATTCGGCAGAAAGTGGGAAACGGAGTGTCTTAACACTAGGTTCCCTCTGCCTACCCTACTGTATGCGGGATACAGCGTGAAGCTGATTATATATTTTTACATATGACTAGTAAATATAAAATGTATTGTATATTACATTAATTTAACTGAAGAAATAACTACTCATAAATAATATAAAAACAATAAAACAAGACAAACTATTATAATAATGCACATGCATATCGACTTAAAAGTATAATTTATATATTTTTACCGTTATTTATAATAAACACCTGTAGGTGTTGTAGCATAATCAAGTTTATTTTTTTTTGTCTCTTCTTTAATTTAAATCTTTTAAGTACATGACTGACGAGGTTTTTTTGTTTTGTTTTTTATATGTATATATGCTGTAAATTTGTGACAGAACTAAGTTCTTATGTACAGTACGGTCAACGAGTCGTGGCCGCTCAGTATTTCACTGTAAATGGCTGCACAGATTTGATTTTACAGTTTTTATTACTTCTGATTATTTTCTTACCGAGTGAACAATGCGTAATAGTTCAGAAAAACCAATATCAGGGCGGCCAGGATTCGTTGACCGTACTGTAAGACGAATGCCATATTCAAACATTTAATAATATGAAGAATCAAAAAAAAAATCAAATCAGCTTCACGCTGTATCCCGCACACAGCAGGGTAGGCAGAGGGAACCTAGTGTTAACACTCCTGTTCCCCACTTTCTGCCGAATTCTGGAGGCATTGCGTGTTGAGTGGCAGAGCTCAACGCCGCGCTTAACCTCGACACCAGAGCGAAGAAATGGAAATATAAATTTAAGTAAATATTTCATCTCCTCGAGTGGGGATCGGACCCACAACCAGTTGGTTTTACAGTCACACCTTGTGCCGCTGCGCCACGACCGGCCTCAATATGAAGAAGTTTAGTATAATTATATATTTTTAATAAATGTAGAGCCATGCGGGAGGTTAGTACTTTGTTACGACTTAGAAAAGAATATTAAAACTTAATATGCTTGTTATAATACAATACATATATAATAGAACAAAAAGTGTTTTTATATTTCGTATGTAAGATTCGTGACGGTGTCAGCTTTGTATAAATATGTGAGACTATTATAGTTAAAATAAGCGTAACTAAGGAAAAGAAAATGAGAATACTAGCTTTAGTAATATTTGTTATTTAGCTTCACGCTGTATACAGCAATGAATAGGGTACACAAACGGAAGTGGTGTAAAACTTATTTGTGGGTGTTACTTTTCGGCAAATTTTCGTGAGAATCCGTGTTGAGTGGCAGAACACAACGCCGTGCTTTGTCTTTTTACTATAGCGAAGAAATGAAACTAATTCATTCTTCTAAGTGGGAAGCGAAACCGCTTTTAAAGTCAGTACTGTTGTCAACTTGAAAATCACCTACTCTAAAACTCACTGCCTTTTGTTTTTTTAAAATAATACCTACATTGCTCTCAAAATACAATTATATACTTCAAATTTAGGTCGCATTCAAAAATATGTTTTTAATCCATTTTTTCTTTCTTTTTAATTGTAAGAACTGAATATAAACGTGTTTCAGATTTTTTGGCAAATCTTTATTTATTAAAAAGAATCAAATACAAACTACTTGTAATTATTTCAATTTTTTACTACAAACTTATATAAAGATAAACTAGTAAATTTTGTAGTGTTTACTTCCTTATTTCCATAGAGTGGGCATTATTTAGTTACTAACTAACTTTATATAAGTTTTATACAAAAAAAAGTACTTTTAAGAAACTACTCTTAAGATTTTAAAAAATCCTGCTGAATTAATAACTCGCATAAAATAAGTTAATTCAGATTCAGTTATAATAATATACATTCATTCAGATGATACTACAGTCTTTAAAATGTTGTCTAATTTGATTTGAAATGTCTGTGAGTCTGTCTTCCAGAGGCTTAATAGTGATTTTCTTTTTTAATATACGTAATAATATTTAAATGCTCGAGGGCAGTCGTGGCGCAGGTGCAAGAAAGAAGAGAGACAAGCCTGTGACTGTAAACGACTAATAGATTGTGAGTTATTTCCCACTCGATGAAATATTTTTTTAATATTTTTATTTCTTCGCTCTGGTATCGAGGTAAAGCGCGGCGTTGAGTTCCTTTCGGCAGCACGCGATGCCTCCGAATTTGGCGAAAAGTCAAGAGCAAAACAACTAACAATAAGCTCCCTCTACCTACCCTACTACACGCGGGATACAGCCTGAAGCTGAAAAATAGATTATATATTAATAATATATATACCATATAAAATATTTTCTTTTCCCCGACTGCTAAGGAAGGGTTATGTTTTTCGCACGTATCTTGTATGTATGTAATATTCTTTATTACTTCATATCTCCACAACTACTGAACGGATTTACACAATTAAAGTATCGTTAGATTCGTATTAGCAGCCCAAGTGTTCTTAGATTGGACGTTAAAAAAAAAATCATGGCAGCTGTGGGATCCCATTGGACTTAGTGAAAAAAATTTTTTTCATTTCGAATATCACAATATGGGTATCAAATTCAAGAGCTTCATACGAGGATTTCAAAAAGGTATATCATGATTATCATTACTTTAATAAATCCTAACAAAAAAATATTTGTAAAAACAAAAAACCCGACTGCATAAAACTAAAACGAAAATAAACAAGCCCAATAGTTTATTAGGATTAACAGTCGGGACCTATAAATGATTCTTTAATCAATAAAATCTTTACCAGGAACTCTGTATAATTGAAAGAGGTCCCGAATGTTAATTCTAATAAACTATTGGGCTTGTTTATTTTGTTTTTAGTTTTATGCAGTCGGGGTTTTTGTTTTTACAAATATTTTGTTATGAAATTTATATTTTAGCCGCATATATTATCTTAAGTCCTCAAGCGCACTGTCACAAAGGTTTACGTTCGTGATTGCTATCTTGTCTATCACCGGTAATAACGCAATGATTTGCGTTATCGTTACGTTTACGTTAGCTCTCGATTTATAGAACGGAATGGAAACATGAATCGATTTTAGATTAGATAAAAGTAAAGAACTGCTGTTATTGAGCATTTTTCATAAATTGTTACTGAAATGTTGAACGAAATAAACAATTTAGAAAATATTAAAAAAATCACCATCGTTGATGAAACACGCCGACAGGAATAAGTATATTTATTGTGAGGAAATAACATTATTCAGTGTCAAGGAGGTAATTGTAAGGTAATAAATATTATTTAATGACCTCACCTATTTAACCACATAAGCATGTAAACAAGGTGCTTTCGGGTAAGGCCTTCCCACAAAGTGTGGGGTCTCTTACCAGGTGAATCTTGTAGAAGCACAAAATACAGCTGCGTTTGGCAAATAAAGGTATTTATTGCACATACCCAATTTGCGGAGTTACCCAAATAAATATTATGTGACACTAATAAAATCTTTTTATTATTTCGGATATATAAGTTATATCCGTATAGCAAAATAAATTAGACTAGAAAAAATGTATATTTGTATAAACTAATATTTACACAGTAACATCTACACGATTAAATAATCGAGAATATCGTTACTGGCAGTGTTTCAAAACGCTATTTCGATTTGCGCATACTAATATTTTATTTTGCCTAAGTAATTGATAAAACAAAATGAGTTTTGTAATGGGACCCTGTGGACATTGTCTGACGGTTGTGGATTCCATCCTCAATTCAGAAAATGATAAAATAATATATTTTTATCATTTGTCCGGATTGGTTATACTAAAGTAAAAATGCTTGGAGGAGAGAGAGAGAGAGTTGGATAAATAAAGCGGAAAATGGAGAACGTAGTGTTTTACCATAAGATACTTTTCCTGACTTGCTGCTATAAGTGGGACACATGATATTATACAAATATAAGAAATATATTTCATTATTTGAATTAGGTCAAACCCGGTTCAATTATTACGCGGTGATATGATTGTTTGGTTATATGCTGATATTTTTTTGTTGACCTCGCGAAAGGGACGCACGTGTTGCCGGCCGGCTGTAACCACGTGCTTCTTGCGTGATTTTTTGTCTCCACGTCTATACATTCTCTATATTTATATCTTTCATAGCGTGCTCTCGGATCGTACGTCAGCGGCAGTACAATCACATATGTTTTGTTTCACGTTTACTGATAACTTCTCACCGCTGATTTTTGGCTCATCTCTGATTGGCATCTTTGATTGACACGCTCTTGTAGATTGAACAATATTCTTTTAGATCTTTAATGTTTTGTATAAAGATGATCGAATATCAACGACATGGAGATTAAATGATTGTTATAATTTTTATACTATAGATACTATACTAGCTTTACGTTTTATCCCTAGCGGGGTAGTCAAAGAGAACGGAACGCCAAACGCTACGGTCTCTATATACCTCTTTCGCCTCGTTCACAACCTCTTCATACAGGCCCTCCGGGGGGTCCTCATGCTTTTTACGTGACCTTCCCCGAGTATCTTTTTATAAAGTATATAAAAAGATAAGAAAGAATATTAAAATATTTTATACATTTTATAAAGTATATTAGGTACTTACAGTTTGTATGTAAATTGTATTGATTTTTCATTAGTAGTATTAGTAGTAGATTGTGTAAAGAAACTATTATTTCTCAAGAGCAATAATGTAATTCTTCTTAATTGATCATATTTTAATATAATTTATATTTTTCCTTTAATTCATACATTTGTACTATATAATAATCACAAATAAATATAAAACAAATATGTATTGTTTGTTTTCAGGTACGTAGGTGACAAAGGTGAAAATGACGGTGGAGAAGAGCAAAGGCACAGAAAAAAAAGTACCGCCAGCAACACGAAAAGTTGCACCAGATGGCGGCTGGGCATGGATGGTCTGCTTGGGAGTAAGCTTAGTCAATGTAAGTAACGAATTTGAAAATTATTGACAGATTTGAAATTATAAATGATTTGAAAGGAAGGAAATTAAAAAAGTTTTTTTTGTAAAAGTTCCTAAATACATTATATTATTAATAGAATATATTTAGTGACTAACACAAAATTTTCAAATAAATATCCTGCAGTTGAATGTTATACGTAGCTAAACATTACATAGCAACAGAACAAATTGTAATGATAAAAAATTCAGTACAAATAACTGCAATAATGTCGGATAAATAAGCATCTTGATCCACATACTTAATCTACATATACTATCTACATCTAACGCTATAGGTTTTGGTGCCAAAAACGTAAGCAAGAATTTATAAGCTACTACATTTTAATGACTCATTTTACAAATAGGGCCACCTACAAATAATGTGTGGGAATAAATTTAAAATTGACGAATTCTTCTTTATTAAGAACGAATTTATGTTTTATAGCCTTACATTAAAACACATTTTCCATATTACCTATTATTTATATAATTAAACAAAACCGATTCTGATTTTTTTATTTTAAGTACAACATTGGGGCGCAGTGGGACAACGCCTAAATGATTATGGGTTTGATTCTTCTCGGAAGGAATTATTTTCATTTCTCTACTCTGATAAGACAAATTGCGGCGTTGAGTACCATCAGGGTCTTGAATTGGGGCGAAAGGTGCCTTAATACTATAGATATGCAGGATAAATAAAGTGGAAGCAAAATAAAATACAACATTTCGAAAAATATTACAATTCACATCCTTAGGCTGACTTGTACTACCTTGACATTATTTAAAAAGAAATTGGGTTCTTTTTAATGTTCTTATTATATTTTATAACATTATTTCCTCATTATGTTATTTGTACGCATTTTGTCGATATCATTGTGACAGGATGACAGTAGATGCCAGTTTTCGTTATTGAATCTCAGATTAAAATTTAACTTCTCCTTTTTATTTTATATTACAATTCAAGTTTTATGTTAGAAATACTAACATAGCTAAAGTAAACAAAGAAAACAGGGTTAACGAGTAGAAATGATTTTAACGGTATTTATAATTTTCAAGAAACACCTAGTTTCTTTATGACTTGTGAGAACTCTCACTTTCATTTAATTTCTCATGTAAAAAGTAATAAGGAAATTGTCTGAACTATTTTATTTTCATATTAACTTATATATAAATGTACACATAAATTATATATCTGGGATGTACATTACAACACAACACATTCCATATAAGGAAGGCTTGGAATCTTCCACGAATTTCAATTCGATTCGCGTTACTTTATGCGTAATAGCGAGTAGCGACCCTACTTGACAATACGTCTTATATTCGACAGTAGTTTTATTAATTATATATATTTTCTTATAATTTATGTTTGTTGACTGATGACATTATATTTTAATTTTTGTTTATTTTCTCTATTAAATATTTAAAATAAAAACATTGTTAATATTATTTTGTTTATTCAGGCTTGCATGCATCTTTTTTAAGCCTTTGTTTTTATAATTAATTTTATCTAGATAATAAAGATATTCATTAAATATTTGAAACATTTCGAACCTTCTGTACTTTATACTACACTGTGAAAATATCTATATTATAAATAAAATAATCTTCAGAATTGCATTTGAACCTACAACTTATATATTAGGTACATATACGTAAAATAGAAAAAGTGATTTAATGTTAAAATCAAGAAAGAAAATAATATTAAATTAAATTAATTAATTAATATTTGAAAATCTATGTTAACCTCAAGTGTCATTCATTATAATCTTTTTTAGAAATTGTTTTTACCTTGCATATTATAATTAAAATATGAAAATGAGTATACTTTTTTATATAATGTAGTTAACTGCGTCGTTTTTTAAATTAAATCTAGGTATTATTATTTTTCTATTTTAGAAACGTCCATTCTTTTTACAATTTAAAAGGTTGTCTTTCTTATACGGTTACTGTGTTTCACTGAATACAAACTTGCGTGGTCAATGTCTATCAAAGTATTAATAAATAACGTTATTGTTTAACAGGCAGTCGAGTCACATGCTCTACTGATATAGTAATTACAAAGATATACTTACGTATAAAGAGAATAGGACTATATTTAAAACGATGTGTTGTCTTAAAAAAGCTTTGATTTATTGAGATTATTATCGATGCCGTATATAAATGTATTGTATTAAAAAATGATAAATGAAATATTACTATACGTGTAAGAAATGTGACGCAGTGGCAAAAAGTGTGACTGTAAAATCGACTGGTGTGGGTTCGAACCCCACTCGAGGAGACGAAACATTTATTTACATTTATATTTTCATTTCTTCGCTCTGGTGTCGAGGCAAAGTGTGGCGTTCAGTTCCGCCACTCAACACGCAATGCCTCCAGAACTCGGTGGAAAGTGGAGAAAGGAATGTCTTAACACTAGTTTCTCTCTGCCTACCCTGCTGTGTGTGGGATACAGCGTGAAGTTGATTTAATGTTGTTCTGATCAATTTATAGTAGACGAGCGACAAAAACGCGGCTTCGCCCGCTTATCGAAATATTCAAACTATTATTGCTAGCGTAATAGCATCGAAATACGAAATAGCATCAATCATGAATTTATTTATTTCCTGAAGAATAAATAACATGAATTTACTATTCTTTTCCGGGGAGTACCCAATGAAGACATGGGTTTATTGAAATTTAAATAATCTTTTATCGATTGTTTTCATCATTTCGATTTTTCTAAAAATACCACAATCTCGCTTATTTCGCTCTCCACAAGGGCATTCCCCCACGCGGTCCGCTCAGTGAAGCAATACTGCCCGTGAAGTAACAAGACTTTAGTCACGTAATCTTGTTTGTAACTTAACAAAAAGACAATTATATTAAAAAACAGTTGGTGACTATTTATGTTTACTTTTCAGTATTATTTTAACTGACGAAACTTTCACCTTGTGTAAATATTACTGTTTTTAATAAATACTCTTTCTTTATTATTATTATTTTTACCTTCACGCTGTATTCTGTATATAACAGAGTAGGCAGAGAGAACCTAATGTTAAGACACTTCGACCGAACTTTTTATGTATAATAATATCTTTTTCATTTCAGTTTTCAACACGTTCTCTGGAACCGTCCTTCGGTCTTCTATTCAAAGACCTTTTAGATGATCTCGGCGTACATACAACCGGAGCATCAGTTATAGCCAGTACCCTTGACTCAGTGGTTAATTTCTCGGGATTTTTCGTAGGCCCAGTGATCAAAACCTTTTCATATAGGAAGGTTTGCCTTGTCGGCTCCACAATATGTGCCCTTGGCCTTCTTTGCACCGCACCCGCGAGCAGTATGGAGCATATATTAGCTACTTACAGTATAATCGGAGGTGAGTTGTGTCTTGAAGCTGATTTTAATCCGAATAAATTGATTGTTTATTTATTTAGCTTTACACTTTATCCCACACATAACAAAGACAAGTGCAATACTTAAATCCTAGTATTAAGACACTCCGTTCCCCATTTTCCGCTTAATTCTGGAGGCGCAATGCTGCCAATGAGCGTTAGAACTCAACGCCCCGCTTTTGCCCTGACACGAAAGCAAAGAAATAAGAGTATTAAATATTTCATTTCATTGAGTGAGAATCGAACCCACAATATTTCGCGCTTAGAGTGATACACTTGTGCTCCTGCGCCACAATTGGCCGACTGGACTGGACGATTAAATTTATCTGTATAGTATTTATTAGTTAAGCCGTTGTGATTATGAAAATTAAAAAAAAACTTTTGTTAATGCAATATCTATTTATAGCTTCATTTACCTTTCCAAGGTAATGTTGCTTATTTTATTTATCGTAAAAAAACACACAAGCAGCAATAATTTTATGCAAAAATATATATAATATGTTTATACTTAAAAAAATAATGAACATATGTGCGTTTTAAATAAAAAATTGTGGTTTAAAATTAATTTCGAGGGATGAGCAAAACTTTTACATTTATTCTTTGATATCGAGCCTCACTCGAGTGAATTTCCTTATTTGACAGTGAATGTTCGACCTTGAATTTATATCCGTATTTCTGTTAGAGACTTTATCGCTGGGCCATAAGCTTGCAATATTAGTGTTTTTATAACCTTTCTGTCGAAATCTACATATAAAGTTTTGTCGCGGAACAAATATGCAGGTACCCATACCTTGTTACAAACATACAGCCTGAAGGTAAAAAAATTACAAATAAATCATCTTCACGTCGTATTCCGCATACAGCAGGATAGGCAGAAGGGAACCTAGTGTTAAGACACTCTGTGTCCCACTTTGTGCCGAGTTCTGGAGACTTTGCGTGTTGAGTCGCGGGACTCAATGCCGCGCTTTGCCTCTAGATCAGAGCGAAGAAATTAAAATATAAATGTAAATAAATATCTCAGTCGTGGCGCAGGGGCACAAAGTGCGACTGTAAAACCGACGTGGGTTCGATCCCCACTCGAGTAGTTGAAATGTTTACTTAAATTTATATTTCTATTTCTTCGCTCTGGTGTCGAGGCAAAGCACGGCGTTGAATTCTGCCACTCAACACGCAATCAGTGCCTCCAGAATTCGGCAGAAAGTGGGGAACGAAGTGTCTTAACACTAGGTTCCCTTTGCCTACCCTGCTGTGTGCGGGATACAGCGTGAAGCTAATTTATTTATTTATTTTAATAGTTACATAGGTAATATGTTCAATATTTTCTAGAAGTGAATCCATAGTCACTACGATTCTAACAATAATGATAATTAAATAACTTATAACTTTATATTATGCGTGTTTCTTTGAAAATTATTAATAGTTTAATGAAGCATAGCTAACGGTATGGGTAAGCGTTATTCGCTTTGACGTGACGATGGAAAATTCTAAAATTAAAACGTACTATTAATGATTGGATTTTTTTTTCTAATGATACTTTAGAACTTACAGATTAGATATGTTTTTTGCTTACATCTTCATTTGAAATGATTTCTTTTTTTATCAAGCTGTTTTGATTTTTTTTAAAAGAAATTACTGAACTGACTAGAACTAAATGTATAAAAAAATTTTTTTTTACCATAATATAGATATTAGGTAGGTATGACCTACCTATCTTTTATTACCTACTACTATTTAACAGATTTTTTAGGTAGTGATAAAACTACGTGACAAACATCTCGTTCGTTTCACTCTTTTAGAAGTTTAGCATTCTGGATAGTAACACCCAATAGATCACTTTTGGTAATCAAATTAGACAAGAAATTACAAGTTAGATTTTTTTCCTTGAGTAGCTAAATCTGTGTAACGTCTACGTATAGTATGTATTATGATATTTGAAGAGGCCAGTCGTGGCGCAGGGACACAAACGTGCGACTGTAAAGTGAGTTCGATTTCCACTCGAAGAAATGAAATGTTTAATATTTTCTGGTCACGAGACAAAGCGCGGCGTGGAGTTCCGGCACTGAACACGCAATGCCTTCAGAACTCTGCGAAAAGCGAATAGAAGTGTCTTAATGGTAACGGAGTGTCTTAACACTAGGTTTCCAGGTTCCCTTTGCCTACTCTTGCCGTGCTGCTGAAGAAACTTAAAAAATTACACTACATATATTACGTTTTTCGTGCAAAATAAGGAAATTCTTCTAATTTGTATGGAAACTAAAATATTACTTAGATGCAAATGAAGTCACATAAAGAGTTTAGTGTAACCTTGAGGTATATTAGACGATTATGATGTAACCGTAAATATGTAGTTGTAATAAACAAGGCGATTCATTCATACATTACAGACTTGTATGCTAAATTTAAACAAAAGACAAACAATAGATAAGTCTTAAGAAATATTTTTCAACTTATAATCAATATTAATATTATGTGAAAATATTTTTTTCAGCATTTTTTTTTAATTTTGTACTTTCTGCCGAATTCTGGAGGCATTGCGTGTTGAGTGGCATAACTTAACGCTGCTCTTTGCCTTGATACCAGAGCGAAATATAAATTTAAGTAAATATTTCATCTCCTCGCGTGGGGATCGAACCCACAACCAGTCGGTTTTACAGTCACACTTTGTGCCCCTGTGCCACGACTGGCCGTAAACTCGACGACGACATTCAAATTAATAACTATAAACATTCCTCTTTTTCAGAAACTAAAAGTACATATTTGTTTAAGCTTATGTTTTTTTAAAGTAATTTATACTGAAAGAAGAACACAATTAAATAAAATTATACCTTTATTTAAATGCGTTAGAAATTTAAAATCTAGGTTGTATTAACATTTATTGAAGGAATATCGTATTTTGATTAGTATAAAAGATTAGTAAGATTAGATTGACAATGAAGTGGACCGTACTCTTGACACAGAAAGAAATGTCCTCATTATATAAACACCTAGCAACCTACTATATTGATATATAATATATTGAACCTATATGTATGTGACTACTGCCTATGCATATAAAAGCAGTCGATAGTAATAAAAAAATATTATTATAGTAATAAAATATATTAAGCGGTGTTGAGTTCCGCCATTCAATATAATGCCTCAAGAATTCAGTGGAAAATGAGGAGTGGGATCTAAATGTTTAACATCAGATTCCTAGGTTCCCTCTGCTCACTGAGCTCTGTGCGGGACAAGCTAAAAAAAATTAAGAATTGTCAATTTTTTTACACATAAGCTTAAGATATAAAGATAAAAAATCCTTATCTTAGTCACTTTTAGTGAGCGAAAGCTTACAATTTTTGTATTCTAATTAATTTTGTAACTAATTTTAGTCATCATTAATCTTTTATAAAATTTTTACTAATAAAATATGATCAATTTTTTCACATCAATATAGCTATATTTTAAGTCGCAGATGATTGTAAATAAAATGGTTTTTACTTTGTGTGTTTCAAATTGCAATTACATGGAGGCGATATGTTTTCATTGATCATACGAGTACGTGTTACATATATTTCTTGATAAGATTTGTTGGTAATTTGTTTAATTTATACATGTAATATAAAAAGTAGAAATCTTTAAGTAATCAAAATAAACCCTCTTGCTATTAGATGTACAGTACTGATATTAGGTTTTTAATTTAAACGTATTGTTTATTTGGAAAAGAAATATTCAATAATAAGAAAAATCTTGAAACCGTCTACAGCCAACTTTAGGACGGCCACAACTTGTTGACCGCACTATACTTTTGGATTCTTTAGACTACGACTACGTATACTAATACTAATACTAATTACGACTACGTATTGGATCTTAATACAATTTGCACAAATAAATACATTGATTCAAGAGGATGGTTTACTATATACTCTAGTACAAAATAATCAATGTCTTTCTACCTATATCCTCGCTGATAAAAAACATTGGACAAACAAGTGCCATATGGTAATTTAATCAAGAAATAAAAAAGATAATAACGTTTATTAGATGCGAATGCAGTTAGGTTCTAAAATATTTCATCCAATAAATGATATTAGGAATGTTATTCTGGGTGATGTGACCGTTGCGTATGTTAACGTAAATTGAAATAGAATATTACAATCTAACGAGATCTAACCTGAGCTATAAATTTGTATGTGTGACAGTTCATATATAGTGGCTATTCTGCGTTTTGACAAACGGTCTTATACCTCTTGTACTGAGCAGCGCTTATCTAATTCTTAATGTTTAATTTTTATGTCCGATTTATTGAAAGTTAAAGATAAAGTTGGCACTATTACTGTACAAGAATGGAAAAATGTATATGACCAAACGGTAAAAAAAGAAAAACTATCGTGGACACAACGCTGTTCTGGATGATATAAAGGAAAGATTAATTATTAGTTCCAACGCCAACCACCTTAGGGAAACCCTAGAGTACACATTATCAGGATGCAATGTCTGGCACAGAAAAATTGTATTTTATATTGATTTATAATTTATTATAAACTTTATTTTCTAAAGTTTTTTTTTGATTCTACTTTTATAATTACTCACACAAATGCAAGTCTCAGCTTAAGCTTCGCGAACTATAGATACAATGTTCTGAGATTATCTTAATTAAAAAAACGTCATTATACAGGAATATAAAGAATGAATATAATAATTTTTCAGCTAGAATTATCAGTTTTGAAATATTATATTTATCTCAAAAGAAATTAACTCAAAACCCAATTATTTGTTATTTTACAATTATTTATTTTAACTTTTATGTTTTATTTCAGGTTTCGGTGTAGGTCTCGCGTCGTCATCTTCATTTGTGTCACTTAACCATTATTTTACTAAGAAGCGTGGGCAAGCAGTAGGCTTGTCCATGGCAGGCACAGGATTCGGTCTGATGGTCATGCCGCAGCTAGTCAAAGTTCTTCTTAGCGAATACGGTTTTAGATGGTCAGTTGTCATATTAGGCGCTTTAGCCTTCCACGCCGTTTTAGGGTCGTGTTTGCTTCAACCAGTGAAAAGGCATCTTATTGATGAGCCAATAGATTGTGAATTGCAACCAGTGAAGGTTAGTAATAACCTAAACACATTTTTATTTTTTACAGCTTTACGCTGTATTCCGCAGGATAGGCAGAGAGCCAATTGTTAAAATACTCCGCTCCTTATTTTCTGCCTGGATGGAATTCTGGAGGCGTTCCGAGTGGAGTTTCCGAGAGGCGTGTTGAGTGCTAGAACTCAACGACGCGGCTTTGCCTCTACATCAGAGCGAAGAAATGAAAATATTAAAACTTTATTTCCTGGAGTGGGAATTGAACTCACAGCTTGTCGCATTTAAAGTCACAAGCTTTTGCCCTTGCGTCTCATCGGACCTGACATTTTTAATGCTACGTACATTTCTTTATCTTTGATTTTTACATTATTACAGGAAATGGAGTGTATAAACGAAAGCGATGAAGAAGCTGACGACAAATTTGAAGTTAATCCGCTAGTTAGCCATCAATTGCCAAAATTAACTAAACAACGATCAAATGTTAATATGAACCATCCATCTGTTAGAACAATAGGTTTGCCGAGAGCCAAAACATATGATAAACCTTTACAAGAGTTTGATACGAATACGAAGTTTAACCCAGGTTTAACAACAGCCGCTTCTGTAGCGGCAATGCAGAGGGTGACATCTAGTGGCAGTATGAGCGAAGTGGCAAGGAAGAGAAAAGTATCTGTGATATCGAATATATCTAATATGGACTTCACTGGGAGTTATCTACAGCTTTATCTGGATGTAAGTTTGTGATTGATGATACTTCCTAAGCTACTTTCCGTTTACAAGAAATTATATGCCAGATGAGGTCTGGCTTACATATATTCTTTTAATATTTTTAAATATTTTTAGCCATCGTATTTTGTTCAATATTTTAAATTATACATGGATTATGATAATGTTTTTTACATTGCTCTTACTCCCAGGTGTTTGTAGGTTGCCAGTGGCAACGTCCAGCACTCGCCGCGTTTTTCTTAATAAACAAAGGAAATTGAAATTCTCACATGGAGAACTGCGAATAGACTTTGAGTTTCGCCTCTCAACTCTCAAACTCCTTAATTTGGGCTAAAAGTGGAGTGTCGTTATGTAGTTCTAATCGTGAAACTGAGAAGTAAATTAAACATACGTCTCATATAGAATAAATTCAAAAAATCACACCCAGCAAAAGTGAAATACAACCTAGTGATGTTAGATGTAATTTAGATACTTATTTTTTTAGTTTTTATAATATTTTCCTATTTTCAGACAGCAGACGATGAAGCTATACAAATGAAATCATTTAAAAAATCTGAACCAATCGAAGAGAAAAAACAAGGCTGTTTTAGAAAATTTATTAGTCTCATGGACTTAGATTTACTGAAGGACTGGTCGTTTTTGAATCTTTTACTAGGTCTATCATTATTTTGGAGTGGAGAACTACAATTTAGGATGTTGACGCCATTTTTTATCAGAAGTTTGGGATATAATATGAATGAAACGGCGTTCTGTTTGTCTATGACAGCCATTACAGATATAGGTGTACGATTGATTTTGCCTCCGATTTTTGATAGAGTTGCTATTACTAAGAAAATGATCTTCTTTATATCAGCATTCTTCTTAGCAGCTACTAGATCAGGTGAGTTAAATAAATTGTTCACATATTCAATGCGTGAATTCTTTTATTATGCTGCGTTCGCCATAAGATAATCAATATAAAATATATAATCAGTACAATTTATACATCCAATAATTTCGAAAACGTGCAAGCACTACTTGGCTGCTTGCGAGGACGAAATCGGTGGCAAGGGCTTCCCCTGCAGGACCTGTGCTTATGCTTGCGGCTGTAAACGGAGCTTTGAATTATTTTAAATTTACATTTTCTCGAAAAGTATACGTTCAAATTATATGCTATAAACAGCCAAAGCATATCTTCATAAAATTTACTTGATGATAGATTTCTTTTTCACTTAAAATTAGAGTACTACAGAGAAGCTAACATAAATAAGTTGTAAGAAGCGGATAGCGAGCGTACTTTTTTAAAGTCTTTTTCTTATATATATTTCTTTTTAACTTTAAATTGCAGTATTAGCTGAACAATCAGAATGGGTACCACTAATGGTTTGGTTGTCCATATGCGGTTTCTTTAGAGGCATGTGTCTCAGTAACTTTACGCTCACTATATCCGAGTACTGTCCTTTGGAAAAACTGCCGGCGGCTTTCGGCCTTCATATGGTCAGCAAGGGAGTTTTGGTGGTTATCATCGGACCCTTGATTGGTAAGTTTTCATTTAAATATATATTTTTTTAGCTTCCCGGGGAACCCAGGTAGAAAGAGTTCCTTCTTAATCTAGTGTCCCGGTAATCTAGTGTGAAGACACTCGCATTTCCCAATTTCCGCTGAGTTCTTGAGGCCCTTGAGGCTTGCGTGTTAAGTAGCGGCACTCGATGTCGCGCTCTGCGTCGTTAACACAGCAAGAAAACAAAAATAATAAAGACTTCATCCCTCCGAGTGGGAATATAACCTATTACCATCGCATTTACAGTCGCACGCTTGTTCCCTTGCGCCAGTACGCTTTCTTTTGTATATATATACAAAAGTTAAGCGCCCAATGTCTTGAAAATTGTATGAATAAAGAAAATATGAAAAAAGTCTTAACACTAGGTTTTCCTTGCCTACTCAGTAATATGCAGGATACTGTGTGAAGTTAAAAAAACAATTATTTATATACTCTATATAATTATAAATGAATGTTTTTTTATTACAGGTTATGTAAGAGACTATACAGGAAGCTTTGCAACATGTATCCACGTACAAAATGCTATGATAATGTCATGTGTTCTCGTATGGGGAATAGAATACGCGCTGGCATTCACAAGGCGGCGTAAAATCGTTCAAATCTAGTAAATTCTGTAGAAGTTATATTACAGATAAATGTTATACAGCCGTAAATATGTGGTATAGCCGTTTGGATATAGAACAGCCGTTTGGATATAGAACAGCCGTTTGAATAAAGAATAGCCGTTTGAATAAAGAACGGCCGTTTATATAACAAAAAACAGCCGTTTGAATATAGAACTAGCTGATATAGAAATATAGTTTGTATTATTATGTTGAATGAATGTTGAGTATTTAAATAAGTAATCATTTTTTTTTCTATTTCAATGTGTAATATTTAGAAATGAACTCAGTTAGCTTGTTTGAGATTGCTTGCCTAAATATGTTTCTTTCTTTAACTTAGTGTTATATTGGTTAATTATGATAACAATATTAAACTTTTGAATGATATCGTTTGCGTTAAAACAATGTTTAATACTTAACAAAAATATGGAGATTTTTTAATCTTATTACTTGAGTCAGTGAAACTTCAAGTTGAAATTATTATTATTTTTTTATATTTGATCACTTTCTATCGGCTTAAGCTTGGAGCTTGGAGTTTTAGCATCTATCAATAACAACAGTGAAATATTAAATTTTCTTTTAATATATATTGTTTTACGTTAATGACGTTAAATATTAATTGTTAATTGAAAGCCTGACATTTGAAATGTCACTTTCTGTTATTGTTATCAATAATTTCATGTTTATATATTTAGTTTAGAAATTTTACTTATAAGTGCTTCACAAAACTGCCAATGCAAGCACTCAAAATGTGAACCAGGTTATTTATATTATAAAATTATTCACATTTAACTATTCTTCCATTAACTGTGGTATATATTTGTTTTGTCTAAAAATAAAAAAAATGTTACTTAATTTTCATTATATTTGAATATTTAAATAATCCTTGTAATAATTGTTAACACTTAATCAATTTGTGATATAATTAACATCAGTAAGCTAGTTAAGTAAAGTTGAAAATCCAAACTTAATTTGTACAGTGATACTGATTTTTTTTATACATAGTATAAATTTATTACTTAAATGTGTACTATTTACAAAAAAAACCGTGTCAATACAAAGTGTTTTACTGACATATGACTTAAATTTATTAATGTATACACATGAGTCTGATTTATGAAGTTTTCTATATTTCTTAAAATATGTTATAAGCAATAATACATACAAGTATTATTTTATCTACTCATTATAGTATGGCAGTTCTAGAATAAAAGTGATATAAGTCAGTATACTGTCTGACTGTAAACGTGCGGTTTTGGGTTTTGGGTTCGATGCCCACACGTGGAATGAATTATTTTCATTTTCTCGTTTTGGTACACGACAAAGCGTAACTTTGAGATTCGCTACTCAACAGGGAAAGCTGGGCCTTAACACTGGGTACCCTCTACTCTCTATCCTGCTAAATGCGGGATATAGCGTGAAACTTAAAAAAATGCTTACAAACTGACCTCAAATGCTAGTAAGATTCTATAGTGATTGTTATAAAATGTAAATTTTTGACTTAAATCACTTTTTTTATAGGATGCCATTTATGAAAACTACTTTTGTTTACTTGTTCTATATTAAATGAAAAAAAAAACGATAATGTAATTGGTTCTGATAGAACATTTCTCCCTATAATATTCTTCCTAAAAACGTGACAAAAATTTTGAATATTATTCATAGCCCGACAAGAACTTTGAATTTTCGTGTGACAGAAAATGACGTCGAACTCGATAATATCGAATATTATGCACACGACTGTACATGCACGAATTTGACTAGTGATTGTGTTCACAAACTTCATAAAGTATTTGTTGGGCTATATTAGTTGTAAGTCTTCATACTTTTACAATGATATCATGACTCTTTTAGTCCTCAAACAAAAATTATAGAAACTAGACATTTATAGGTACTAGTTCTTTCTATGATCATATTTTTAGATGGCTGTACGTAGTTTTGATGTTTTTATGTAGATATTTAAAATGACTCTTTTTTAGACTTCTTTGTCTTTTTACTGTGTATCGTTCGCCTTTAGAATTAAAATGTGTAAAAGAATATTTTCGTATGCAATGTGAATGTTATTTAAACATAATTGTAGATTAAAACAAACATGTAATCATTAAATTAATATTTTAACATCGACATTTTTAATTGGAATTATTAATTAGTTTTACTATGACTTTAATCTTTGGGATTTTAGACAACTTCTTTTCAAAGTCTTGTATTAGACTCTGAATTTATGTTGATATTCATTTTAAAATGTTCAAGTACCGGTTATATTTTTATTTATTAGATTAATAATATATCTAAAAAATATTTATGTACATTTTACTTTGCAGGTTTAAATTAATACTGTAAGAACTTGTTTTTCTGCAGTAATAATTGCTAGCAATTTACTCTGTAGAATGGTTATAGGATTTTTTTGTTATATCCAATTTAAAGTTAATAGCTAACGTGGCTTAAATGTTTGTTCATAAATTTTATATTAGGTCTTGAAGTAGTTTGAAAATATCGAAATTGGTTAAGGTATCTTTTTTAAAATAGTATTCCAGTGAGACTTTCAAATTATGAAATTAAATGCTTAAATACAATATAATGTGATGTAATTATAATTAATAATTATAATTTATTGTTGTATACCTTTTTAACATATTTTTTTTAAATTTAATTTTACATGATGTCACCAAAATATTTTATTTGAATTTAAAATGTTAATGGATATTGCTATAAAAAGCATTGCAAAATAAACAATTACCTATTACTAGTTTTGTCTAACAGCGTAACCACGTCCATCTGTTCAATTTGTTACTTAATTAATTATCACAGTACTGCATTTATTATAAAAAGCGTACTTATGTCTATATATTTAAAAGTTATTATATCTAAGGGGGTGTTCAAATATTCCATAACGCATTTTTTTTTTAAATTTTGATCCTTTTAGCCTTATGTAACGTGGCGTCACATTTATACTTATAAACACCTACCTCTGTAACATCCAAGTGATCATTACTAAGAAAGTATGGAAACAGTGACAATAGAAAAGTTGACGTGACAATATGGTCGTCGTTTCGTAACGCATGAGCCTTCTTGCCTGTATTATGTGACATGGTTACGTTTTGCAAACCTCCAAAATTACCTTTTAGTGCGGTTGACAAGTCGTAGTCTCCCTGAAGTTAGCTGTAGATTCCTGCCTAGATTTCATCTTAGAATTATTATTATTTTTGATTATTTTCTTTCCCAGTGAACAATGCATAAAAGATCAAAAAATCTAAGTTTAAGGCGGCTACGACTTGTCGATCATACTGTATGTAATACTTGAGCGCCCCCTAACGCATTTCATGATTATTATTAGAACACTACTGTTTCAAGCTACCTGTCTTCCAAAATTGTTTTGTATTCATCAATAATATTTCGATGTATGGGTTGGGCTTTTTGATATATGTGATTTTAGTGACCAAATAGTATACTAACTTTTGATAAAATCATTATTGTACTTAGGAACGTGATTTCGCGTCATTTTGACACTTTAGCATATTGTATAATCTGTATTCTGCGACTCTGTATCATGGAGGCTAGAAGAAAGGAGTATCATCTCATATGGTAGAGAATTGGAAAATAAATAATTCAAAACAGCGCTTGTGTAATGTACGAATTGTAGTGTGCCGAGTTAAAATATATATATATATCTATATATATATATATATATATATATATATATATATATATATATATATATATATATATATATATATATATATATATATATATATATATATATGCCACTAAAATAGTTAATTCATGAAAATTTTAACTAGTTGCTTAGTACAAAATAACTTAGGTATTTTTTAATGTATAGAGATTATTCTCCTTACATCTACGCTCCATACTCTGTACTTATAACAATTAACAAGCAATCAATTATAGAAATGTATGTGCCAATTTTATAATTATGTTATTTTTATTCAAAAATATATGTGTATTTCATTGTAAGATAGACTATATGATTTTTAAACGAAATTATTAATAACACTATAGATGAGAACACTGTAATGACGTTAATAAGTAGACTTGTAAAAATTTTTAATAATTGTTTTTTTTTAATAATATCTGTTTTAATAAAACTTAGTATATTTACTCCGCATTATAGGGCCATGTCAAATAAAAAAGTGCATGCAAATTAAAATGTCAACGGAGGAGCCGTTGATATATATTTTTACCTTACCTATATAGTATAGCGCAATGCAGCGTCAAACTGTGTAAATGTAAGTAAGTCAAGCTCTGCCCCACTGTTACTATAGATGTCGGTTTGATCCCTACTTGATGAAATTAATTATCTTCTGGCAAGACATGACAATGTAAGCTTAAAAAATATATAATTAAATTTGAATGAAATTTTTAAATTATGGCATATAATGTGTAAGTAAAAAAAATAATGCTAATTTCAATAATGTTCTATGATATTTTTGTTAGATGTTAAAAATGACCAGTCGAAAATAGTTTTAAATATTATTAATGCTAAAATTTTCTATTTGACAATTTTCTTTTTATTTATATTTCTATAACAATTTATAATTAATTTGAAATGTTATGTGCATGAATGTTTGTTTCACTTCGATTTTAAAAGGCGCAAGTAAACTACTATTTAGATATCCTACAGATTATTATTGTAACTTGAAATATTAAGTTTTTTTTATAAAAAAAATAATCCATTAAAGTACTTATTGGTTACCGAAAGACTGTTTTATTTGTGCTCTTGTATGGAATTCAAAATAAAAAACTATAATCTTAAATTTTAAATTAGTTACATATATGTATGTAAAACTAAGATATACGCAAACTTAAAAAAAATCATCTTACCTTGACATTCAACTTTGAAAATTTCAATTAAAATAATATATGTTAAACACACAAAATAGACATTTTCAAAATTATAATATTGATATAATATCGTAATTTTGAAATTGTATATCTTTATAGTAAATTTAAAAAACGGAAAACGCTGAACATAGTGAACTTAAATGTTAACTGTTTATCTTATGAATAAACTTTAGATAAAAATGTATTTATGGCATTAATGATATCTTTTTCGAAATTCAAATATGCGTGGACTACAAAAATTGGAAACTCTCGAAACTCGATTTAATTTAAATAATACTCAAAAATGTACCTCTTTTTTTAAATATCAAATAATATATTAATTAAGTAAGCAAACATTTTAAGCTCGTTCATAACTAAGGATGACATTTTTTTAATTTTTTCATACAAATCTATGCTTAAAATTAGGTTCCAACATATCAGATAATATCAGAACAAAATTAAATCATTATTATTATGTTTCGAAAAATTTAAATTTTATTTTGACATAATTTTTTATTCCGGTTCTGACTGAGATGCTGACAAAAAATAAATCTTGTTATTTGATTATTATGTAATTTATGCGTCGGTGTTGCTTAACTGAATATCCTGTACGACGTTTATTTAATCAATAAAAAATACGCAAACGCTACGTAAATCATTATGTATTTAATTAAAGTCCTGGATCACTGATCTCATATTGTTGCATCATAATTAATTAGCAAATTTAAAAAATTGCTTTTAATTTTTTTATATATATACTTTATTTATTATTTTAGAGTTGAAAATATCCATAGGCCGACCGACCTTCTGGAACATTCTCCTTTGATGACGTCGTTCTCGTCTTTGCGAGCAGCTCCGTGGAAGGACTACAG
Source organism: Heliconius himera (assembly GCA_021202915.1). Lineage (NCBI taxonomy): Eukaryota > Metazoa > Arthropoda > Insecta > Lepidoptera > Nymphalidae > Heliconius > Heliconius himera. The sequence continues at coordinate 122,194 of JAJHJA010000207.1, forward strand.
TTTGAAGCCAACGAGGCAGATACAAATCGAATTTTTCAAAACAAATTATATCTTTCTAAATTTATTGTATATACTAAATCTAAGTGAATAAACACTATTTATAATAGTTCCGACCTATTTAAATAATTTGAAGCACTGAAAATCACTTAGAAAATTTTCATAAAAGTTATAATAAAAAAAATATTTATACCTGTTACCTTCTTTCGATTGTTGACCAACTGAAATGAATAACTGGACTGTCTTAAGCAGATATTGTATAAATATAGAAATATATGCATGTAATAACATAAGTCTAGTTTTAGGTAATATCTGTAGAAAAAAGTATTAAAAGAAATGTAAAAATAACAAAAGGTACGGACTATAAGTCTGTAGTGTAAGTAAGAATTAAAATTAAAAAAAAAAAAAATCAACATCTAGCAGAAATTCATTCCATCCATTGATTTTAGGATCTGAGCAGCACTTCACTTCTGTAGTGGTAGTATTCTCTGTATTTTTTTCTATTAGTTCTACTATATTGCTAGAAACCATCGCCTTCCTTCTGGATCAGGTGCTCTTTCATGAATCTGGGACTATGGCGATTGAGTAAGAGTGCCGAAACAAATGCGTTAGCACCGGTGTCGGGAGCCCATGGATGCGGAATGATCGGCGGCGTTGTTCCTTCGTGATGACCAAAGAAAGTTGAGTTCGAGGCAAAAAGAGCGCCCATGAGATTGGATTTCTCTTTCATCATATGGACCAAGGTCTCATTTCCTGCGCGTAATGGCAGAAGCGGAGCGAAGGCTGGCTAAAGTTACCAAGTGCCGCCTTTGAGAGCTCCCAAAACTGATGAGTTCTGGACGGGTAGCTCTCAAGCTTCTTGCTGATTTTGGTGATATGCTCGGACCTTACTCTGACAATTTGCAACTTAAAGAATCTAGAAGTTCGGTTATACTATGAGGCTTTCACTTTCGGATCCTTAGTATCCAGTACCTCGGCCCAGATTTGATATGCCTCACGTTTGCTAAAGACAGCAAGTTTGCAAGACGTATCAAACCAAGGTTATGACTTGCAACCGATTGGCACCACAGTGCTAGGAATATAAAGTTCCATGCCCTGTGAACCACGTCGGCAACAGCAGCGGCACAGGTACTAGGATCATCGGAAGAGAAGCAAACCGGACCCCAGGGATAAAATAAGTAAAATGTACGCATCCCATCCCTATTTGCTGACGTGTAGTACCGTACAAACTATTTCATCTGTTCTCTATACAACGACGTGATATTGGGGAAGTGATTTTATACTTAACTGGCACGTTCGGGACGCCATAATAAAAGAAAGCATTTCATCGTAATTTAATTTCTGCAAAATTGTATTTTCGATTGAAGCTGCCTGCATCTTTAGCATGTATTTCCATAAAACCCAAAAAAAGATTCTTTGATAGAAACTTTTTATTGATAGAATCAACATCTATATACCTAACGACTTGGGATATTTGTTCACGATGAGAGATATTAGGAGTTGAACCAAACAAAAGTCCATAATATTTATTTCTTTTGATATCCTTTATTAGTTGAAGTCGAGCTGTAGATGCCAGAAGATAAATGAATTCATTTTGAATATATGGTGACAAATATGTGATAGTTTTTGATTTAATAAAATAAATTTTGATTTGCTAGTAGCGTATAAAACTTAGTAGGAAAGATAATAGTTTTCCTACAGTTATAGCTTGAAGTGCTAATTTTTCAACATGGCCACGGAGAGGAAGATTTTGTAACATTAAATACCTCATGCAAGCTTTCTATTCTTTGCAATATATTTCACCATCGTTCTATTTATGACTGAATGTATCCTTCTACTGAAAGTATCCTTCTTATGATACAGCAATTCCCGTTCAACTTACTAATCTTCGTTCTGCTTCTTTCCAAGTTGTAACTGCCACATAGCGCGAAGAGTACCCCCTTCCCTATTTACCCGGTATCGCTGTAAAAGCCAGTAGGGTTAACAGAATTAACCCCCAATTTGGCAAACAATTAAGGAGTTGTAAAACAATGTGAATGGAGGACTCGAGTTACTGCATAAATTAACTAATCAAAGTATATTTTACGTAACTAACAAAATGGGAAGAAAAAAATCCAATGACTTAGTTATTCCTTGTTAAGAAATTATTTTTTGCTAGGATAAATCTCCAAAAAGGTCATACTTGCGTGTATTTAGTTTGAAATACTATCCTACATATATACAGATTTTATTCAGAACATTTAAAAACTTTTAAATATGTGTATTTATTTAATTACATACATTTAAAGTCCGTTTTGCGGACCTTTTCGCGCCCCTTTCTGAGTAGCGCCCAGGGCATGATGACAGCCGACAGCCGTAACCGCTGTGCGTAGAAACGTGAGATTTGGACAGATATTTATTTTCATAATCTGGACATCCAGAGGGGATTATGTAAAATTTTAACGTTAAAGGGATGAAATAGGAATTGAATGTTTGTATGATTTTTTTTTAAATCAGCACCGATTTCTTAAAAAATTGAAATACAGACTCTTAAAAATATTTCATTGAACACGTATTTCTTGGTTTTTTAAAATGTACCCCTAAGGGTTCAAATAAGGGGTTGAAAATTTGTATGGAGAAATTCTTAAATCGCCACCGATTTTTATAAAAATTTAAATTCAGACTGTTAAAAATATTTTATTGAACACGTGTTTCGTGGTTTTTTAGAATTCAAATGGGTGCAAATAAGCGAGCGCAGCTGCGCGCACCCACTAGTCAATTTATATTTCTTTACTTTTCAGAATGCCGCGTCGCAAGTGTAACACTGGGCGGAAAATTTAAAATAGCTCCAACGATGATATATGACGTGGAATCGTATTTATTAGAAATGGACTTTCCATGCATAAAGCATCGAAAGAAGTAAACTCGTTCGCTACTTTAAAGCGTTATTATTGGAAAACCTGAATCTGAAGTGTTAAAGTTAATCTTAATTGATTGATATGAAAACTTTTATGTGACCAATGTTAAGAGATAAATAAATATATATAATTGAATATACATCATAATATTAATTGACTATTAACTGCCGAGCCATTGTGTACTGATAGGGTGACTGTGCACTACAGGGTCGAGTCACTGTAGACCAGTATCGGTACACAGCGGTTCATTTTTTTATTAAAAAAAACGTAATCAGATAACTTTAATATTGATTTCATTGGAAAAGTGATATTATAAGGAAAAGATTATTAATTAAGGTATGCTGTGTAAATTTCAGCTCATTATTTTTACTTTTTCATCTTAATTTGACATTTGAAAAAAGAGTCACTGTTCCCGACTTGACCCTACACAAATAAAATAATTATGGATCGGGTGGTAAATGGGTTATATTTTTTAATGTTTGTCTAATAAAAATAATGAAGATAGCAATTTGATAATAAGTATTTAAGTAATTAAATTGTCCGGACATTATACACAATGTTGATTAGCTATGTGGCAGAGTAATAAGAAATATATTTTATTACATTTTAATAAATAAAGAAAAAAATATTTTTTATTCATAGTAAAAATGAATTCTTCTACAATTATATTGCCAATAATAATTAGTTGTGTCGGTTCTGATTGATATTTTTTATTAAAAATAAATATTAACATACAGTAATGATATGTAACTATTTTGGTTGTAATTAAAATTAAAATCAGCTTCACGCAGTATCCCGCACATAGCAGGGTAGGCAGGGGGAAACCTAGTGTTAGGACACTCCGTTACCCACTTTATGCCGAATTCTGGAGGCATTGCGTGTTGAGTGGCAGAACTCAACGCCGCGCTTAGCCTCAACACCAGAGCGAAGAAATGGAAATATAAATTTAAGTAAATATTTCATCTCCTCGAGTGGGGATCGAACCCACAACCAGTCGATTTTACAGTCACACTTCGCGCCGCTGCGCCACGGCTGGCCTGGCTGGTTGGTTGTTATTAAAATGGATTAAAGTATTTATTCCAGTTCCGTATACTTACGGATACGGTTCGGTGGGTATTTAAACTAATTTTGTGAAATTGGATACTATACCGAAGTTCCATTACAGAATGCTTAAAAGATTATAGAGAAAAAGATTGTAGAGGCAATGAATAAAAATATTATATAAATAAATAAATAATAATAATAAAATATTTGATAAATTATTATTTTTTGTTTCACGCTTTATCTCGCAAATTATGGCAGAGAGAACGCCATGACACTTTATCTTTCACTTTTCGCTCGAATTCGAAGCATAAAGACTTAACGATTTACCAGAGAACAGGAAAATTAAATTAAACATATTAAATTATTTTCTTGATTTGTTATCGAACAAACATTGTATTCATGGTCATACGATATTCTAATTCTTAATTGTTTTTGCAAACTAGAAATTAATTAAGGCCAACAATAGAGACTGTGTTAAGTGTGACAATTGTGGAATCAAATTCCCCTTATTTGAATAATTTATAATAAATAAGTGGAATTTCATTTCAACAATGGCACTATTTAACATCAATTTGCCTCCTATCTCTTAGGAAAGGGGAAAAACACCAGCGGAAGTGCAGGCAATGCGTAAACAGTTAAATATATTAAATGTAGTAGTTTATGTACATTTCATGAAAAAATATATATTCATAAAGCCATAGGTTATCGAAAAAAACAAAACTATAATAAATCAAATCAGTTTCATGCTGTATCCCGCACACAGCAGAGTAGGCAGAGGGAATCTAGTGTTAAGACACTTCGTCCTCCACTCTACGCCAAATTCTGGAGGCATTGCGTGTTGAGTGCCTGAACTTAACGACGAGCTTTGACTTGACACCCGAGCGAAGAACTGAAAATATACATTTAAATGTGTATTTAATTTCCTCGAGTGGGGACCGAACCCACATCCAGTCGATTTTACAGTCTCACTTTGCGCCCCTGCTCCACGATTGGCCTCAAATATAAATTAATTTATATATTTAAAAACACCTGTTAAATTTTCTTGGTTTGATTCATCTAATAAGCATTGTTTGAGACTACAAGACCAAGATACATTATTATGTTCATTATGTAAATTATTATATACGAGTATCTCAGCTTGACCCTCATCGTTCACTGGTACAGTTTCATCTGAACAGAACATTTTATACATATTTTCATAACAGTATGGTTCTTGAGTGTTCACATCTTTAAATTCTACTGCAAGAGCATACTACAAAGATTTTAGAAATTTCTGCTATGTCTTGGTTACATGAAATATTTTTTCCATACTTATTGTAATTATATTTAGAACGCGATCTAAAACTTTACAGTAATTTACTAGTATATTTTTACGACACCTAAGAACCCATTTTATCATTTAAGAACCCATCTTCCGCGCTGCATCATGAACACGTACACTACCTACATACTATTGGCTAATATTTGGGAACAAAAAAGTATGGAAGCTGTCCATTCCAGTTCAATCTATTTTGATAGTGTATGGAAGAGGCCAGTCGTGGCGCAGCGGCACGAAGTGTGACTGTAAGACCGACTGGGTGTGGTCCCCACTCGAGGAGATGAAATATTTACTTAAATGTATATTTCCATTTCTTCGCTCTGGTGACGAGGCTAAGCGCGGCGTTAAGTTCTGCCACTCAACACGCAATACCTCCAGAATTTGGTAGAAAGTGGTTCACCATTTTGTGTCTTGGCACTAAGTTCCCTCTGCCTACCCTGTTGTGTGCGGGATACAGCGTGACGCTGATAAAAAAATAAAGTAATAATTATATTAAAAAAAATATGCATATATATTTTAAATTTTTACATTTGAGCGTGTGACTGTAAACGCGACAGATTGTGGGTTCGATTTCAAATAAATTTTATATAATCTAATCAAGTACAAGTCATTATTAGCTGGTTTTTACATAAGTCGTCTATGTTTACGTTGAGATAAGGCAAGAGTCTAAAAGAAACATGTGTTTTTGCAAACCAGTTATTTTGGTATGCCGAGGTGATCTAAGGACACAAATGTTGACTTTGATATCTTCTCTTAATGTTAATTTGTTGCTGATAAGATTGTCATATTCACCACATAGGCTCAACAGTATTTCAAATTATTATTGTCAATAACAAACATGAGGCCAGTCTTGGCGCAGCGGCACAAAGTGTGACTGTAAAACCGACTGATTGTGGGTTCGATCTCCACTCGAGGAGATGAAAAATTAACTTCAATTTATATTTCCATTTCTTCGCTCTGGTGTCGAGGTTAAGCGCGGCGTTGAGTTCTGCCACTCAACACGCAATCTGGCGCTGTATCCCGCACACAGCAGAATAGGCAGAGGGAACCTAATGGTAAGACACTCCGTTCCCCACTTTCTGCTAAATTCTGGAGGCATTGCGTGTTGAGTGGCAGAACTCAACGCCGCGTTTAACCTCGACACCAGAGAAAAGAAATGGAAATATAAATTTAAGTAAAAATTTCTCCTCGAGTGGGGATTGAACCCACAACCAGTCGGTTTTACAGTCACACCTCGTACCGCTGCGCCACGACTGGCCTCTACAGCATAACATTGTGTATGATATATAAATATGAAATATATAAAAAGAAATTTAGATTTTTCAGTTTTGTAAAGCTTGTTGACCTTAAACAACTGTTTTATAGAATTAATATTTTAAAAAACAGCTACGTATTAGAAATTAAATTCTATTTAAATAAAGAATATTTTGAATTTAAATTAAAGTAAAAATAAAATGATTAAACTAAAGAAAAAATGTTCTACGAAAAATCTTTTATGCAGACTTCAACAGAGTCAAGAGTGTCATGTCACGAACTTTTACAGAAATGATGCGTACCTATTGTTAGAAATTAGAAGCGGGTAACTTTTTTAAAAACAAGATATAAACACATATCTCCATATATTTCTAAATTATTTAGAAAGAGATATTATGAAATATCAATAAGTCATATATATCACCCAATAACAATACGAGTTACTTCACACGAGTTTCCTTCTAATAATGGCCGTTACCTACAAACAACTGCCTCCATTTAAACATTTCCATTGCTTGGATAGTCTTTTCTCGCTACATCTACCCTCTTTTACACGAATTTGCTAACACTATTTTATCAAACTAAGAGAGTATTTATCTACCTACTTCTAAGATTAAATTTTTTAAAGTGTAATTATTATAAGATCGTTAGAATTAATAAAAATTGGGCTTGTAGTCGAATATTCTCAAAGCTTGAGTGTCCAGCAGCTGTCTAATTTATTTTATAAAAACGGACAAGCGCGAGTCGGGTTCGCCCACCAAAGGTTCCGTACGAAAATTGGAGTTAAATGAAAAAAAATAAATCAGCTTCACGCTGTATCCCGCACACAGCAGGGTAGGCAGAGGGAACCTAGTGTTAAGACACTCTGTTCCCCACTTTTTGCCGAATTCTGGAGGCATTGCGTATTGAGTGGCAAAACTCAACGCCGCGCATTGGATCGACACCAAAGCGAAGAAATGGAAATATAAATTTAAGTAAATATTTCATCACCTCGAGTGGGGATCGAACCCACAACCAGTCGGTTTTACAGTCACACTTTGTGCCGCTGCGCCACGACTGGCCCCAAAAGAAAATTGGTTTTAATTTCAGTTTTTTCTGAAATTCAAGCTTAGCTTAGCCAGAGCCCTTTCATCTGATACCTTACTTGAATTAGCTGCTTTAATACCAAAGTTTGCCCCCTTTTAAGGTTATTATTTTTTAGGATCTAACTACAAATATATAGTTTTTTTTTCTTGAACTAGTACTACTTGTAGATAACTGCCAAATTTCAGATTTATAAGTCAACCAGAAGTACCCTATTATTACACGGACACGGACTACAAAGTGATCTTATTAGGGTTCTTTTTTTCTTATAAGGTACGGAGCCCTAAAACGTTAATTACGTTGTTTAAATGCCTTCCAAGTTGGAAGTAGCTTCCTGTAGATCTGACATTTCTATCTAACTTGTCTATTTAATAACTTATAGCGAATATATTGATTTAGAATTTAAATTTAAAATAATAAAAAAAAATACCAGGACTTGGAGGCGCTTAATTTTTTGCATGGAATTGTCAATAAATAATGTTATCGTGGTAAATATTTAGAGTCACGGCATGTGACTCATTCGAAGCGTGTAATTCTTTGCAATTGGTAGAACTAAATAATATAATATTAGTGGAGACTTTTATATTCTTTATTTTAGTTTTGATGACATCTACATAAAGATAATAAATAATATAAGGCCGGGTCGTCCCCACGAGATTATATTCTTTTATTTTGTAAAATTTTTACATTTGTTATGGGTGTAGGGATAATATATTGTAGGACAGCTACAATATATTATCGTTGTCAAAGACGAAATACACACATTTTTTGAGTGTTTTTTTTTTATTATTCTGTTCTCCGCAATGTATGTATAAAGCTGTATAAAGCTAAAAAATAAATAATTGTTTTTTTTTAAAAACCAAGCTTTGTAGATTTTTACAATAACATACTGTTTCATTTGATATCTATATAAAATAGAGGCTTGTGTAAAAACTGTAATCCGCCATTTTATACTATAGTTTATACAATACTTTTATTATCATCAGAACTGAAGTCATCATCCAAATTTCGAATTTTGTACGTTAGCATGGCTACCAGACATGCTTTGTCACGATACCGTTGTATCAACCATTAGGCTGGAGGTATTAAAAAAAGTTAAACAAGTACAACAAGTAAATCAGATTTATAAATAAAAAAATATATCATTGGTCTTTTGAACTAATTATGACACCACAGATTATCAAGACATTATAAAATATTTTTGTCAAAAAAAAACTGAATGGGGAAGCTCAATAGATATAAATTATTGATGTCAAATAAATAATATTTTTTTAAATTAAAAATATACACTTTAATTAACTTAAGAGACTCTTTTATAATTAAATATTAAAAAAAACTAAATCAGCTTCACGCTGTATCCCGCAGCAGGGTAGGGAACCTAGTGTTAAGACACTCCGTTCCTCAATTTCTGCCGAATTCTGGAGGCATTGCGTGTTGAGTGGCAGAACTCAACGCCGCGCTTAAGCGCAGCGCCTCGACACCAGAGTGAAGAAATGGAAATATAAATTTAAGTAAATATTTTATATCCTCGAGTGGGGATCGAACCCACAACCAGTCGGTTTTACAGTCACACTTCGTGCCGCTGCGCCACGACTGGCCTCTTTCTCAATTAAATATATTTATTTATAAAACAAAGATACACTATTAATTTTGAAATCATAACCTTAGAAGTTGTGTTCTTCATCACGTATTTGTGTAAGATAAGTATATGATGATTACTTTGATTATATTTAAATATATCTTACAGTATGAACAACAAAGAAAAAAAGGATTAATTAATAAGCCTTCTTTGGTGTATAATATATTGCGCACGAATTAAAGAATTAATTGGAAAAATATACACTTTAATTAACTTAAGAGACTCTTTTATAATTAAATATTAAAAAAAACTAAATCAGCTTCACGCTGTATCCCGCAGCAGGGTAGGGAACCTAGTGTTAAGACACTCCGTTCCTCAATTTCTGCCGAATTCTGGAGGCATTGCGTGTTGAGTGGCAGAACTCAACGCCGCGCTTAAGCGCAGCGCCTCGACACCAGAGTGAAGAAATGGAAATATAAATTTAAGTAAATATTTTATATCCTCGAGTGGGGATCGAACCCACAACCAGTCGGTTTTACAGTCACACTTCGTGCCGCTGCGCCACGACTGGCCTCTTTCTCAATTAAATATATTTATTTATAAAACAAAGATACACTATTAATTTTGAAATCATAACCTTAGAAGTTGTGTTCTTCATCACGTATTTGTGTAAGATAAGTATATGATGATTACTTTGATTATATTTAAATATATCTTACAGTATGAACAACAAAGAAAAAAAGGATTAATTAATAAGCCTTCTTTGGTGTATAATATATTGCGCACGAATTAAAGAATTAATTGGAAGGTGAAATTCGTGATGAGATATTTTTTATAGTTTTGTTTGATTTTTATTATAAACACTACGTTTTATTTTTAAATATCCTCATACTTCATAGAAATTATAAAAAAATAATTTTTTCGACAGTAAGATGAAAATTATACGAAGCGCTACCGACAAGGACAGCCAGAGACATAAACTGTCGAGTAGTGAGATCAAAGAACAAATTGATAACACTCGATTGGGGTGAACAGACGCCCTTCGAGCACTCGCAGGATCTGCTTACGGTAGTACGCAAAATAGCAGCACAGTGAGCACGTGTGATAAGCGTAGGCGCTATGGTGGTTGAATATAACAAACGAGAAGCTACTTCTGACTGACCTTGACGCATAAGAGCCTCAGAACAGCATGAGATGATAGTGTATAAGGACAAAGGTTATAGAATAAAGAAAATCTCAGTTACTTAAAACTCAATCACTTGGGCACCCAGAAGGAAAACCCACCATCGACACTTGCGACCATTGAACGCTACCAACGTAAGACAGTACAGGAACACGCGAAACGTGCAGAAACAAAACAGAAACAACACACTGCAAGAGCCGCATACACCGTCTTTATGTCGGCGGTTGGAAACCTATTGCTTTAAAAGATGGAATCCATGCGGTGGTTGCGACATTACCGATAATGATCCCGTTGTAGTCGTCGCCAAGGGCACAAAAGTGACGGAGTATTATTATTATTATGTTTCTCTTTCATAATAATAATAATACTCCGTCACTACTCCGTCGCCACGACTAGATTCATTATTATTAATATTATTATTTAAAAAATACTTGAGATGGCGAGAAATTTTGACGGCACTCTAGAACCCACGTCATCAGCGACATGGGACGCCATTGACGAATTGCCATTGCGTGTTGAGTGTGCACTCAACGCCGCGCTTTTCGACACCAGAGCGAAGAAATGGAAATATAAATTTAACTAAATATTTCATCTCCTCGAGTGGGGATCGAACCCACAACTAGTCGGTTTTACACGCACACACAAAATTTGTGCCCCTGCGCCACGACTGACCTTAAAAATATTTTATTTCATCATTATTATATTAAAGAATTCAAAATATCCAGTCATCAATTGCAATTTATTAAGGTAATGTTATTAGTGGACATGATTTTTTAAAACAAATAAATAAAGAACCTAATTTTTGAGAGAAAACACTTTTTTAAACTTTTTAATTTATTTTAATTTTATCTTTAGGGTTAGGTACTAATAAGGTAAATGATCTTTTCATTGAGTCTTGTACAGCCTCATTTCGGGCTGGTAGTGTAAAGTTAAGACTGTAGTAACAGAAGCATCCTAGCCGTTACGCGTGCGTGTTGTCTGTGAATGGACAAAATGCTGCATTATAATCACTTTTCTATATAAAAATAAATTATAAAGTATAGAAAAAATAAATAATAATTATAAATAAGAATGATAAATAGTTAATATATATACATTTAATACAGAAATTTTCTGTCAGTCAGTGCTATTAGTATATGTAATTTAAATTTAGTTTACGTTGAATATTTTTAACATTAGTGACGTGATATACATTTTTATTTAAAAAATGGATGAGGCATTTGCACATCTTGAAGGAAATAATATTAAAAATGGTAAAAAAACCGAACTCCCGCCAGACGGAGGCTGGGGTTATGTTGTATGCATCGGAGTCGGATTTACTTTTGTAAGTATATTCTAAATTATTTTCAAAATTAAAATTATGTATTTAAGTTATTTAAAACTTTTATTTGCTATCATAATAGTTGATATTTGAATTGTATTTCATAATTGACTTCGACTATAAAAAAATAATATTTAAATTAAATAATTATCTATTAATTAACAATCATTTAAATACATATATCAGCATATTTTTTGTTTAAGTAAATGCTTTTGTTGCTATGAATCATAAACAATATTTGAATTAGCATCTATTGCATTTAGTTCAAATTTCATATTAATATATAATTATGTAATATAAAACATCACAAGAAAATAAGTAACGATAGTGGCAGTTTTTGTTATAGAATTTTGTATATGTATAACAAAATGTTGTTTTGTTCGTGTAGTCCAGTATAAGAATGCGATTTGATTTGATTTGAATATCACAATTGATTTTAATAATTTATACTTAAATAAATGCTACTACTAAATTTACTTCACAAATATTTTAATATAAATAAATATTATTATTAATATTTATTTTATCCATTTTAGTCTTACAGCAGTTAATATAAAATTTAATATTTTTGATGCTACGCTTATGTTGTACGATTCTCTAGTGACGATCTTTTCGAGACTAATTAATTCATTATCTACCTTCTTTAGTGTAAATATATATATATATATATATATATATATATATATATATATATATATATATATATATATATATATATATATATATATATATATATATATATCCTCTTCGACGTACTGTTTATATATAGTGCACTATAGTAAAATGTAGATCGTATAATATAGTTATCATTTTTTATTCTTTTTAATTTTCTTTAAAAAAATACAATCGAATTGATAACCTCCTCCTTTTGTTGAAGTCGGTTAAAAATGTAATTTACTCGTTGTATTCGTAAAAATATAACTAAATAGAGTATGAATAATTTTTGTTATGTTAAATTAGTGCCTCTTAATTTAACTTTTTTAGGTAAAATATATTATGATTAAGAATAAAATAAAATAAACAAATTTTCAAATTAACAGTAATCCGGATTCTTCTTTCTGTAGTGACTCTACGAGGTCGACTCAAGGTCGTTGCTTCTGCATTCTTCTCATAAAAATGATTAAAATCTAATATCTGTATGTGTTCATTTTCTGATTGATCCTATAAAGTTCATTCATAGTAAAATTTATAAATATTTATTTAAATGCCAATGTATAAATTAATATCCAGATAAAAAGGCATTTGACCTACAAATAACATTGTCACAAATTCTTATAGTAAAAATTATACAGGATGGTTGATAGATAGATGTACAAGCTGATACTGATAGGTGGTAGAGGAGGTGATTCTCAATAATATTTTCCCCTGCCTAAATATTTTTTTGAACAGCAAATATGTTGGAAACGACAAAATTTCAATGCTTATTATATGGAAAAAAATTGAAACTGGCTGACTTCTTTACCACCTGTATCATTTTGTACAAGTCTACTAATCAGCCTGTAGAATTTACATTATCAGACCTCAATTAACATAATCTTGATGCTGCGAACATTGTAATCTTTAAAATACATTATTTTCATAGCGATTTATGTTTATTTATTTTTTATTTTATAGCTTTAAATTTAATGTAAATTTCGCGCAATAGTGGTTTGTCAACTGTTGTCTACGAGTATATATATTATAAAAGGATCACCACGTCTGTCTATCTGTCTGTTTGCGATACATTTAAAATTTACTGTATGAATTTTAATGCAGAGTTCACTAATAGATGGCGTGATTCATGAGGGAGGTACAATTTTTTCCTGGTTTTTATCTAAGTTGACTAAAATGTAATGATTATTATTGAAGAGGTCGTAAAAAAATCTTGCCAACTTGTAACTTGCAACTTGTAAACTTGTATTGGTATGCGCTGCGCACACAGCTGAAGCTCCCAGAGATACATTAAAGTAATGTCTGCGATTGCACATCTCTCTCACCTACAGTTGACTCACAATAGGTACTTTTATGTTCAAAAAATAAATGAAAAATATTACTTTATTTTCGAAACTATTTTCTATTGTTCCGTGTTAATCTTTATGTAAATAACTACGTTCGTTACCTTTGCAATTTAATGCAGTTTAAAATTGTCTTTCACATTTTATTAGTCAAATAAATACTTTAGACGATACAATAAGTTAAAAAAATTATACCACCAAAAAACATTAATTTAAGCCAGTTTCTTCCCCACGACGGGTGTTACTTGCTGTGATCATTTTAAATATATTTTAAGCAACTATTTATTACCCAGTCAAATATATTAAATACTTTGTGCAACTACTATAAATTATAATTATGCTTACCCTTTATCATTTTTGTAATTATTATTTTGGAACATTCCAACTTATGGGCAAGTAGGCGTTTGATAGGATTGTATCAAAAAATATGGCAAATAACGATCTGAAAACGATCTGAGTGAGTGCCATATCAATAGATCTTTGCTGCCGGCTATAAAGCCTCTTTATAGAGATCACTGTGCTCCTGGTACGTCGCCTTGATTTGACATCCTTATCGTGTATTAAGCAAGCTTGTGTGCTCAATTTGTATTTGGATAACTCTTTCCAAGGAGCAACAAAGCGACGTGGAAGTAAAAGTAGATGTCCTGAGAGTAAATTGCCTGTGGTACAAAATAACCACTCTATACAAAGGATGTAAAAGTAAAGATAAAGATGTAAGAGAAAAGATAAAAGTAAGATGTGAGTAAAACATAGGATTTAGAATTTGAAAGAAATGAGGAAGGACAGAATGCCAAATTAGTGTAAGTAGAAAGATTTTAGAACAAATAACAGATTCGGCAAAACATCAATATAGCTGCACGCTGTTATACGAGTACGGCAGCGAAACGTAAGGGTATTCGATAAGTATGAGAAAAATGTGTATGTTTCAGAGATGTAATCTCTTTGTAGGATCTGCAGAGTTATACATAATAAAGAAGCAGCATGAGAAATGAGAAATTTGAGAAATTATTTATTTAGCCTTAAAAATATTTATGAGTTATTATTGTAACAATAATGTAAATAATAACTCAGTAATTATAATTGTTTATTTATGATACAATAAATTCCCATCCGCTTTACTGATTAATACATGTAAGTGAAAAGTTATAAAATATTTATTAATAAACAAAAATGATTTTATTTTCTTGTTTATATATAATGCTATTCGGATAATCAAATATATACATAATCTTATATCCACATAGTCTTGCCATAAATATTGTTACAAAGAAAAAATATATATTATAATACGTAACATTTATTAGTATTACAGTAATTTTTATAAAGCTTTCAAAAGAAAGAAAGATCCGAAGTGGTCTCCATTGGCTGCAATACATTGCTTTAAACGTTGAGGTCAATTATCAATAGCAGCATGCATTCTATGGAAAAAATCATCATTGCCAATCGTATGGATTGTGTTAGTGATCCAAATTATCATAGCGTTTAGATCAAGTCTTAGTACTACAACTGAGAATAAATCATAAATCAGTGGAATAAAGTTAGGACTAGATGACAGCCAGTCTTCAGCTCTGATGAAGTCCGCAACGCTGGTTTCTAAGCAAGACTGGATGGATAGAGCTTAATTATCTGGCGCCGAGTATTACTGAGAGGACCTTCTTGGTTATTAAACGTGGTGTGGTTAAGGAGCTTATCAATAATGGTATCTTGATACAATTGTGCTGATTTTATGATACTTTTTTACACAAAAATATGCCTCAGTCACTCCTTGCTATGAAGAAGTTCTTATGGGGTGTTAATCTATCACTGAAGTTGAATAATGCTCACATTGTACTCTGCTGACTAATTGGAAAGCATCTTAAGAGCTTTAAGCAAACATAACGTATTTATATACGGTCTTTACGTTTGTTAAGTATTGCTCAATTGTATAAATTTTCTGATCCATAAACAATTTTTTTGTGACCTCCCTTTAAGTACCGCTTAAGTAGTTGTTTTGATTTTACCACCCTATTCTTTATTAAATGATCACTTAAGAAATGACTAATGCGTCTCTTAAAGGCTAAGTTTTAAGTCACCTTTTAAAATATGCGATATTTTTGTATGTGCTGTATCATATTCATCTGCCGAGATAAAATCTTTTGCTTTGGGATAGGATTTCTTCGAATTGTTTCCCTTACTGCTTTGATCACCTTTTTTGTACGAACACTAGGTGGACGGCTAGATCTTTTTAAAACAAAGGAGGTTGAATTATACCTATCAATAGCCCGGTACACAAACATTTGACCAATATTAAGGGTATGGAGGGTTTTAAATGATCAGAGATGAATCAGAGTGATTCGGTTCTCTTTATAACTCCACTCCATTTCAACATCACAGAATATTGTATTATAATATCCCGCACACAGCAGGGTAGGCAGGAGGAACCTAGTGTTAAAACACTCCGTTATCCATTTTCCGCCTAATTGCCAACACGCAATGCCTCCAGAGGCATTGCGTGTTGTTTGGTCGAACTCAACGCCACGCTTGGCCTCGACACCAGGGCGCGGAAATAAAAATGTAAATTTAAATAAATAGTTCAATCCTTCGAGTGGGGATCGAATTCACAACCAGTTGCATTTACGGTCACACAGTTGGGCCCCTGCGACCACGACAGTATATAATTTATAATTCGATTAAACAATTTTAAAGTAAAAATGTAAAAAAAATATCCAATAGCTATGGGATAGATAGATAGAATGGGATAGTTGCTAAAGTAACAGGCCCAAGACAGTGTTAAGAAATGCTGACATACTAAACTACTTGCGTCTGTGTATATATAGGTATACAAAATAATTTTGGATATATTTAACTATGAAGTAATTTTGATTGAAGTCTGTTTTATTTTTAATATATCTACATAAATCATACGTAATACGTAAATCAGTTGTAAGTAATGCAACTTCTCATATCTTTAGAGTGTCCTTTCAAAAGTTCATTGTGCTCATAATTTTAATAATGAGCTTAATTAATAATTTAACTTTATTGATTTACATACATATAATAAATTTGTGATTGATTGCTCTGTACATGGAAAATATATGATAAAATCTATATTATTGGGAGTCTTTATCAAAGTAAATAATAACAAAATAAATAATAAATATTATAATTAATCTCAAATAAATAATTTTTAATTTTTTTGTCGGTTTATCTCTTTGCCTGTGCGTTTATTTATGCACGTTCTCATTAATTATTATTTTTCAGAAACGGTTTAAATGATCTAAATGCAATTTTCACTGTTGTGTTTTGGCAAGCTTCATTTAGTGTCAATTTAATTTCAATGGGTTCATAAATAAAAACGTTATATTACTTTAGAGTATTTTGTCTGACAAAATTGCTACAAAAAAAAATATTGCCTTAGTTGAATAGTCTTTTCAAAGTATAGTTATTGATTTGAAAGTGATTATGTTTTTATAAAACGAGAGTAATTCAAATTAGTAAATAAACTGTTGTGAAGTTCAAGTGGGTAAAGCCGAGCGAATGGTAATGGTAAATGACAATTTTTCTGTAGAATTATTGTCATTTATCATGTGTTATTATAAATATATATATATATATATATATATATACATATATTGATGAGTATTATTTATATAGGTTTTTTTATAAAAAATACTACCTTTTCATATAGAAATAGCAAAAAAAAACAGTGCGTTCTTTACCTCCCATGCAAATGCTCGTTTTTTTTAAATTATAGATTTAGTAATTATATATTATAAACTTATTTATAACCAGACTAAAATATAAAAAAAATAAAATCGCGAATTCCAACCCCCAACCACCACATTATAGTTCAAGTCCAGTCCTCCTACTGAAGTTGTTCGTATAAAGATATCTAAACTAATAGTTGTAAACTTTATATTATTTTATAGTATTTTCTATTAAAATCAAGTCGCGCAGGCGAATTAAGACAAAACCTCTAGTATAAATTTGTAACGAGATAAGTAAAATATATCATCTTACTTTTACGATATATAATGTGATTGGATATACATGATCAAGGCCTTGTCTCCTCCACGACGCACACAGGTGAAATTTACACGATTAATGGCCAAAATTAAAAAAAAAAAGTTTCTCTAATTAAAAAATAGTAAACTTAATTACCTACAAGACTTCTTTATCGATCTATTGGTTGCTAGTAAAAAGCTTGACACATTTTATTTTATTACTTACATAGATCAACAATACAGTCATTCCTTGAAGGAATGATTTAGTATTATTTTGCATTATTTTTAAATCACGTTTGATATTTATTTAGTTGATATTAGAACTAAACTATTATGGATTCTATACCTTCAGATAAACGTCTTTACAAAAATACAATAAAATAGTTAACATTCATTAGGATTGCGAAGATACGTCGTTTTAAAGTTAAGGCCATATTTCATTAAATGATTTTTATACTTATAGTAAAAATGTTTATACTTTAACGCGCTTTACCCGTATTTTTTTATTATTTTAATAGTAAATTCCAGTACCATTTATATGGTACTAAATTTGGCTGCGTCTACTTGCGACAACTGTACAAAATGAAATTATAAAAATATTAATAACCATTTTCAGACGATTCCTATTATACTAGTAGTATACCAATTATATTGGAAAATTGGAAAATTTTTACTGATGAATGACTGTAATGACCACGGAACTCGACTACTTCAAAAACAAGTAAAGTCTTATCCTCAACATTATATATTGAATACATAAATATTGAAGCAGATTTAAAATTATATGATTTTTTTTGTATGGATATGGTAATTAAATAAATCTTTATTCTTTACCTATTAAAATAGAATACACTCATGAATAATATTATTTCCGATCAATTAAAGCAATGTTTAAACATAATTCGAATATTGACCAACTTTTAAGTGAATTTCACCTGTGTGCGACGGTTAGAACATTGCACAAGAGGGATCACAATACGGAAGCATTTTAGTCAGCCTATGAAGTTCTTGACCAGCTTATCCGGTGGCAAGTTCATTTGTTATAGTAAAATACACAAGGCAACGTTGTTGTTTATTTACTTATTATATGAAAAAATGTAACGTCGAGATCGTATCTACTACATATATTATCTGATATAATATTTTATTTCCTTCTGTAAAGCCCAGACTTAAAATAACAAGTTCAACTGTTAACTGTATATTTAACATGTCATTAATAAACATATCAATTATGTTGTATTTATTTAAATATTAATTAATTTTATGTACCTATTCTTTAGTGTTTAATCACTATTCTTTTTAACTGATAAAATAAATAAATCAGCTTCACGCTGTATCCTGCACACAGCAGGGTAGGCAGCGGGAACCTTGTGTTAAGACACTCCGTTCCACACTTTCTGCCGAATTCTGGAGGCATTGCGTGTTGAGTGGCAGAACTCAACGCCGCGCTTTGCCTCGACACCAGAGCAAAGAAATGAGTGTGGAATGAATCCCTCGAGTTGGTATCGAACCTACAACCAGTCAGTTTTACAGTCGCACTTTGTGCCCTTGCGCCACGGCTCTTTCAACTGATATTCTTAATAAATAAAATTTGTAAAATGTACTTATTGGACGTTCGGCTCCGCTAAATTTTGTTGAGTTGTCCTCCCAGTATGTAAATTTAATCATAGAAATACTTTCACTTAATGCCAAAACTGAAACAAGTAGGAAAAAAATATATATTAAGATTCCATTCGCTAAATAAGATTAGAACATTACACCGCGTGAATATATCAATGTTCATTTCTTTAGGAATATCGTTTAGTTTCTTAAATTAAGAATCATTTATATATAGAAATAACCTGTAGTTATGTTATCTACTAATCAACGTAATATAAAATTTATCTGCGTTTAAATTCAACAGCATTATCTAATATACAAGATAAGAAATAAGATACGAAAAGGTGAATAAATAATATAATTTATATATTTTTTTAGCTTTACGCTGTATTTTGCATATAACAGGATAGACAGAACCTAGTGTTAAGACACTCTTTTCCCCAGTTTCACCGAAGTTTTCGGGGCACCGAGGTTTTCGCCGCGCTTTGCCTTATTACCGAAGCAAGAGAATCTAAATATTAAGCAATTCATTCCCCATTGTACTTGACAAATCGGACCTACAACCGAAATTACAATAATACACTTGAGCTACTGTGCTATAATGACCATTTATAAAATAAATACTAAAAAATATTATCTATATATATAAAAGGACATGTACCTGACTGAGGTAAGACGCACGCACAGCCGTAACCGCTGATAGTAGAAGCGTGAAATTTGGACAGATGTTTATTTTCATAATCTGGACATCCACTAAGAAGGGATTTTGAAAAATTTTAACCCTAAAGGGATGAAATAAGGGTTGAAAGTTTGTATGGATTTTTTTTAAATCGGCACCGATTTTTATAAAATAAAAAATATTTCATTGAACACGTGTTTCATGGTTTTTTAGAATTCACCCCCTAAGGGTTCAAATAAGGGGTTGAAAGTTTATATGGAAAAATCTTTAAATCGTCACTGATTTTTATAAAAAATAAATTTAGACTATTAAAAATATTTTATTGAACACGTGTTTCGTGGTTTTTTTAGAATTCACCCCTAAAAAACCCCGCAAATAAGCAGACGAAGCCGCGCGCTCCCGCTTGTATTCTAATAAAATAATTAAGATAAGCTTGATTTTAAAGTCACGTTTTGTAGTGAAACGTGTCAAGGCCCATAATATATGCTATTAAAAATAAGTCGGAGCAAACTTATATTATTGACGTATCTTTCTATGCTTTGAAGCTATCGTGGCACAGTGAATTATGTCTGATTCTAAACGCGATGAGAAGTGAATTCGATCACCACTGGAAAGAATTAATTATTTTAATTTTTGTGCTCTGGTAAGTCAAAGTACAGCGTTGAGTTCAACCACATTACAAAGTAAAGAACTGTCAGTGTCTTATTACAATTATAAGTAAAAAAAAACAAAATAACGTTATACTTAAAGAAATAAATATTATGACTGAAAGAATTTGGAGGGTAACACCGTGGGACACTATTTAGGTTAAGTCCTCCAAAACAGTTATATAATCCACTTATGAGCTGTTAAACTAGAGTTCAGTAATCTCATTTGGCTTCCTTCTTTATACGTTAAAAATAAATTGTATAAATTACGTAAATACTTTTGTATGTATTGTTTTTTTATCAACTTTACGCTGTATTCTTTATGTATTAGGCAGAGGGAACCTAGTATTAAGACATTTCGTTACCCACTTTCCGCTGAACTTTCAAGGCATTGCGTGTTGAGTGGCAGAGCTCAACGCCGCTCTTTGTCTTGTTACCAGAGCGAAGAAAAGAAAATATTAACAAACAAAAAATCATTTCCCCGAGTAGGAATCGAATACAAAACCGTCGCGTTTACAATCACACGCTTGTGCCACTGCGCTACAACAACCTCTCTGTGTACCTAATACCTATACGTAAACAATTCTATTGTTCTACTTTTATTAGATACTATTAATTTGACTAATATTATATTTGTTTCTACTTTTTCCCTTTAACCTGTCACTTTCTGAGCATAATGTTGTATCACGAGTTGGTTTTTCATAATCTGGTGTAGTATTTATTATCACATTAAACAAAGTAACTTGTCCAATATAATATTAAATGAAGTTGTAGAAATAAACATTGCTTTCGTTTTGTAAAAAAAAAATCAACTGACAATCATTAACCTGACACGTCCCAACTACACCGTGATGGTGAAAATGATTTATTTTAATGTATTTCTAAGAATCGTGGATGACAAGAATAATTTAATAAATCGTTATTATCATTACTAAAAAAGCAATTTATTTAACTAGAGAATAAATTGAGTTAATTAATTATAAAATATTCTATTCATTTTGGTTTGAATAAAGTAATTTATGTTACATTAATTTATCAAGAATAACTTTAAAAAGTATTAGTGGAGAAATAATATGATTTCAATCGAGTTGAAGCCAGTCGTGGCACAAGCGTGTGACTGTAAATGACTGTAAAAACAGGTAGTGGGTTCAATTACCACTCGAAGAAATTAAATATTTAATATTTTCTGATGTAGAGGCAAAGCGCGGCATTGAATTCCGGCACTGGACACGCAATGCCCCCAGAATTGGGCGGAGGGTGGGAAACGGTGTGATTTAGCACTAGATTCACAGTGTCTAAATTGCTACGGAATACAAAAAAAAAAAACAAAATAAAATAAATTTCAAATCAAGATTAGCGAAATCAGCTTAGATAGTACCTACCTACAAAACTTGTTGGAAAAAATAAAGAAATGAATAATAAATATTAATGGCTGCGCAAAAAAAATCCACTGTAGAAGTTAAGTGAAAGTTGCCATACAAGCCAAAGGATGAATGATTTAAGTTTACGAAGATCAATAGAAAATCTCATTCTCATTTATCGCACTTACAATTAAGTACTTATTTAGAAAACGTATAAAAATTTGAACGTAGCGGGACTCGAAACCAACCAGGTCTGTCGGTTTACAGGAGGCGCGGGTTCGAGTCCCGCTACGTTCAAATTTTTATACGTTTTCTAAATAAGTACTTTTCTTTACTAAGTGTGGAATAACACTTAAAAAAATGTTAAAAAGCACTTACATTTTTTTGCTAGGCCTCATATAGACGATGCATACGCAAAAATGTATAAACAAACATGTCGTCGTCGAGAATAAAATGATAACCGCCAAAACAAACACATTATTGTTTAACAAAATTTGAGTCTGTAGTCAGTAGACATCTATTTACACCCAGTATTAATAACCTATCTCCAACGTCAATCTTAGACAGTTTCATACATCTATCCAATCTCTAGATTGGATAGATGTATGAAACAATCTAAGATTGACGTTGGACATAGGTTATTAATATTGGGCGTTAGATATTCTCAATTTTTTTCGTATTATTATAACTTTTTTATTTACCCCATACGCTTACGAGAATAAAAGTACGTATAATCGCTGTTATAATATTATTTTTTAAGACTTTACAGTAAATGCAGATTACCGTATTTAAGTTTATGTTATAAAATACAAGCAGTTTCCAGTTTACACGAGAATAAAATGGTAAGTTGCTGTTATTGCTATAATATTCACCTCAATGACCGCATCAAATAAAATTGAAAGGCAATATAACAATACACGGACTTGCTTAGTATTTCTGAGAATATAATGGCAAGTTAACTTTGCTATATTAATAAAATTTATTATTTTTTCGTATTATTTTATTTATTAAATAACTAGTATTTCGTGCACGGTAATCTTTAAAAAACAGTTTTTTTATTTTTTCTGAAAACTTATGATTTTGCGATTACCATTTTATTATCCGAGGACGGCGATTGTGTTGTTAACTGCATAAATTTTGGATTCATAAGGGTCACGTTATTACCTTAATTTTTTCGCTTTCCACCTAATTTTCAAGAAATTGAATCTTAATTATGGGAATTATCTTATTGGGATTTTATTTGCCACAACGTTTACAGTCAGACGTCCATTACTATGAAAACGAACTGCCTCTTTCTTTTTAATCGAGTAGTATAATATAGAAATAACATATTGAATTAGCAATAATTTAATTCAACACACCGTCATTACGGTTATTAAATCATGTTTAATTTTATCAAAACAAAGACGAAGCAGAACGTATTCCGGCTTATGAAATGTTACACAATATTATTTAAGAGTTAAAGAGTGTAGGTACCATAAAACTGCTTTTTTATTTATTAGATTATTGACCTTCAGGATGTTAGGATTTTGTTTGTTATTGTTGTAAATAAAAGATCTTTCACGTTTCTTTCTATTATTTTATTTATTGATTCTTATTTTATATTCTTATTTTAATAAAAGGAAACACTTTACATTGAGTGCAACTAACATTTGTAAAAACATATTTACATAAATAAAATATATTTTTGCTCTGAGCAATATATGTGATACATTAAGAAGTGGGGAGAGGCCAGTCGTGGCGCACGGGCACAAGTGTGACTGTAATACCGACTGGTTGTGGGTTCGATCCCCACTCGATGAGATGAAATATTTACTTAAATTTATATTTCCATTTCTTCGCTCTGGTGTCGAGGCAAAGCGCGGCGTTGAGTTCTGCCACTTAACACGCGATGCCTCCAGAACTCGGCAGAAAGTGGGGAACGGAGTGTCTTAACACTAGGTTCCCTCTGCCTACCCTGCTGGTGATGAAGATGTTTTTTTTTTATTAAGAAGTGATTTTATTAGCTTGATTAGGCATTAGGACAGAAAATAAAATATGAAATTATCAACTACAAATTTGGTCCAATAATTTCGGGGTCAATTGCCTGATAAGAACGGATGAATAAACCCGAGAATCCAATAAAGAATCTGTCATTATTTTTTTGTACGAAATCCTAAAAGGAATTGATTAAATATACATATGTATATATACATTAGTGAGGATTTAATTTTTTACTAGAGACGGGCTCGCGGCTTCGTTCGATACAGTTATTTCATTGATATATTTAAGTGTAGGTACTTAGAGAAAATTTGTTGTTTATTATAGTATAGTTATCTGTACTATACACTAAAGAAATTATATTTTTTAACTTTTTCGGGTTTTCTTTGTTTTGTCCCCAAAGATGGATTTAGAAGCCAATTGTTTGATTATCATATAAGATCGCGGTCAAATTGATTTTCCCGTGTAAATTCCGATATCGAGGGTATTTCAGAATAATAAGATCCCTATTTTTAACTCCACAAAGAAGTCCCTCAAAAATTGTTTGGTAGACTAACCCGGGCAAACAAGAAGATATACATATAAAAATTAGAAAGTCATCTGGTGGTCCGTCTGTAATTTCATAAAAACATATTTTTTATGAAATTACAGACGAACACTTAAATTTTATTTACTGTATGAATGATATAAATTACATTCATCAGCAAAATTAGTTATTTCTATACAATGACGTGTACAATATTCATATTGTGACACGTGCTTTTATTGACAACGGTCAACCTTACATTTTTGAAGGTCAAAAATACAAAATAAAAATGAAAGATTTATAAACTTTTTTCGCTCGGAACGCCATAATAAAAGAAACAGAACAGAACATAACATACACTTTTAAGATAATGTGCAATCTTATATCACATACAATGTTTTAAAATTTGTTATATTATTTTTTATTGTAAAAGTAATTAATTTATTTGACAGTACCGAAACAGAAAATTTTATACACGAATTGTTTTACAGTTGACTCCTCTAACGCTGGAGAGCAATCTAGCTATCCTACTTGGATAGAACAGAGGCTCCTCCTACATTTTTCCTTTGTTTTTCCGTCCATTCGTGATCACTATATCTCTATGGCACATAAAATAACGCCGTAATTTGTAAAACTTTCGTTGCATTTTTTTACATGTTTTAAAAGGTTACAACTCGGTTGTAACTATGTAACTTTATAACTATGTAATAAAAAAATAGAAACTGAATTTGAACCACTTTTTAGTTTGTAGGTAACAATAAAAAAATAAATTGAATCAGCTTGACGCTGTATTCCGTACATAACAGGGAACTTAGTATTTTGGAGGCATTACATGTTCAATGGCGGAACTCAACCAGAGCGAATAAATGGAAATACAAATTTAAATAAATATTTAATTTCCTCAAGTGGGGATCGAGCCCACACACAACCAGTCGCATTTACAGTCACACTTTGTGCCCCTGCGCCAGTAAGATGACAGTAAAATAATATAATCAAGCTAGTCTGATGATGGAACCAGGACCAGAATAAGATACTATAACCTGAATAGAATAGGAACTCCTCAGAGGTTACGAGTAAACCACTCGAGTTTAGATTATAATATATAACTCCGAGCACATTCCATAGTTCTCGTGTACAATTATCTAATTAAAATGTGTGTGCAATTATCTAATTAAGTAAATATTTACAAATACCGATCTATCATAAGGTATTAATTACATAATGTTTCCTTAATACAATGAAGGGTGACAATTATTGCAGATATTTTATTTATTAATTAAGAACAAAAATAATTATTATTATGAGTTAATTTTTTGCAAAAACGAGTTACGAAAACCATTAATTAAAGGTGATTGCGGCAGGATTCTTTTAGGCAACCCTAGTGTAATCTATTCTACTATCATGTATCATTCTTAAATTTAAGTTTCATTAGAATTACTGATCCCTACAGATTTATGCAATGGGATCTCCACCTACTAGTCGTGGTGCATTGATACAAGCGCAACAAATTGTGGGTCCCCAGTCGAGGCAATGAAATATTTAATATTTTCATTTCTTCGCTCTGGTGTCGAGGCAAAGAACGGCGGTTAGTTTTGCCACTCAACACGCAACGCCTCCAGAATTTGATGGAGAATGTGGAACGGAGTGTCTTACCTACGCTGCTGTGGCCAGTATACAGCGAGACGCTAAAAAAAACACAACAAAGTTAATTTTTCACGTTAAAAATGTCGCTAGGGTATCACTTTTTTTATTTAATGCCATTTTATCTCCATAATAGATTTATGACATTGATCACCCACTTCTTTTGCTAGTGATTGAAGATATATCAAATTTATCTTACAGGTTTTGATTATATTAAGGATTTTAAAAATAAAAAATATACAAAAGGTGTTAAAAAAAATCTGGGTTAATTAAATTTAATAGTCATTAATTGAAATTACAATAAACGTTTAAATATTTACATTATTTTTATGTTTCATTAATTGTTTGAATTGTTACACGGCGAAAGTGTTTATCTTAACATTGGCCTTAAATAAATAAAATAAAACATTTCATGTCATTAACATACTATTCTTGTTGTTTATAAATATACAACTAAAAATAAGTGACTTCGGCTGTATGAATGAAGTAAATTCTTATTTTTAGGATATCGTGGTTAATTTAACACATATGTAGAATTGGAACACATATGTAGAATTGGTCGTTGTGGGTTCGATTCCCACTCGGATTAATGAATCATTTAATTATTTATTTCTTTATATTTGTATTTCTTCGCTCTTGTACATAACAACTCAATGCCGCGCTTAGCCTCTCTCTAGTGAGAATCAAACTCACAATCTGTGTATATATTATATATAATAAATATATAACATATACACAGATTGTGAGATGAAATAAATAACAAATGTATATATATAATAATAAACGTAAAATATGATATAATGTATGCATTTGCTAATCTCAGTAGAAGCTGTAGATGTATCTTGTTTGTAGACTAGTCGCGTTTCGTCTGTTTGTATATTATAATTTATTAATTTATTCGTTTTCTATATTTTTTATCTGTCATATTTAAACGCTATAATATATAAATTGCATCCGTGACCGCAAGCTCACCTTCACACGTCTGTACTAGGTAACAACTTTATAATGTAATTTTCATCGTGATTATCGAATATATCTTATTACGCTGAATATTCACTAAAAAATCTATAATTTTCAAAATTTATAAGATTTTCTTTTGTATGAGTCATGAAAGATTTTATATAAAAATAGATAATAAAGACAAAATAAGGACAACAAAAACTGCTTCCTATATAAGAGGCACTCATTTCACAGATTTGCCGTGTAAGTGAAAGCTACTAAATTGTGGAATCATTTTCCACTCGATATTAAGCGCTGGAAATCTGTAAAAAATTTTTTCAGTCGTGGCACAGCAGCAGTTGTGAGTTCGATCCCCCCTTGAGGAAATAAAATATATATTCACATTTATATTTTCATTTTTTCGCTTTGGCTCTGAGGCAAAAACCACCCAATACGCAATGCGTTCAGTATGCGGCGGAACATGGGGAATGGAATGTCTTAACACTAGGTTCCCTCTGCCTACCCTGCTGTGTGCGGGTTATAACGTGAAGCTGATTTAATGTTATATTCGTCATTGGGATGTAGCATGATAATTTGTATGTATATTTACACTATCAAGTATTTATTTTTACCTAAATTTCCTAACCCAAAGGTTGTCTGGAAAAAATCGTTATATTATAAATAAAACCTCCATTTGTGCATCAATTGTGTGTTCTTTTTATCTTTCTTTTCTTTTGTATCTTTTAAATATTTATGTACAATAAAATATAGATAAATAAATAACTTAACACGCCTCGGCCAGGGTTCAGCCAAAAATGGGAAACGGAGTGTCTTAATACTAGGTTCCCTCTACCTACCTTATTGTGTGCGGTATACAGCGTAAAGAAAAATAAACGTACCATATAGGTACATATTTTTCTTTATATTTTAAACACAAAAAGACGTCAGTAGTTAATTTTCAAATAATTCTTCCTTGCTTCTCTTGACGGTAAACAGTAGTTTATTCAAATTAATAAAAAACAAACGTTTAAAAACCCATAAATAGTTGAATGACAAACGTTGGTACTCGGTATTAATGAAACAATGACTTTGTAAACCGCTTTTATTAAATTTATAATTCATAATTATAAATACATAAAAAAAAAAAATTGTTATTCAAATAGTTACTACGAAAGCAGTCTGTAATCATCTTGGAGAGATGCATAAATATTTATGAAGTGTTTTTAGCATTTATTTACTAAAAAATAATGGAATTGAATGAAATTAAATTGTTATATTGAATTTTTTTTTTTCAAAATTTTATTATTTGTGATAACATTATTATAATTTAAAATGAAACTATTTTAATCCCCATTAACAGAACACACAAAGAAAGACCTTTCACGTTTCATATACATTGAGATTTAAATCAATTTATTATCGGACCACTTGTTAAATATGATTTATATTTTATCGTTTTATTTTATAAAGAAAAAATGTTTCATCAGTTTTTTGTATCGTGAAATTAACTCAATTTTAGAGGCCAGTCACTGTAAAACCGACTGGTTGTGGGTTCGATCGCCACTCGAGGAGATGAAATATTTACTTTAATTTATATTTCCATTTCCGTTTAAATTTCCATTTATATTTTCCGCTCTGGTGTCGAAGTTAAGCGCGGCGTTGAGTTCTGCCACTCAATACGCAATGCCTACAGAATTCGGCAGAAAGTGGGGAACAGAGGGTCTTAACAATAGGTCTCTCCTCTGCCTACCCTGCTGTGTGCGGGATACAGCGTGAAGCTGTATTACCTCAATTTTACGTTTTATGTAGATCATATATGTATCTATATGATTGCGATTAAATACTTATTTTAGTGCTTTCTTCAATATATTTCACTACTGATTATTTCGTCGTATAATAATTAAAAATGTATTAAAATTGCGAAAACCGACTTAAACTAATTACTTAATCTCATTATACATTTCATATTTTAAAAAAATAAGAAGTTTTTTAAAATCACATTTAAATATTTAAAATTGTCGACGTTGCTTAATAAGGTACAACCAGTTTGAGTTGTTTGGGAACGTCAATAATAATTATTATTAAGTAGCGACAGTTCGCGGCTTCGCCCGCCTTAATTTGTGAATTATTTGTTTGTTTAAGTACAGGGAATTATGTTCCTGTTTTAATAAATAATGTACGCTTGCAGCGCACTTAAAACTTCTAAAGTGAAAATTATTAAAACCATAGAGTGGCATTTTCAATTTTCATTAAAATTATCAAAAAAATATTATTGGGGGCATTTAACAAAGCAATAGAACCAGAAAACAATACAAACATACATACAAAAAAGCAAATCTTTCCTCCTTATAATATTACTATAGACGATCTTTTTTAAAAATTCTTATTATTGAATTTAGTAGTTATTAAAATGTAAAAATATATTACCAGTATCGACAATTCTTCTATATGTAATTTCTTCTTCTCTATAATTTCATATCTTACATAGGTAAATCTATTCTGGAGAAGAATAATTACATATTATTACCACAAATATTATCTATAAACAGGTTTCCAATAAAATTACACATTTTTTTTTCATTTCTTATCGTGTGTCTATATAACAGTAGATGCATTTTTGTCCAATTAAATATATGTTATAGTATGAATCTTGTAAAAGCTAATAAATGTGGTTGTCGTCGATGGATGTAGAGAAATCTATTTACTATATAAATACTTTCTCATTGTTACAGATGCTTGGCTTCGGTTCGTCGAACGCCTTTGGAATTTTATTTAATAATTTCTTCTTGGAGCAAGACGGTGCGAGTGGCCTGCCACTAGTAATAGGCGTTTATAATGGTGCACTATCCATATCAGGTAATAAAAAAATGTTTTATTTTTTATTTTTAGTGAACTTTGATTTTAAATATAATTGTATATTGAATTTTAAAACTTTTAAATGTATTTTTTCATAAGTACTCAAATAGCATTGAGCTTATGCTTACCGTTTCTTTTCCTGCACACCCTTTAAAATTGTGTAATACTAAAATACTTATTACTTGTAATATTAATATGTATATACATTCATTTAGATAAAAAAAAAATTGTGCAATTTTAAATTGCAGTCTGCTTTTTAAATAAATACATCATTGACATTCGGATTAAATAAAATCTGTTTTTTTTTTAAATTAAATTAAATTAAAATAAAACTTTGATTACTAATATTAAACGGAGCACTAAATGAGAGATGCCATCTGGCCCGCTCGACTTGTGGATGTCTAAACAGGCGACAGCTCACCTAACAGCTTTTTGGTTGAACTTAACCTCAGGCTTAACTTGAGTTCTGGCACCGCGGAATTGTCGGCGGCGTTGTTCCTTGGTCATCCAAAGTCGAGTTCGTGGTAAAGAATCGCCCAGAAGATCGGAAAAGAAATAAATCGTTACAAAACCACCGTATGGACCAAGATGTCATGTCATTTGTGCGTAATGGCGGAAGCAAAGGCTGGCTAAAGTTGCCAAGTGCTGCCTTTGAGATCGCCCAAAACTGATGATTTCCTACCGGGTAGCTCTCAAACTTCTCGCCGATTTTGGCGATGTGCTCGGACCTTCCTCTGGCACTTTGCCACTTAAAGAACTTAGTGGCTCGGTTATACTTCCTTTTTACTTTCTTTTTGGCAATACAGTGCTATGAATATAAAGTTCCATGCCCTGTAGAACCACGTCGGCAACAGCAGTGGCACATGTACTAGGATCATCGGAGGAGAAGCAAACCGACTCCCAGGGATAAGATAAGTAAAATGTGAAAAAACCAAACGCACATGCACAACGCACATGAGCGCGGCAGTTGCAGAACGACGCGAGTTGCGGGTGTTCTGCAACTGCCGTGCTTAATGGGCACGACAGGCTGTACCAGGCAGTGTTCTGAAGTCTCCAAAGGAGCACCGATGACGACTCAGTACTGTTCCAGATGTGAAATCAGCAGAAGGTCCAATAAGGAGGCATTGTGGATGTGGACGCCCGGGAGTCGCGTAGACGACTCAAGCAATTGGGACAATCCATTCGCCATAGCAAAGTCAAATGCGGGCTATTTTCCGCGTGTTCGATGGTGTGTGACCCAAGCCAACTGGCATTGCGTGCATTGAAATTGCTAAGTATCAGGACCTCAGCGGGGAGGATCCGTGAGAGCATATCAAGGCTGACCGGTTGGATTGTACACCACAGATGTTACAAATGTCCACGTTAAGCGTGGTGGGAGTTAAAGTGGAGCGTCCACCTCGTTTGCCCTCTCTATAATGCGGTAAGGAGGAAGAAAAACAATTAGACACGCCGCCCTCCACTGTCCGTCTGAATTCAAGACATTGTGTGTTGAGTAGTGGAAATTAACGCCGCAATCAGCAAAATATCTCCAGGGAATTAATTAAATTTACATTTCTTTGGTCTTACCAGAGCGAAGAATCAATTCCCAGATTGGAGTAGAACCCATAACCATTTTTATTTGGACTTTGTCACTACCACGATATCCTTATGTTATATCCATTATACACATTCACGACGTAAAGATAGCTTTAAAATAGAAATGTACCATAGCGACAGTTTAATGAGAAAGAATTAAATCGTTACAAAATCAGGTCAAATTACAAACTCAAGGTTCATATTACTCAGTTTAATTGATGAAAGACTATGTGTATTTCATCGTAAACCGTTAATCTAAGATGATTGAGTAAAGAGGCCGATATAGAATGTCAATATCATATCTATTCTATTGTATTTATTGATTCGACCGACATCTTTTAATGAAAACAATGCCAAGACCAGCCTAGTTACATACGACTACAAGTTAAGTACTTGTAGTTGTATGTAACTGCACGCTAATTAATGTGACGTTAATACTGTAAGTTTCTCATATTTTAATTGGGTTGACGCTTCATAGTTATTAGTGTAAATGGAAAGATTAATTTATCAATTTTCTATTAATATCTTCTTCTATCTGGTATTATTCCGGGTTGTTGCCAGGTTCTGCCTTGCAAGTCGTGCTACCTCATTTTGCACGGTCTTCAAACATGATTTTTAGTCTCTTGACTCTTATGCATCACGAGATTCTTGGGTTCCGCGGGCTCTAACTCCAGGGATAGACATAGCAACGCATTTTCTTTTGATAATGTACGTGTTGCCTGCACGTAAAGTGGCCTAGGAACTATGTGTAGAGATAAATCTTTTATAAGTAATAAAATAATACACATGTATCAAATTCTACATTTACCAAGTGGCTGAAAGACAAAGCACAGACGAAACTACTATAAAGCTAAAATTTCCCATACAGTATGCTCCTTTCTTCTTCCTTTTCGGGAAATAGTCACTTAGTAAATACTTTTCGAAAATAATATGAGAACGGGATAAAAATAATATTTTTAATTTATTGTTATATAGACCACACAAACGAAATCTTAGGCTACGGTTCAGGTGAAAAATTTTAAAACTTACATTACACTAATATACCCAAAAATGAACAGGATGTCCAATATATTGTAATTTATGACGTCCGTGACGTGTATGTTATCATTATGTAAATTTTTAGGGACGATTAAATAAATTATCAGCCTTTAAAATATTTTTATATACACACGTCGTTTTTATTGTTTTTTTATTTGTATACTAAACACATATATATATTTATCAGTTATTGAATTATAAATAAAGTATTTTTTTTATAAATATAATTTATTTCCCTAAATTAATAAAAACTTTAACTAAAAAAACCGGTCAAATTTCAAGATTGTAGGTCAACGGAAAGAACAACTTATAAAAGTTAATATATTTAAGTTTGCTGACGTATACACTATTTTTATACGAAATGTATTACAAATATGAACTTGTAATTATTTTGTTCTATGAAAATCTATAAATTTTTAAATTATGAGATTTATGTTAAGTTTTTCCATTCTTTAAAATGGTATCGATTGATAATAATGAGGACGTTCGATTCTCTATAAATGAGGAAAGCCTCATCAGCTGTGACGTTTGAAATAAAAAGTATTATTGATCTCTTTTTTTACAATAAGAAATGTTACAATTGCTATTAAATTATCAATTACTTACTTACCGCCGTGTAATTTACATGATATAATGAAATTAAATAAGGAAGTTTAAAAATAGTAAAATATCTATCTACATAAAAAAGTCACGCTATTTAAAGCTAGGTGATTTAAAATACCGAAGGGAAAATTAGTTTTTTTTCCTTCATGTTGCATCACATAATATATACTCGTAGCAGGGTAGACACGGGGAACTTAATTCCCTACTTTTCGTCTCATTTTCTAGAAATTTGACTACTCTGAGTGGGTATCGAACCTATAACCGTTGCATTTAAAGTTAGATGCTATGCCGCTGCGCCAAATCGGCCTCCATACGGCCTAGGGTTTGTTTATGCTACTCTATTACCTGACTGCGCGAGGCAAAGAAGGGTGTGTGTTTATGAGTCTATGAATGTACATCTACACGTGAAAGTGTGTTCTAAAGACTCTTCAATTGTTAAATCTTATTAACTATTGTGCTTGTTCATTCGTTTTAACATTATATAATCTTGTTTTTGTTCTTTTTAATAATTATATATAAATTTTTAAATCAAATTCACTAAAATCTGTTTATTATGTATTTATTAACAATTTTCTTTTAGGTTTTCTAAGTGGCATCGCTTTGAAAAAATATTCATTCCGTCAGGTAGGCTTAGTGGGGGCCGGACTATTCGTCTTAGGAGATATTTTAACGATATTTGTAGAGAGGACATTTCATTTGGTATTTACATTTGGAGTAATACGAGGTAATTATTTATTTAGAAATGTATTTGAAATAAAATATTAAAGAGATATGTAGAGACCTTAGCGTTTGGCGCTCCGTTCTCTCTTATTATACCGCTAGGGATCAAGCGTGAAGTTAAGTTAGAAATGTATTCTAGCGGAGCGCGACTCGTACACGCTCCTCCTAAAATCCGTCCAAACTTAGATTTCGTTAGTGTAAAAAAACATTTTTTGTAAAATCCTACTAATATAATAAATGTGAGAGTTTGTGAGGATGGATTTTTGTTCCAATTTCACTTAAAAACTACTGAACGGGTTTGGCTGAAACTTTCAGCTACCATGCATCAGAATTAATACGCGTTAGCTAAAATTTATTTTAAATTATTATATATTTGGATATAACATAAAAATAAATTTAAGCGGACGAAGCCGCGCCTGAGTCACTAATATTAAAACAAATATGTTACACAAGGTAAACCTTGCAAATGCAGATGCAATCTATCTTCTTTATTGCAATCGATCTCTTTGTTTTTGCTAATAGAATAACTAAAACTTCCTTTTTTATTAATGACAATGATTACTATTCAATTATTCTATTATTGTCTTTATTATTTTAATGCTAATTTAATAATTATGCTTTGTTTAAATAAGAAGTACAATTTCTCGATGATAAATTAAAATATGCTGTCACTACAGATATACTTTATTTCAGGTGCAGGTTTTGGTGTTATGATACCAGTGAGCTTTACAGCGTTTAACTGCTACTTTACGAAAAAACGTACAGCCATGATGAGTGCCAACCAGACTATGAGTAGTATGGCCTCCATCACTTTTCCTATTTTAGTCACGTTCCTTCTACAGGAGTATGGGTTCAGGTGGACCCTGGCTCTGATAATGGCTGTGGATCTACATTTGCTGTTTGCTATGATAGTTATGCATCCCGTTGAGTGGCACACGAGGAAGATATCAGATTGTTCTGAAATAGGTTAGTTTAAAGAAATTCAAAGAATCCATGTATAGGTACATAATCCATCTAGAACAGTCTATCCATATTTTACTTTAAGTCCCAATTTAAAAATATCCATTTGCCTGTTTAAATAAGTAGACTTTGGACAGTGGTTTAAAAATTACCGCATTTTCATTTCATATATATGTTATATGTCTGTATTTTTTTTTTCATTTTGTGCTTTTTCATTGTGTACGTGCTTTTAAGTGATGTCCTGCAACATTGTCTATTTATAGAGCTATCATCTGGTTGTGACGTGAAAAGTCCTAATAAATTTAAAAATAATCAAGGAGAAATATTTGATGAATCCATTATAAAAATGTTACCAGGCGAGGACAATGTTACTGAGATAAAATCGAGCCCCGGACGGCACGAGTCTATTCAAAAAAGTATCATGTAAGTCAATTACGTCGTAACTTAATTTTATAAGTATTTTTATATTCAAAGTTATTTATTACATAGTATATAGAATAGACATAGCCAGTTTACATATAATTACCATTATAATAAATGACGTCGTTATTTTATATACATGTGGGGCGTTGAGTTCCGCCACGTTTTAGAATTTGGCGGAAAGTGGGGAACGGAAGGATCTTAATGGGAACGGAGTTTACTTAACTTAACACAAGGTTCCAAGGTTCCTTCTGCCTACTCAAGCATGTGCGGGATATAGCGTGAAACTATATAAAAAAATACACATTTATAATGGATAATAATATAATTTTATATATATTTTTTTTTATTGATTTATTTTATTTTTTAAAATTTTACAGCAAAGTGATATATGAAAATGTTGAGTTGGATCTTCTTAAGGATCCTCGCTTTGTAAGCACTCTGATAGGGCTCGGTTTCGCCTTCGTCTCCGATGTGACATACTTGGCGATGGAGCCCATGTTACTTTTCTCCTATGGATATACAAAGGTAACTAAACTATAGAAAAATATGTATGTAAAAATAAAAATTGCATTTTATCTGACAACTTATAATTATTTGTCTTTTTTAATGTTCAGAGATATGTTTTGATAAAATCTTTATTATGATTCATGGTCATAAAGATTTATTTTAGCTCCATAAATTACTAGTCTAATCTTAAAAAAAATATACATATACTCTATTAATATTTAATTTGGTTGTAAGAATATAAGTAAATATTTTTTTTTTCTTTTATGGACTAAGGTGGCCCAACATTATTGCCATTTTTAAAACTCAGTTAAAAATATATTTTTATACATGTTCCTAAAAAAAGTGAATGATGGAAGCACTTTATGTAGCGCAAGCATATTTTTCCAGTTATGTCAGCTATTAAAATTTTTCAGATGCAAGTGGCGACATGTGTTATGATTGGGGCTATAGCAGATCTTGCAGCGAGATTTTTTTTGGCAGTGTTCACTTATTTTTACACAGTTGACAGTAAAATACTTTTTTTCGTTGGCACCTGTGTTACCATGGTGTTACGTGTAGGTGAGTAACAGATCCTTCTCTAAGATCATTACCAAATTAATGATTTTTTTAATGATAGCACGCTTTGAGAATGAAATGATCATTCCAGTCTGTTTCAAAGGTCTGTGATCATTGTCACTGTCCTGCCACAAACAGGTCCTGCTGAGTTTTTGCGCCGCGCCGGTTACTTTAATTCTAGTGTAATGTAATGTTTATTTGTAAAGTAACATGTAATTTATTTCCAAACATGGATTAGACAGATAACTTTCATCAAAACAAATAAATGAAAAAAAGCATAACTGAGAAGTGTAAATAAATGAAAAAAAGAATAAATAAAGTAAAAAAATTAAATCAGCTTCACGGTATATCTTCTAGCTGTACTTAAATGTAAATAAATATGTCACTTTCCCGAGTGGGGTTCGAACCCACAACTAGTCGATTTTACAGTCACAATTGCCCCTACGCCACGACTGGCCTCATAACATATAATATATCTATTATTATTTACAAATGTGTATAGATTTTGCATGTATCACATATTTTTAAATATAACTTAAAACTGATTAACTTCACGCTGAATCCCGCACACAGCAGGGTAGGCAGAGGCAACCTAGTGTTAAGACACTCCGTTCCCGCCGGCCGGCCGGTCGTGGCGCAGCGGCACGAGGTGTGACTGCAAAACCGACTGGTTGTGGGTTCGATCCCCACTCGAGGAGATGAAATATTTACTTAAATTTATATTTCTATTTCTTCGCTCTGGTGTCGAGGTTAAGCGCGGCGTTGAGTTCTGCCACTCAACACGCAATGCCTCCAGAATTCGGCAGAAAGTGGGGAACGGAGTGTCTTAACACTAGGTTCCCTCTGCCTACCCTGCTGTGTGCGGGATACAGCGTGAAGCTAATAATAATAAATTTATGCGCAAGGCGCGGCGCTGAGTTCTGTCACTCAACATACAATACCTCCAGAATTCAGCAGAAAGTGGGAGTGTCTTAACACTTGGTTCCCTCTGCCTATCCTGCTGTGTGCAGGACACAGCGTGAAGCTGATTTTTTTTTTATTTTTATTATATTATTTTGGAAGCACTTTTTTCGAATTTTACCATTTCTCTCGTCTATATTTAATGACATTGTTAGCATCAATTCACGTATTCGAGATAAAAATGTTGTGTTTACTATATATACATATTTAAATAAATCTTTAACATAAATCGTTTTTGAAATACATGACATATTTTGAAATTATTATCACTTTATTTTTTATTTAATAGTGTTAAATTGAAATGTTATTCTAAATTTTCTTTTTAATAAGCAATCAATAAAATCATATAATTTATGATTTGTTTCTAAATAGCTTAATATTAATATAAGGAATAGTTATGTAAAGTTATTCCATCTGTAAATGTAGTCTAGTTTCTTGAATTCTTTTGCATAAAAACCAACAATAGTAATATAAAATAAACTAAAACATAAATTTTAAGGCCATCATGGCGTAGCAGTGGAACAGAGTAGGTATAACTTTAAAAGACCTGCAGGTTCAAAACTCGAAATAAATATTAGATTTAAATATTTTTTTATTTACATACGTTGGTACGACGGTACGGTTATGTAGGTGAAAATTAAGAACGGAGTGTCATACACTATATTCTATGTACATTAAAATAATTTACCTTTCTTAATTTTCAGTGTTCTAAAACCAACAAACCATAAACAATAAAGAACAAGAAAGATAAGACTATTATATAAAAATATCTTTTTAGAACTGTCCATAATGTGTTATATTTTTTTCAGCTTTGGTTACGTCGGACAATTTGTACTTCGTAATTGCTATCACGGCTATATCGGGCTTGGTCAGATGCTCGGTGCAGGTGCTGTTTCCCCTGGTCCTGGTGAATGCTGCACCTGATAGGTTCCCAGCAGCTTTGGCGTTACATATTTTGTTCTCTGGGTTCCTTATGTTAATGGCTGATCCTTTAATAGGTAATATACTTACATATATATTTGTAATTAATAGTTTAATTATGTTGTTTTATGTTTCCATAGCTTGAACCTACAGTTCAATGGTCGTTTTCCTTATTTTTTTCAATATCCATTATAAATTGAATTATTACTTCTACCTTTACAAGGTTGCCTACAAATTGCTTTACACATTTATGTATATATTAAAACTTTAACATGAATTAATTAGAATTTTGATCAAATTTTACTCATAATAATAATATATTATATTATTATTATAATAATATATTATGCTAAAGTATTAGCGAGAAGAATACAAGAGAGATCTGAAAGGTTGTTGTGGGAGGCCCAAGGAGGCATTAAACCTGAAAGAGGGTGTATGGATTAGATCTTTTCCCACCGCATGATCACGGAAAAAATTTTGACAGTTAACCAGAGTTGTAAGAGCAAAATTGTGGGAGATACTACCCCGGTACAATGTGAGCGGACCCTTGCTGCAGGCTGTAAAGTCTCTTTACAGAGATCACTCAGCCTGCGTGCGAGTAGGAGCTGACATATCGCTCTGGTTTGACATCCAATTGGGTGTTAAACAAGGATGCGTTATATCAGCTTGGTTGCTTAATTTATATTTGGATAGCTGTCTCCAAAGTGTGAAACGAAGCGACATTGGAGTGAAAATAGGTGACTTGAATGTGAATTGCTTGATGGTGCAGTGTTCATTGCATCATCAGAATGCGAGTTGCAGGCATTAGTCACTACTCTGAAAGAAGGGTGTGAGAATAATGGTCTAAGCTTGAATGCGAGCAAGAAAGGCGTATCACTGCCGGTAACAGGGTTAACGCAGCCTTAGTTGCATTCAAAACGTCAGTACCGGTGCACGTTTGGCCGTACACAATGCAGTGTAGGTACCGACGTTGTTATACGGCAGCGAAACATGGGTATTACAGAAGAAGTGGAGATGATCTCTTCGTAGGATATGCGGAGTCAGTTTAGCTGGTCGAATCCACAATGAAGACATATACAGAATATGACTGAACGAATGTGTGATGAAAGAATAACAAATAAGATTTATGACGGAAAAGTGAGCGGTAAGATCGGATCGGTTGACCTTCGTGAACACATCGAAGATACCGGAGGAAGGTCACGTAAAAAGCTTGAGGACCCCCTGGAGGGCAAGTATGAAGAGGTTGATGACAGTGGACGAGGCGAAAGAGGTATACACGAACTACCCCGTTAGGGATACAGCACGAAGCTAGATTAGATTAGATTTATAATATATGGCCAGAAGGGTTGCATAATTTCTGGCTTTTTTCTGGTTCTGCAGTTTCGATTTTCGTAAAAATAATTTGGCACCGACTCAGAATGGATGTAAGTCTGGTGCTCGTGGTACAAAGGAACTTCTTCTCATTGATACAGTTATACACCAACAAGTAAGACGGAACAGGAAATAAAATCACTACTGCTTGGATAAATTATAAGAAGGCATATGATTCAGTGCCTCATACCTAAATTTTAAAGGTCTTGGAGTTACATAATATTGACATGACTTGAGATAATTTCTGAAGGCTTATATATGGCACAATGGGTCACTGTCCTTCGTCATCAAGGGGAGTGTGATATTCCTGCAGCGTCTGAACCGATAAGGATAAAGATGGGTAGATTTCAGAGTGACAGTCTGAGTCCTTTATACTTTTGTCTATCTTTCCATTTGGCACTTTATTAGAGGACCTGAAGTGTAGGCTTTCGGCTTCGCCTAAAATTGTTTGCGTCTAAAAGACCTGATCTTATACGGTTACAAACGGTTACTCAAACGTTTAGTAGTGATATAAGGTTCGAATTTGGGGACGATAAATGTGCGAGCGTGCCTGTAGTGCCTGTAGTGTGATAAATCTGATAAAATTTGTATTTCAGATTCTGTTTCATTCAGAATTCTTAGTGAATTTATGACTTATGAATATCTTGGAATGTCTGAAGCATTGGGTATTGATGAACAAAACATAAAGCAATTGGTGAAGGAGCATTTCTTTGGTCGTGAAAAAAGTGCTTGGCAGCCTTTTATCTGGTCGCAACAAGTTGTGTGCTTTTAACGGTTGGGTTATGCCGCTGTTAGCCTATACTTTTGGCATTGTAAGATGGACATAGACTGAGTAAGACTCTGCAGATTGCCAAATACGTAAATTGTTGACGACATACCAAATGCACCACCTGTGTTGATATTTGGACTTAGCCCATGAGATTGCCGCCATGTGGGATGTCAATGCAACTATCATTATGCCGATAGTGGTTTCAGTTAATGGTTTAATAGCGAAAAACCTTGACCAACGTCTTATAAAGTTATCGCTGTTGGATCAAGAACCGGATGCAGAAGGCAATTTTCTGGAGATGGCGCGAATTCTGAGGAGGTTCCTCTCTCTAGAGGCTTAGCCATGGATGGCTAGGACTCTTGTACCACCCTCGGAAAAGTGTTTTTTTTATACTTCTAAATGTGTTTTTATAACAATTTATATCAAAAAAATGTAAAATTTGATTCTCTTATGTAATAAAAGTATATATATTGTTTCATAATATTTAAATTTTAGTTTTAGATTATTCAATAGCTTCGAGTAACTAAGAGGAAAAGACGAACAGTTATACATATATTATTACTTTGGTTTTCTAGCTTGGTAGACATTTTCTAATTTATAAAATAGATTATGAAACGTGATTGTTAGGCAGGTTTTACTAGAGGGTCACGTTTTTCGTTTTATGTTATATTTAATATTCTTATTTATTCTACTTATTTAAAAATAAAAAAGACGTGAAAGTTTCTGAGAACGTCGTGGCCCGTGGGACAACGCCTAACTGTTAACACGATGGTTGTTGGTTCGAGGAAAGGCAAAGGGATTGTTGAGATATTCTGTATTCCATTTTCCCCCGAATTTTTGAGGCATTGCATGTAGAACGGCGCAGCGCTTTGCCTAGAGCGAAGAAATGAAAATATTAAATATTTCATTTCTTTTCAATGGGAATCGAACCCAGAACCTTTCGCGTTTACAGTCACACGCTTGTACCCCTGCACCACGATTGACCTCTGGACTGATTTTATGTTAATTATTCACACAAATATGTTTGGAACAACTTAACTTATTAATTTTTTTTTCCAGGTGTCATTTACGAGGCGACTGGCAGTTACGTGAACTGTTTCTTGGCTATGAGTTTTTGTTGTCTCGTGTGCGTTGTCCTTTGGACGGTAGAATATTTAGTTAGTCGTAGGCATAAATCCTAAATTAATTATTTTATCCTAAAATAATAAGAGGGCAATACTGATGAATGTGTTTCTTATAAGTAACCCCTTATTAAGTTTCCTACAGATCTTTATTGTTATTTTTAATTGTACAATTAGTTAATTTTCTCTTTTTCCTAAGTGGTAATTATACAGAGCTTTAATAATAAATAAATTAATTAAAATTAAAACTTTTTTTATTAAAATAATTGTAAAGTGTTTGCGACTGCAAAAGACGAAAGGTATAACATATAATATGTGTTTGTTGTGACTGAAAGAGACTACTAAAATTATTTTTGTGGTTTATTATATCACATACTGACTATGCGATAAGTATAGTAACTTAACAGTAGATTCCCTCATACGTTCCATCCATTTGTCGAAGTATTATTTTCAGAGTGGCGGAACTCAACGCTACAGCGTATAGAGATGAAAAGATTTTGAAAATATTCTGATAGATCTGGCTTTAAATGCTCAAAAAATTATATAGTCAAAGTAGCTGACAAAAGCATGCCATATCTATTTGCTTTTTCAATTTGCGAAATTATTTTGAATTTATTTTGGATAATAAAGTTATAATATGTAAAGAAAATTTTATTTAATAATTCACATTAACAATTCGAAGAAATAAATAAATTAAAGATATTCTGATTTTTTTATTAATATTATACAAATATATAGTCACATTTATTTTATTTTAACATATTCGGTTTATATTTGAATATTCATATCATTTTGATTTACTATTTATAATAAACTGTTTGAATTTGAATTTTGAATTTGTGCCACTATTTTATGGAATAGTTTTTTTTATACATTAGGTTTTGTATAATCATTCTATTTAATTAATGGGCAGGGTTTAGTGACAACTCTCTTACAAATATTCTCCATTTTCAATCCATATAAAGAACTTGTGATAAGACAAGACTGAATAGTACAGAGTGAAACATAAAACTGTAATCATTTTTTTCTTATTTATTTCCAATGGTGTTATACCTCTCTAGTTTAATAATATTCTTCTTACATTATACATAAATGCCTGCTAATAAAATAAATAAAACTAAATAAAAATATTTATAATGCGTTTATTTTCAATATTAAATTAATATATTAACAATATATAAACGCAAACATTGATACCCTTTTATTGATATCCCTCTCAACGTATGTGTATTTTATTTTAGATAAATTAAAACCACTTTTTAGTATGACTACAATAAATAATTATGCTATTTATTAAATTCATATATTTTAACTACATATATGAAATAAGCCATTGTCATTACAAATTATTTGAATAAATAAATAAATGTAATATAAGAATATAAATATAATTTTTTGTAGTAAAATTAAACAGCCGACGGAACCCTGTTCCTGGGTTCGATTTGGACTCTAAATCCATCAGTTCTCTTGAGGATGATGTCAGCTTGGAGCACGTACTGATCCTCAGTGATGTCTGATACCATTTTATAATTTCGAAGTATATTTGCCAACAGGATCTTTAACTTCAAAATGGCGTATTTGCGACCTGCACAAATTTTATATAATTAAATGTATCTTTACAGTTCATGAGGCCAGTCGTGGCGCAGCGGCACCAACGCGACTGGTTGTGGGTTCGATCAATATTATTACGATAAATTTGTTTTTTTCCACCCTACTTTTGTTCAAATTCAAATATCAGTGGGAAACATCGTTATTGTATATAAGCATTTGCTAGAGTAAGCTGTCTAGAGGGGCTCGAACCTATAACTAAGATTTTCAACAACAATTTTATTAAAACAACTTCAATGTATTACAATTACTTTGTAAAATAAATCAAATCAGCTTCACGCTGTATCCCGCACACAGCAGGGTAGGCAGAGGGAACTTAATGTTAAGACACTACGTTCCCCACTTTCTGCCGAATTCTAGAGGCATTGTGTGTTGAGTGGTTCAACGCCGCGCTTTGTCTCGACACCAGAGCGAAGAAATGGAAATATACTTATTTTGAAAACGTACAAAAAATCCTCCTGGAAACCGACCAGGAGGTCGGTTCAGTCGGTTCGGTCGGCGCGGGTTCGAGTCCTGCTACGTTAAAACTTTTATACATTTTCTAAATAAATATTTTTCTTTCCTTCATGTGGAACAACACTTTAAAGATGTTAAAAATGCAAATATTAATTTAAATAAATATTTCATTTCCTCGAGTGGGGATCGAACCCACAACCAGTCGGTTTTACAGTCACACTTTGTGCCCCTGCGCCACGACTGGCCTCTTCGACAACTACTTTGTAAAATTGTAAAAAAGATATTATTTAATTATTTTAATGAATAAAACGGGAATTAATGTTTTAATAATAACTAATTATGGTTATTACAAAAACTATTGAGGCCCGACTTAAGGTATTTATTAAATCGTTATGTTTACGTAAATTATGTTTTAAGTATTTGAGGTAGTCGTGATTTAATAGCACAAGTGTGTGTGCTGTAACCGTGATGGTGGTGGATTCGATGCCAGTTCGGGAGAAAATAATTATTTAATATTTTCAATTCCACGTTCTGGTAGCGAAGGAAAGTGCGGCGTTTATTTCCGCAATTCAACACGCAGTGCCTCCGTTCCCACATTCGGCGGAAAGTGGAGAACGGAGTGTCTTAACAAGTTCTCTCTGTCTGCCTTTCCTTATGCGGGGTACGATGTGTGAAAATATAAGAATAATATTACAGCATTGGCACGTGTCAAATATAGTTTCTTAATAATAAATTTGAATATTATTTCAAAACCAGTTCGGCATTTATTGCCTGTTGAATAAAATGCGGATGTTCCATTATATACTAATAAATTAATGTAATATTGTGCTCGATGACTCCTGTGAACCTAGACACGTGCCATATACTAGAGGTAGTTTGTAATCTCGTTTGCGTGTACGACTCTAAAAAACAGCTTTAGCGTCTCAAGAGAATGATTATATTAAAATTATTTTCAAAGAGGAAATGAAAATAATGTTAATATTTTCATTTCCTCTTTGAAAATAATTTTAATATAATCATTCTCTTGAGAGGCGG
Source organism: Heliconius himera (assembly GCA_021202915.1). Taxonomy (NCBI): domain Eukaryota; kingdom Metazoa; phylum Arthropoda; class Insecta; order Lepidoptera; family Nymphalidae; genus Heliconius; species Heliconius himera. The sequence continues at coordinate 166,697 of JAJHJA010000207.1, forward strand.
TCCCACCGCGCCCCGACGGCCTCCCTTACAATCCTCAGGAAATACGTCACTTAGTTTGAGCTGTGTGATGTTTGTCAGTCACTCAGTAACGGAAGACTTTATATATATATATATATATATATATATATATATATATATATATATATATATATATATATATATATATATATATATATATATATATATATATATTATACACGGATTGTACTGATTGTACTGACTGATATTAACACAGCCTCCTATAGTCACATTAAGAAATTAGATGAATAATATTTTTTATTTTTCGTCGTGGCGCTGGGGCACAAAGTGTGACTGTAAAACCGACTGGTTGTGGGTTCGAAGATGAAATATTTACTTATAATATAATTTATATTTTCATTGCTGCTCTGGTGTAAAGAACAAGCGCGGCGTTGAGTTCTGCCACTCAACACTCAATGCCTCCAGAATTCGGCAGAAAGTGAGGAACAGAGTGTCTTAACACTACGTTCCCTCTGCCTACCCTAATTAATAAAAAAATAATTGAAAACAGTAATTATTCATATCCTGCAAAATCACATTTATAAAATTCCAAATACAACAATAAAATTCAACATCAACTTGATTTGTTACTTACCCACACAGCTTCTAGGACCGGCACTGAAAGGTATATAACTGTAGTAGTGTCTATTTTGAGTGTTCTCAGGCAAGAAGTTATCTGGATTAAAGACATCAGGGTTTTCGTAATATTTTGGATTTCTATGAACTTGAAATTGTCCTATAACAACTGTCGCTCCAGCGGGTAGAATGTAGTTGTTAGTATCTAAAGAGTTAATACCAAATTATATTAAAAATATTCATAAATTTATTATAATACATATTTTTAAATCTTTAACAAATACTTACCGATCTTGACATCCCGTTTCAATTTCCTAGCGATGACGGGCACTGGTGGATACATTCTCAGAGTTTCGAAGATAACACGTTCTAAATATTTCATTTGGAGGGTATCTTCGAAGGTTACGGGGCGATCGGAATCCCCAAATATTGAGTAGAGTTCATCATACACCCTAGCTTGGATATCCTGATGGATACCAAGAAGGCACAGGACAAAGCTAGATCCAGCAGCTGTCGTGTCATGTCCCTAAATTTAACGTGATTATATAATACAATAAAATAACAACTCATTAAACTTGATGTGCGAGAACGGCACAAGCGTATACGAGACGGTTGTGAGTTCGAGTTCCTCTCGAGGGAACAAAATGTTTAATATTTTCATTTCTTCGTTCTGGTGTTAAGGCAAAGCGCGGTGTTAAATTCCGCCACTTAACATGGAATGCCTCCATAATTTGGCAAAAATCGGAGCGGATTGTTTTACATTACGCTCCCCCTGCTTTTAATAATGCCTTATTAATCAAATTATATAAAAAAGTTTCAAACTTTTTAGTTACCTCAAACATAATAGTATCGACTTCCTCTTTAATTTCATGGTCGGTAATGTTATTTGTGCCATTTTGTGCAGATTCAAGCATCAGATCCAAGAAAGCGAGACGTTTTTTCACACCTATAGGATAATAAAAAAAATGATATTTTTATTAAAAACTATTAAACTATATTAATATAAAATACACATTATGAGATTATAAACGCGAAAGGTTGTGGATTCAATTCCCGAGGCAAAGCGCTGCGTTGAGTTCCGCCACTCAACACACAATGCCTCCAGAATTCAACTGAAAGTTGAAGTGTTTTAATGGGAACGGAGAGTGAAAAAATATATTTGAAGTGCCAATTAATACTACTTCATATTTTTTTGAATACAGAGACGGTTTTCTTACCAACATCATTTTCATCGTTGAAGTCTAAATCATCACGATAGCCTTTGAACACAGTATCAGCTAAAGTTTTGACATTGGCGAGTCCAGTCTCGTTTTCGGGACTCGATCGCGTGACTTCTTCAAGTGTAGGTGGGATGATGCCTTTTGCTTTATTTTGTAAATATTTTTCTTTCTTGTTTTTAATGACCTGTTGATTGTTATTTTTAGTAATTAGGTAAATAATCATGTGGGCACAGGCACAGGGGGGCAAGGGTGTGAGTGTATTGCGGAGGTTGCGTGTTCGATCCCCACTCGAGGGAATTGATTATTATTTGTTTATATTTCCACCAAGTAAAAAAGAAATCGGCGGAAAGTGGGGGACGGACCGTCTTAATATTAGGTTCCCTATGCCTATCCTGCTGTGCGCGGGATACAGCGTGAAGTTGATACAATATTTTTTAACGTCAAGTTATATCAGAACATTTACTTTATGAATAAGGACCATACCTTGTTAGTTAGACCATGAATAATATCCAATAAACTTTTCTGCTTTTCAAAAAATGATGTAAACTTAAAAATGGTATCGAAACGTAAATGGAATTTGTAGTGTCTTTGATGAATTATATCACACATTCTAAAAAAAGAACCACAAATTAGTATCTTTCTAATTCACTTATTTCTTTAGTTAAAATATCTATTAAATAATTTATTATAAAATAATTAATTTTGTAAAATAACTTACTTCATTACAGCCATAGCATAGTCAAAACCTGATTTACCATCTTGAGTGTCCTTTGTAATTCCCATAGCGGTCTCTAGATTCAAAATAATATAGATATATATATAAATCAATCACCATATAAATTAATGAGGCCAGTTGTGGAGCAGGTGCACAAGTGTCCGGCTGTAAACGCGACAGGTTGTGGCTTCAATTCCCATATAAGAAAATGAAATATTTAATATTTTAATTTCCTCGTTCTGGTAACAAGGGAAAGCGCTTCGTTGAGTTCGCCAATGGCTCTGGAATTGGGCAAAAAGTGGGAAACGGAAATGACTTAACACTACTTTCTCAGGTTCCCTCTGCCAATCCTATAGCGTGATACAAATCCATGGACAAATAAGTAACAGGATATGCGAATATGCTAATGTCTCATTGAATACAATACAAGTAACTTAATTATTAAATAAATTTCCTTAAAAACACTCACTGTAGTAATAAATAATTAACTAAGAAACAGCAATATCAATTAACAATTCAATGTAAAAATTTATTCGATACATTAAGTCGATTACAAATCTAATATAATTAAGTTAACTACGTTGTGGGTTTGATTCTCACTCGGGGAATTAATTATTGGTTATTAATATTATCATCATCAGCTTCACGCTGCATCCCGCAAACAGCAGGGTAGGTAGAGGGAATCTAGTGTTAAGACACTCTGTTAACCACTTTCAGCCGAGTTCTGGAGGCATTGCGTGTTGAATGGCAGAACTTATCGTAAAAATTTTCAACTTTAATATTTTCATTTCTTCGCTCTGGTACCAAGGCAAAAGCGCGTCGTTGAATTTCGTCACTCAATACATAATTTTTCGTGACATTGTGTACAATGTCACGAAAAATTCGGCGGAAAATGTGACTTATGTGTAAAACGTAGTGTCTTAACATTAGGTTCCCTCTGCTTACCCTGCTATATGCGGGATACCGAGAGAATCTGAAAAAAAAACTTACCTAAAAGAATATCTACAGTAACTCCACTCATATAGTCGTGTACATCAAAAACTTTGCCAACTTCTCCTTTCATCTTGTTGACAACATTCCTGCTGTTTTGATTGAATACATCAACAAATGACTTTAAAATATTGATATGGAATGTAGGAGCAATCATTTTCCTATGAGATCTCCATTTTTCACCTGAAACATGTTTTAATTATAATAACAGAATGTGTATAATATTTTGTATTTAAAGAATGTATGATCATAAAGGCCAGCCGTGGCGCAGAGGCACAAGCGTGTGACTGTAAACCCGACAGGTTGTGGGTTCCATCCCGGTGGGTGGTATCGAGATAAAACGCGGTGTTGAGGTGCCACTTAATACGCAATACCTCCAGAATTCGGCGGAAAGCGCGGAAATGAGTGTCTTAACACTGGGCTTCCTCCGCCTACCCTACTACATACGGGATACATCGTGAAGCTGAAAAAAAAAAGAATGTATGATCATGATTCGTTGGAACGACATTAGATATATAAGAAGTGTTGACTATTGAATTACTGCTAACAAAAACATAAAATTAAATATTTTTTTAAAAAGCATTATATACAAGCAAAACATAATAAAAGTACATTCATCGTTGGTGCCTTTTGCCTAAATGGAGACGATGAGAACAAAGATTGATACATCTTATATGTAATACTAGCGGCCCGCCCACGGCTTCGCCCGCTTAAAATACATGATTATTGATTTAAGCAGAATTGATTGACAACTATAATAAAATAAAATAAATAAATAAATCAGCTTCACGCTGTATCCCGCACACAGCAGGGTAGGCAGAGGGAACCTAGTGTTAAGACACTCCGTTCCCCACTTTCTGCCGAATTCTGGAGGCATTGCGTGTTGAGTGGCAGAACTCAACGCCGCGCTTAACCTCGACATCAGAGCGAAGAAATGGAAATATAAATTTAAGTAAATATTTCATCTCCTCGAGTGGGGATCGAACCCACAACCAGTCGGTTTTGCAGTCACACCTCGTACCGCTGCGCCACGACTGGCCTCACACCCTATAATAGAATGACAAACAAATATAAAGACAACATACAACAACATATATAATATAAAGACAACTATAATGACTTCTAATATGATTTTTTGTTACTTTAATCTGTAATATTCTATTATGATTTTTTTACGACATTATCGTAACTTCTGTAAGAATTTTTGATTGTTTCGAACTAAAAAATATGACCAATGTCGATATTTGATATTCATAAAATATACATAAAGCTAATTATTTATTATATATATACATATACATATATATATATATATATATATATATATATATATATATATATATGTAACATTACGTTCTTTTTACCTATGTTATGTTTTTTAAAGCTCTGTTAAATGTGCTGATGTCACTTAATAATTGTACTGCTTCAGAAACAGTCTTAAATGTAAAATTATTAATTTGGTTAAGGATTCATAATATTCTTTGTAAAATAACTGTAATGTTTGCATATTAACTCCTGTTTGCATATTATTAGATAAATGAATAATTGGTAAATATGTAGTTATTACAGAGTACACGTAGAAAGGATGTTTTTAGGCATTTTTATATAGATTTATTTCAAACGAACGAACGAACCAAAAAATCTATGTATTTACTTGATATTTCTTTGAAGATCAAATCGTTCTTTATCTCTGTGTTGAATTAATTACGATTTAAACTTTACTGTTACGATTTATGAAGGTAATCTCTACTAACAATTCAATTTTGTTTACTTAAAATAAATAAATCAGCTTCACGCTGTATCCCGCACATAGCAGGGTAGGCAGAGGGAACTTAGTGTTAAGGCACTCCGTTCCCCACTTTCTGCCGAATTCTGGAGGCATTGCTTGTTGAGTGGCAGAACTCAACGCCGCGCTTAACCTCGCCACCAGAACGAAGAAATGGAAATATAAATTTAAGTTAATATTTCATCTCCTCGAGTGGGGATCGAACCCACAACCAGTTGGTTTTACAGTCACACTTCTTGCCGCTGCGCCACGACTGGCATTGTTTACTTTATTGTATAAAATATTGTATAATAGTGCTTCAAAAATATATATTTTTATCAACAGTCATATAATCAAGACGTTTCGAATGTCATTCTTTAGCCAGGGTCATACCAGCGCGATTTTTATATAACATTCGCTGGCAAGCTAATGCCTTGAGTTCATTCAAATGACGATAACTTTTTTTTTAATGAACCGATTTTGATGAACCAAACTTTAGAACCTAAATTGAGTTAAAACAAAGCAATTGGTGAAATTTTCAAGTAAATCGGTTCAGTAGTTTCAGAGAAAAATGCGGACAACAATATGTCGACAGACAGACAGACAGACAGACAGACAGACAGACAGACAGACAGACAGACAAGAAATTCAAAAAAAATCTTTTTGCTTTCTATTAGTCTTTTTAAGTGTCCCTCTATCCATTTCAGTCAAAATTACTAAATGTACAGACAAAATATTTTTACTGTCTTATTATATATAGAGATTATATGTATATACAGTTCCGAATGTCAATATTGCAAAATAATATAGAAAGAGATTTTTTTGGAAAATTGGCATACTTGCTGTATCTTTATGATAAATCATACTCAACAGTTGCTAATAAATTGGTGAAAATAAGATTAAATTGTTAAATTGAAATCTTTTGACATGTTTGAGAGACAGCGGCAATTATTTTACTGCGTAAAATTTAATATATTTAAAAATATAAACGGTATACAGGCTGGAAGTTACAGCGTTCCTTTTACGGAAACAGCATATAGGGTAAAATATTTAAGCCCATACCTAAAGAAATTAATTAAGATACCTCAATAGTTTACACTATCTTAATACTAGGTTCCTCTGCCTAGCCTGCTTTGTGCGAAACAGCATTAAGCCAAAAAGGGGCAAAACATTTGCGAATAAATATGTTTTACTAAATTGAATGGTAATGTTAGTGTAAGTATAACCTCTTTTTTTATATATTTCAAATAATGAATTTGGTTATGAAACCTATAGTATTACGAAGATTTAATTTTGTATATGACTGTACCTGAGCTAATAAGTAATCCTTCGCCAAGCCATGGCTTGAAAAATCTGTACTCGGAGGCTTTGTCGATGTGAACTTGGCTGTTAAGAATGACTTCAATGTCATTTGGGTCAGTTAAGAATATAATCAATTTGGAACCGAGCCATCCACGGACTACTGTTCCATACTTTTCAGCATAAACCAGGGCCATCGATATAAGTTCTATTTTAAACGTAAAAATTAAAATATAAAAAAAAAATATTTTTTATAAAGACGTCAATATTTTACATGTAAAGTATGTAAATTAATATTTTATTTTTTTTATAATTTTCTAATTCATATAAGAAGTAGATTATAACATTTGAATAATAAAGCAATATGTGTATGATATCCCCGCTTGTTACCTTAAAAACTTAAGCTTTGTAAAATAAAATTATTATAATTTCGATATTAAATAAAAAAAATACCTTCTGGTTTTTTTCCTAAAGCTAAAAGCGCATTTCCAAATAATGGTATTGCCAGAGGACCAGGCAGTTGGTTGCCCATTTTGTGGAGTCTGGACTGTTGTTGCCATCGGTAGAGAAGCCATAGGCCGGTTGCGAGCAGCACGAGGGGGTAGAAGACCAGTCTCGTGGTGTTGTACGAGTAAGGGCTGATGTCCTCTACGACCGTCATTTTTCTGTGTGAAATAAAATAATTTTTTTTTAGAAATGTATATTTTGACAGAAATTAGATGGATATTTTGCACTTCTTCCATTAATACTATAAAAAAAAATAAAAAAGACTAATTACAAATGATTGTAATTGTGAATTGATTTACTTTTCTACTTTAAGAAAAAATAAAATGGCTACATCTGTGTGTACGGTACCTTTTTATTTTATTCCAATATTACTTAAAAATATATATTTGGCACCTTAAACCTAATACATCAACACTCAACGCTTCCACTTTTAAATAAGTACATTGTTATTTATTGGCAGATATATATTAACACTTCAGTTAAAAAGTATAAATATGCAATAAAAAAAAATTATTAAGGCGACATACAAAAGAACAATTAATTGACTTTAATATTTTCATTTTTATACTATATATTTGTTTATTATTTTTATATTTTCTTTTTATTGAAACTTCACGCTGTATCCCGCAAATAGGATAGGCTGAGCCCAGTGTTAAGTCATTCCGCTTCCCTCTTTCCGCCGAATTTTGAAGTTTTAGTGTTTTGAGTGGCCAAGTTCAACGTCGTGCTTTGTCTCGACACCAGTGCGAAGAAATGAAAATATTAAGTATTTCATTTTCTCGAGTGGGAACCCACAACCTATCGCATTTACACGCTTGTGCCTCTGCGCCACATCTGGCTGAGGCCAGTCAATAAATCTGTAAAAAAAACTACTAATATAATTTGCAGTTTCTGTTTATTTTATTCTCACAATCCACTACTGTAAAAATAAAAAAAAATGCCTTATTAGGACTTTTCACGTTTCGCCAAAGATACTTATTACACGAATATGTAACTAACCCTTAATAGAATAATTTGTTGTTATAAAGTTTGAACTTTAACCCAAGTTTTTTCATTGTTTGCTAATCCACGATAGTCATCACTTAAATTGGCAAAAAATGACTAGTAAGTTATGTTTGTCATCATACTCCAAAAACAAAAGCCTACTTATATTAATCAGTCTGATATAATAGCAATTTAGCTATATAGTAGATTGCTCTACTTAATTATTATATTAAATTAATATAATTAACTTCACTCTGTATTCCGTACATGATAGGGTAGGCACGGGGAACCTACGTGTTACGATAATCCGTTTAACACTTTCCGCTGAATTCTGGAGACAATGCATGTTGAGGATAGAACTCGTTTGTTTGATACCAGAGCAAAAAAAATAAAATATACATTTAAATAAATATTTCATATTTTTAAACATTTTTAAAGTGTTATTCCACACTTAGGAAAGAAAAATATTTATTTAGAAAACGTATAAAATTTTCCATAAAGGTTTCCAGGAGGCGCGGGTTCGAGTCCCGCTGCGTTCAACATTTTTATACGTTTTCTAAATAAGTATAAATATTTCATTTCCTCGAGCGAGGATCGAACCCACAACCAGTCGTGTTTACAATCACAATTTGTAGCTCTGCAACACGGCTGATCTCATACAATGATTATATTGTTAAACTTAATTAAGAACAAATGCCAGTCACAGGGGCACAAAATTGTCACTGTAAGACAGATTGTTCGATCGTTGTGGGTTCAATTCTCACTCGAGGAGATGAAATATTTACTTATATTTTCTTTATATTTCTACTTTATATTTTCATTCTTCGCTCTGGTGTTGAGGCATCGCGCGGCGTTGAGTTCTGCTTCAACACACAATGCCTCCAGAATTCGGCAGAAAGTAGGGAACGGAGTGTCTTAACACTAGGTTCCTTCTGCCTACACTGCTGTGTGCGGGATACAGCGTGAAGCTGATTTGATTTATTTATATTTAAATAGGGACTTAGATTAAGATGTCATCCGCGGGAAAAAATATAGTAAGCAGAATTTTTGTATTTAAAAAACTATTAAAAAAAATTACAGTGATTTCGCTGGATAAAATTTATGAATTGTTAAAGGTTCCGAAAATCTATTTTATGAGAATATATTATAACATTTTATCTTGTATGTATGTAATATTCTTTATTACCTCATGTCATATCTCCAGAACCGCTGAACATATTTACATAATTGAGGTATCGTTAGATTCGTATTAGCAGCCCAAGTGTTCTTAGATAGGTGACGTTAAAAAAAAACTATCATGGCGGCTGTGGAACGCCCGAATGTTAATCCTAATAAACTAATGGGCTTGTTTATTTTCTTTTTAGTTTTATGCAGTCGGGGTTTTTGTTTTTATAAATATTTTTTTATATTTAAATACATAAATAAATATTATAGATAGTTTTTATTTATAGTTTTCATTTATAGTTTTTTTTTTGGTTTCTAATATTCCCTCTTTTGAGCACCGAGTGCGATGAGTATGTTCCTAAAAATGATCCACAGATCATACTTTATGTTAAACAAAGCGCGGCGTTGAGTTATGCCACTCAACACGCAATGGCAGAATAAAACGGAGGAAAGTGTCTTGACGCTAGATTCTCTCTGCCTACGCGTGATAACACATGGAGCTAAACAAATCACAATAACATCAATAACATAATCATTAAACTAAATTCTTGGTTGATAATATATCTATGTACGAGTACATACGTATACTAAATAAAATAAAATTTATTTTATTTTTAACACAAATTTTGAAATGGGAGCCAAGTTTCTTTTTATAAATGTTTAGTTATTTCGTTTATCTCTTTTTCCTTTTTCGAAGTGTACGAATACATATATAATGACTAAGTTGTTTTAATCAATGTTTAGTTCAGCGGTGGTTCTGGTGGTTGATGTAACAATACAATAAGCTTCACCGTTGCTTTCTTTACGAAGTGTCGTGTATCTAGAACAATCAAGATACACGCTAGCGTGTCTAGCCATGTTTATTTTTTTAAAATTTTAATTCTTACACTACAGATTTATGGTCCGTACCTTTTGTTATTTTTACATTTCTTTTAATACTTTTTTCTATAGACATTACCTTTACCCATTAGACTATTACATACATATATTTCTATATTGTTAAAAACCTTACATGACCCAATTCAAGCTACTTTTGAGGTCTTCATAACTCGAAAGCCTATTAATCTACCATACAAGCCTAATTTATCCTGAGTGAATACTAAACTCGACACCCATATAGATCTCTCATTCTTTTGTCGGTGACGTCGAGAACGACGCATTATTTAACATTTAACTTGGCTCTAATTTCACATTTATATTTTTGTTTGGATTATTATTAGTTAAGCACAATCATGACGCAGGGACACAAAGTCTGACTGTAAACAAGACAGGTTGTGGGTTCGATACCCACTCGAGTATTTATTGTTTTTATATTATAAATAGAAACAAAACACAAAGCACAAAGTGTATTATCATAAGGTTATCTCTTTTTACTCAGGCGAGAGACAATGACGGTGATATTTGCAAAATTTTATAAATAAATAAAATTCTAGAGCGCTTTTATAAATAAAATGAAACAACTCGTTTCCTCGTTATTATAATAACATTAATATTAAATTTCCCTTTGGTAATATTATGTAAAAATATGTATCACAAAAAAAATTATACATGCGCGTGTTGGTACGTACAATATACGTGCTTTAATTACAATTTAAATTATAATGTTTAATTATAATCCAATTTCACAATAATCCCTAAATTGGTTGTGGCCATGGAATATTAATTAATAATCTATATTAATATGAAAAAGCGGAGAAGTTGATTTGTTTGTTTGTTTAATCGCTAAAATCTCTGGATTCTACTTACTGGTACGATTTACTTTTTTTTGTTTTGTATGAAAGCTACATACAGCCCCTACAGCCCCCAAGAGAGCTATAATAAGCTATATAACATTACGGTGTAAGTCTTAGTTAGAATTATATAACAGATTAATAATAATGCGCTGCAAAAATAGTTAAATATATGTCAGTACACTGTATGACAAAAATATTATATTCTAAAAAAAAGTCTGCGACACTGTTTATTTATCTTTTACAAATTAGTCACAATAAGGCATTTTGTGACCAAAAATATTTGAGCATTGCAAGGTTATATTTCACCGTTTTTTTAAAAAAGACTTATGGGTGAAAGTCATTCCATCGTTAAGGAAATCTTATGAAGACAACCTTCGGCTTTTATAGCATGTAATTTGGACGTATACTTTTCGATTTGAGTCGAACCCAAGCTTGAGGTAAACTCTCTGTGTTACAGCCTTAAGCCGCGCGGGGGGCGCCATCCCCTCATTGGCGCCCTCCCCCAGCCTCTCAAGCAGCGTAGCGCTTGCAATTTCTCAGAATTATGAATACAAGTTGCTATAATTGAATCCCTTGGCAAATGCAGCACAATAAATGTAATATATATGTAGGTGGTATGGGGGCGAGCCACGAGTGGGCCGCTAGTGATTAATACAAGGCAACTGTTAACAACAAAATTATAATCTATCTGAGTTTAGACAAAAAAAAAGATTTTTAATTGATTGGATTAATATACGATGGCTCTTAAATTAAAAAACACATAGGCATAATTATTTTATAATTTTTGCACTATTAAATAAGTTTTTCATTATATATAGCTTATAATTATATTATAGTCCCAGGTTCCCTCTGCCTACCCTGCTGTGTGCTGTAATCAGCGAATCTAAAAAAAACCGGACGGACTAGCCTGCTTTGTGTTATAAAATCTGAAAATAAATTACAAAATTTTAATCACGTATGTTTTAGATGTTCGAAATGAGAGAACTTTTTGGCTCGTCAGTTATTCTGGGATGAAGTTATTATAGTAAAGAGCTGACTATATATTGTCTTATGGCGTGGTGGGTTTAACACTTAAAGATTTGTAGAAATGGTACAAGCGATCTCATGTAGTTTCCCATCTCCTCGTCTTTATTATGAAAAATATACATAACAATTAAGTTAAAATAATTTCATTTTAACTATAATCAAACTGTGAAAACTAAAAATTTTATTATAACTAATACAATCTATAAAAAAATTGTGATGAAAATATAACTAAATGATAAAACTATGTTGTTATGTTTTTTTTGTACTATATATCTATTATAAAAGTTGAGTGACATTTCATTCAATGCATATTAAACGTAAAAAAAAATTAACGTCATTGTTTATGTTATATGCAAACGAAAAAAATATAAATGTTATTTGTATTAAAATCGACTAGCGAATACAAATGTAAAGTTGACTTGGGGTTAAGATACTCTGTTTTACACTTTTGGGTTGATTTTCAAAACACTTCGTAGTTGAGTTGCGGAACTGAACGCCAAGCTTTATCTGCTCACCAGAGCGAAGTGATAATAATTCATCATCATCCTTCGAATGAGAGTATCGATACCCGAACCGTCGCATATTTTTGTCCCCTGATGTGGGCCTGCACAGCAACAATCCCTTAAATAAAATATTGAAAATTTTTTCATCAGTAACATAAAAAAAAAATTAAATTAAATTAGCTTCACGCTGTATCCCGCACACAGCAGGGTAGGCAGAGGGAACCTAGTGTTAAGACACTCCGTTCCCCACTTCCTGCCGAATTCTGGAGGCATTGCGTGTTGAGTGGCAGAACTCAACGCCGCGCTTAACCTCGACACCAGAGCGAAGAAATGGAAATATACATTTAAGTAAATATTTCATCTCCTCGAGTGGGGATCGAACCCACAACCAGTCGGTTTTGCAGTCACACCTCGTGCCGCTGCGCCACGACCGGCCTCTTCAGTCATTATATATATCAGTAACATTATATATTATTTATATTATCGTAAGATCTTGACAAGCTAATACTAGCCTTTCTTAGTGTGAAAATGTGAAATAAGACATACCTACATACTTGTATTATTTTTCCCGACTGCTAAGGAAGGGTTATGTTTTTCGCGCGTATCTTGTATGTATGTAATATTCTTTATTACCTCGTATCTCCAGAACCGCTGAACGGATTTACATATTTAAGGTATTGTTAGATTCGTATTAGCAGCCCAAGTGTTCTTAGATAGGTGACGTTAATAAAAAATATTAATGGCGGCTGTGGTACGCCATTGGACCTAGTAAAAAAAAAAAAATGTTTCGAATACTACAATATGGGTATCAAATTCAAGAGCTCAATTTCAGGATCTCAAAAAGGTATATCATGATTATCATTACCATAATAAATTCTAACAAAAAAATAAAAAATAAAAAAATATTTGTAAAAACAAAAACCCCGACTGCATCAAACTAAAAAGAAAATAAACAAGCCCAATAGTTTATTACGATTAACAGTCGGGACCTATAAGTAATTCTTCAATCAATAAAATCTTTACCAGGCACCCAGCATAATTATATAATTAAACTTACACAATAACATATAAACATACCTATATCGTAAAATATTAAAATTCCATCCGTTTCGAAAATATTTAAATTTGTTTTTAGTGTTACGTGTGTATTTTTTTAGCTTCACGCTGTGCACATAGCAGCAGACATAGCAGAGTAGGCAGAGGAAACTTGGGAACCTAACGTTAAGACACTCCGTTCTCCTTAAGAAGCCTTCGCTCCCCACTTTCCGACGAATTCTGGAGGCGTATTTGGTGGAAGAAATCAATACCGCACGTTACCAGAGCGAGGAAATGAAAATATTAAACATTTCATTTTCCAGCATCTTGTTATGTTAGCAATGACAAAAACGTACAGCCAAACGTTAAATATCTAAAGTCACATTTTATCCTAAAGCCTAGAAATTTTATGTAGGTCCAAGTACAATGTACATTGTACAGGCATGCTGTTTTTTAAGTAAGAAATTAGAAAATATGATAAAAAAATGTCATAGAAATTTAAATTTAAAAGAGTATTTAAATTTGTTTTAAAGAGAGTCGATACTCGACTTTTAATTTGGCTGCGGTTTGTGAATATATCTACATATTTTGCTTCAGCTTAGACAATTTTTATAAAATAAAAGAAGTACATATCAAGAAAGTAAAAATATACATGTTGTAAATTATAATATATATCGAAAGTATGTATCAATATTAAATTAAATGAACGAAAACAAATTATTTTTTTAAAGACAAATCATGTAGAGACAAGATTGCTTTCAAATTTCAGCAGGCACTTTCGAAATTATTCTCGTGACTCTAATTAACTTTGAACATTTTCAAAAGAAATCTGTGTATTAAGTTACCATCTCCATAAAAGGAGGTTGATCGTTGGAATTTCATAAAAAGGTCATGTTAAGTTTTGGAACGGTTTTAAAAGTTACATAACTGGAAGGGTATCATTAAAACAGTTATTTTATATATAAGAAATTTGATTTTCGTAAAAGTAATATCAATTTACACTGTAATTAACAGTTGCAAAAGTCATTAATTATCTGTTTAAGTGGCAGGGGTAAACAACATAACTAAAATATATTTTAAAAAATATAAATACTACAGGATGCATCATTTTTAAACCATTTTCAGCTTTCTGCTGATGGATCTGCTGATGAAGCTGATACGTTACATTAAATTATTTTTATATTCTCTAGTCAACATAAAAATTGTAAAAATCTATAATCTCTCTAGCTGTAATATAAGATTCAAAAGAATATGAAAAAAAAGAGACAAAAGACGCCAAAGAAACGTAAGAATTATTCTTGGAGAATAAAATAAATTATCATTTTAAAAAGCTTATGTCCTGAAAAGTATTGTTGTATTTTCATTCGAGTATCGAGGACCTAGGACGTTGATAGATTTTTTAATTAGTTGTAATCAGAAAAGCTATCAACGTCCTCGGTTATATATTATAATTTTATTTAACGGAATACCTAAGTTAAATAACATTTTAAATGTCAAGAAATTTATATTTTGAAAATTATCATAACTCGAGATAGACTCGTGTAAAATTCAATATGACAATGTATTTAAATTTTAAAAAATAAATTAAGTTAAAACTATTACAAATTTATATTGATTTCATACAAAACGATTGCATACGTCTATTAACTTAAGTTTGTCAATTTTTACAAATTGATTTCCCAAGACCTACAGACCTAAAATTGATACAGAACCTTCGATGGGTGAGTTAAATTTACACTTTATAGATTTTTTCTTTTTACTAATTGTAAAAGCAGATTCTCTATAAACATGGGAAGCGAGAAATAAGATCATCATTAATTAAATTGAAAAAAGAGAGAGAGAAAGTACAGAAGAATGACGACCAATTTTAAATAGAATGATTTAGAATTTGTTTCGAACCTTTTGAAGGGCATCTAGAGTTTAGTGTGTTCGAACTGCGAACGCTATAGCAGTATAGATGAGGATTGGTCTAATGCAAGTTTTGTATAGAGTTAGATTATTTTTAAGTGACATTTTAATGCGCTTGCTTATTAGTAGGACACACCTCTAAGCGGTATATATTGTGCGGTGCACGTTACTGGCGTACAGAGCGTATAGGAGAGGGGAAAGGGTGGAACCCTGAAGGACGCCTGCGCAGATGAGACGAGAAGAGAGAGAGTACCTTCATCTTTGAAGCGGAAATATCTATTCGACAGAAAGACCCTAAGGATGACCACGAGACAAGACAAACAACAAATAAATATATAAATAAATACCGCCTTTTTATAATTAAATAAGCTTAACATATATTTTTATTGATACTTGAGAGCAAAATCTAAAAATACATGTTTTGAAAATTATAAGCTTTTTATAGTAGGATATTATTTAGTTATTTTGCTATTTGTGTTTTATTTTAGCTTATAATTCATTTATACCATATTATATCATAATATGTTTTGTACTAAATGTAGGCGAGTAAACGAGACTGGTTGAAGATTTGACCCCCACTCGAGGAAATAAAATGTTTATTTATTTAATGTATATTTTAATTTCTTCGAGGCAAAGTGCGGCGGTGAGTTCCCCTAGTCGATACGCAATACCTCCAGAATTCGTCGGAGAGTGGGGAACGGAGTGTTTTAACACAAGGTTCCCTCTGCCTGCCATGCTATGTATGGAATACAGCGTGAAGCTAAAAAATATTGTATCTTATTTATGAATATGTAAATTTTACGAATTTAGGTCGACAACACACATTTATTGACCTTTGAAAAGACCTTAGGCGTCACTTAAAATTATATATAACATAAAAAAAACCTAAAAACAAAGATATCTTTAAGTAATAAAATTATAATAAACAGAAAAAGGTCAATACACTTGATTTAAAAAAAGATTTCAAAGAAAAAGGTTTTGAGCTGGTTTATGTTGCTGTAAACCGATCATGCCAATGAGGCCTTTACCCTCATAATAAAAAAGCTTAAAAATATTCCTTAAAATAAACATGTATTTGTATATTAAAAAAATGTGAGATTTTGGCTGTTTGTTTATTTTTATCAGCTTCACGTTGTATCCCGCACACAGCAGGGTAGGCAGAGGAAACTTAGTCTTAAGACAATCCGTTCCCCGCTTTCTGACGAATTATGGAGGCATTGCGTGTTGAGTGCCAGAACTCAAGACTCGCTTTGCCTCGGCACCAGAGCGAAGAAATGGAAATATACATTTAGTTATATATTTCATCTCTTCGAGTGGGGATCAAACCCACAATCAGTTGGTTTTACAGCCACACTTTGTGCCTCTGCGCCACGTCTGGCCTCTGGCAATTTGTTCTTATAGTTCATAAGCAAAATAGTAAGATATATTATCTATATCATCCCTTATTGTATATCCATTTCTTTTCTCCATAGATAATATGATTTAAAAAAGATTTAAAAAAGAGTGCGCAAAGTAGTTGTTTATAAAAAAAATTGTGGTGGAGACCGGCGTTGCACATGAATGAACGAATGAATGAAAAAAATAATTACTATTAAAATTTATTTAAAAACGTATAAAAATGTTTGAACGTAGCGGGAATTGAACCAGCGCCTCTTGGAAACCGTCCCATTCAAAAGTCCGTCCGGGTTCAAATCACGGTTACGTAATTTTATGTCCTAAGTGTTCGATAACATTTTAAAACTGTTTAAAAAAAAGAATTATTATTTATGAATATTTTCATTTCTCCGCTCTGGTACCAAGGCGAAAGTGCGACCTTAAAGTCCACCACTCAACACGGAATGTCTCGAAAGTGGCACTGTCTTAACATTAGGTTCCCTCTGTTTACTCTTCGGGATACAGCGTGAAGTTTAAGGAAGGAAGATATGGTGTACTTCGACATATTGACATTGAAATATTTTGAAATATTTAGACAGTATAAATTATTGTTTTTATAATAAATTAAAATAGTGAAAAGGGCCATCTTGTATTTCGTTATCAGCGGTGAGTGGGTTAATGGGACAAAACGTCCACGCAAGTTCGATTGTCATTTCAAAATTTTGTTTTTTTCGAAATACCGATTATTTTAAAAACTCGTTCTGGTGGCCGTTTGAATTACTGATCCATTATTTTTAGCTTTTGATAATATACATACATAATTTGATATACATACATACCTCGTATACATTTTTTAAATTATTTATTTAAATATTTATTAACTACGTTTGTAGTGTATGGTGGAGAGCGATAATAATTTTTAAGTATTAGATATACTAAAAAAAAATTTTTTTTTTTTTTTTGGTATATACGAGAGTACCGTGCAATAACTCACCTTTTATTTGCCGTAAGATGAATTTACACGGATCACTCATACATAAATCTGAATATTTCTTGACGCATGAGTAGATTGAGGCCAGTCGTGGCGCAGGGGCACAAAGCGTGACTGTAAAATCGACTGGTTATGGGTTCAATCCCCACTCGAGGATATGAAATATTTACTTACATTTATATTTTCATTTCTTCACTCTGATATCGAGGCAAAACGCGGCGCTGAGTTCTGCCACTCAACAAGCAATCTCTTCAGAACTCCGCAGAAAGTGGAGAACGGTGTGTCTTAACACTATGTTCCCTCTGTCTACCCTGCTGTATGCGGGATACAGCGTGAAACATGGGTAGTACCTACTGTAGAAGTCACCAGTACGAATTCTGGGAACTACCCAGCTCAACGCAGCAGCTTTACCGCCTCTAATGGAATACGCAGGATCGTTTTTCATACTCATGTCATAACTACAGCGAAAGGACAATTGGTTAGATCTGGTTTTTAGTGGTTCCCTTGATTTACGTATTTTCTACCATTACTCACTTAAACCTCAGTGACTTGCTGGAGACTTAATCAAATCTTGGTACTAAAGCTCCTCCAAGGTAAAAATAATTAGAGAAGCGTTTACCAACTCCTTTTAGCCTGGCGTTTGATGGAGAAACGAGTTTGGGTCTAAACAAACAAAGGATAAATATTAATAGTGTTTCACTTATTTAATGTGCGACATTAATATTTTATTTATTTATATAATTTTAAACTGGTTCTATTTGACCACTCGAACATGTTGTTTTCCATTAGGACGATTGTGTCACTTAACCAGAGTAAACAACTCTATTATTTTTACCTTTGATTTTATCCTGCATATATAAATAAAAATAAAAATTAATAATATAAAATAATAAATATAAATTAATAAATAATTAATAATTATTATTAAAATTTTTACTTCTAGATCTAGATTGTAATGTTATTAAGTTATTAAATTATATAAAAACACATAAATTATATATATTAAGTAGTTTTATCTGGTTTTAAGTTGTATTGGCAAAGCGGTAAACTTTATATAGGTAAATGCAAATATTCGTGCGATTACATAAACTCAATGATAACTTGTAGTGACTAGTAATAAGACCAGTAACGATATAAAGCTAGACATAATATATTTATATATGTTATTGTCCATAATATTACGCATTTAGCTTAAAATGCGTGGAATAAGTGACCTAAAAATATTGACCTACACCAGGAGAAATTTTATTATATCATATATACATATATATTACATGTACTACAAAAAACAGGGTGGAAGAGGCAGCGCTCCTTTTACGGAAACAGCATATAGGGTAAAATATTTCAAACCTATACCTAAAGAAATTAATCAAGATACCTCAACAGTTTAGACGTAGGATTTTTTTTTTCACTTTACGATGTTTATCCATACCTGTATTTCGTGTGACGCAGTTACGCAAAGATGCGAATAACGTAAACGCATACTACTACAAAAATACTACTAAAGGTTAAACAACTTTGAACTGCCCCAATACCTACGACTCGATTTCGGAATGAGGCCTATGCGGCGGTTTCCCTTTGATAGGTTTGTGTGTGTCGTTCTTGACAAATGGTGTTTTATTTTAAAACGACAATTCTATTATTTATTTTGTTTCAAAAATGACTTTTTCATTTTTGGGAAAAAATGAAAAATTGTATTAGGATTTTATTAAGTAGTTAAAACTAGGGTTTCATTTAAAGTGGTGCTGACACTTCCATCCTATATATTACAAATATTGGGACCCGATGAGTATCATCTGTATACCTGTGCTGTGGTATGCTCTAAAAACGCATTATTTTTTATCGGTTACTAAAAGATTGAAGGAAAGTACCTTATATTATTTTGTATCCAAGATTTTATGTTATTATAACTATTTAGTATAAGTATTAACTACCTACAAAATACATACTAACTCTTATGAGATATAAAGTATTACCAGATGAAAGTCCTATTATAATAGAACTAAAAAAATATCAAAATATATTTGGTATAAAATTATAAGGAAATAAGATACCAAAGCGATGCAGACGAATAGATATTTTAATATTAATATAAGATAAAACAACAATCATTAAATATATATCATATAATAAGGTGTTTTAATTTTATATAATAGGAAATTGGGATGCACTTTATAATCAAGACTATTTTTTGTATTACTAAACTACTCCTGTATATTTAGTGGTTTTTTTACAAAGCTGTCTCAGATCAAAGAGTTAAAGAAGATACTACTATACTAAAGATATTATGTCTCACTAAGATAGTAATGACTTCTAATACGACTATTTACGTGTGATAAGATAATGAAGCATCAAATAGTGATTGGAGTTTCATAAGGCCCCCGTCTCGGACCTGTTCCACAGTGTACCCACGGAACTGATACACGATGGACCGCGCCTCTGCGCCGGAGTTGGAGAAGATATACACAAACGAAAATGAAAATGGACTGGCGAGGAATGGTGAAATAGAGAAAGTGGATAGTGATGTCCAAACGAAGCATTCACCGTTTAGGAGGCAGGTGTGTGCTACGACGTATGTACTATGTATTTAAAGCTTTTAAGCGCTTGGACTAAAAACTTATTTTGAGAAAAAGTGTTTTTTTTTTCATGTTTTTTTTTCTTTAATCAGCTTAAGCGTAAGTTAAGTGCAAAGTGGTAATATTTTTTGATAGTAGCAAATTCATTAACACAAATTACAATTTGTTCTATAGCAATGCTCATATCATCTTACTTATATTTGATAATTTTATAATATACTTATATAAAATTTATTACTTTTACGTATGTTTTATGTTGCATTCATTACTTTTGTAATAATAGATATCTTTTTTTATATTTTTTAGTGAAAATTACATATATGTTGAGTAGTATCATTTTGTGTGAAAGGGAATTTTGGAGATGAATATAAAATCATAGAATTATAATTATTTTTATGTGTTACTAGTATTTATTTAAATTTGATTATATATTAACGATTTTGGTTCTATACGATATTTTATGTAGGTTGGTTGAGTTGTTTCATGTGAAAATAAACAAATAAGAAAACTGGTTGTTGCGAAATAATTGGTTTAATAAAATTTTCATATAAATTGAACTATAATTTTAAATGTTAAATTTAATTACATTTAACCTTTAAAACAAACAATAATTTAAACTTTGTTTGATTATGCGTTAATTGCGTGCTTCACTTGTAAGTGTTTCAGTGCATTTAATATTATATTATTATTTATTTAGCTTCACGTTGTATCCTGCACACAGCAGGGTAGGCGGAGGGAGCCTAATGTTAAGACACTGCGTTCCCCATTTTTTAATGAACTAACTTTAAAACACATTTCTGAGATTCTTTTCCGATAAAAGGGATTTATCATTTTTAAGTACTTGTGTGCAAACAATGTGACTAATAACTGCTTTAGATGCTAACTTGAACGTTTAATTACCAGTAATATGAAATTTTGCATTTTATACTTAAATACAGGTAAAATAGAATTCATGATGAAAGATTAATTAATTATGGAAAGGCTTAAAATTTACTTTCCATTTACATTTAATAAAAGTAGTAAGTTCTTGTTATATTTTACTCTTCTTCTAAAATAAAGTTTGTGGCGTACATATTTCGCACCTTATCTCAAATAGTGTTATAATTCAAAAAACCAAAATATCGAGAAAAAGGCGTTTGAAATTTATGCAAGCTTAATTTTTCACTCAATTTTTGGATCATAACTCAAAAAGCAACAAAATTATTGCAATACGAATCTTAGAAAGTTATTATGATTTTTGAAGCTCTTTTAAAGGGTATTGTAGATATATTAAAAATATATTTAAAAAATAAAAAAATATTCAGATGTGTCACTTTATGGATAAAATGTTGTAATTATGTCACTAGTGCCATCTAAGTTTAAATAGTAAAGCTATAATTATGCCACTGCTTGAGATACTATTTTAAGATATTTTGAAACTAATAGTACAATAAACGAGATTTTCAATTTTTTTGAAATGTTCAAAACAAAATATCTAATCAATCAAATGATATTTGTCTTTCAAAATAGCACCTAGGGTGGTATTTAAGCATGAAGGTACATAGTAAATTACGTGAAAGCATTTTAAAATATATTTTTTCTAGCTTCACACTGTATTCAGCATAAAGCTCGGAAGGCAGTAGGAACCTAGTGTTACGACACTTCGTTCTCTACTTTATAAGGCATCGAGTGTTGAGTGGCAGATTTGCCATGGTAGCTTGAAGCGAAAAAATGAAAATATTAATAAATAATAATTTATATCCCCGAGTGGGAATCGAATTCATGACCATCACGTTTGCAGGACTTAAAAGCCCATAGACATAAAAGCTTTTCTCTGTATACCTTAACGAAAGCCTTTTACCTTAGTAAAATAATTATAACAGTTTTGGTAGTAGGTAACATGTATCCTATCAGTGTAACATGACCTCATATTTTATCAGATAATGGAATTTTACCGAAAAATGTCATAGTATCAATATTATAAGAAATAGTTCAATTGAATATTATCAATAGTTTTATTTAAAATATTTAGAATACTTACTTACTTGTTTGTTTGATGTAAGTTTGTTTGTTTGTTTGTTTGTTTGTTTGTTTGTTTGTTTGTTTGTTTAATACACAATATTTGATCCAATTTAAAATACAGATATTACAAGTACTTGGCCGCTATTTACTTATTAACTTGTACTTTGCATTATTGTGCTGGAATTATAAAACATAGGACCATAGCTGAATTTAAAAAATATATAACAATATATTGTGATTTCGATTCGATCATTCGAGTCCTTCATATAGAAACTATAAAGTTTCATATTTACTGAAATATAGGGAGTCCATTTAGTCATATAATAATATATTTGCATTTCATAATTTCTATTATAGTAATAATATATTTCTATTATAGTATATAAGGTATGTTATAAAATAAGGGAGAGAACGTAAGAGTAAAATATAACATTCAGACAAGTCGTGGCCCAGGGGCAAGTGTGTGATTGTAAATGCGACTGGTTGTGGGTTCGATTCCCATTCGAAGAAATAAAATATTTATTTAAATTTATATTTTCAGTGTGTCAACACTAGGTTTCCTCTGGCTTTACTGCTGTCAGCGGGATACTGCATGTAGTATATATAAAAAGAGTATATTTTAAACAAAGACATCATTCGTCCCCATTGACCCACAAATTGAGTTCATTCTTTGTTCAACGAACTTTGATTTCTGATAATATCACTTAAGTGAATATGCAAATTCTATTTTTCTTTATTTAAATTAAATTATGTTTCTATAATTTATTGATGACATTGTAATTGGATTAATTTATTTATTTATTTATTCAAATTCACCAGTGGTAATTACATAAATTTTACAATAATATTTTTAATTCTAAATTTCTTAACACTAAATGCATTCATTACCTTATTCATCGTTTATCACATTTCTGCACACTGTCCTTGGTCACAGGTAGAAACCAGTAAGTAGTCAGTCGAATATACATATTTATAATTTAAATAAAATTTTATCATTGTTTTTTTTAGTTTTTACCACCAAATTGTCTCTACCTCGATAGTGTAACGTAAGCTCGATTGAACTTTGACTGCTTTTTTTAGTGTCCTTTGTGCTTTATATGTAGATAAGGAACCTTTTTTGTGTTATCGTATTAAAAATGCATGTTTAATCTAAGTTTATATTACTTTATTCTGTGAGTTCTCACTTCTCGATAAATGTAATATTATTAAGTCAACGTGAAGTACCCTATAGGTTTTGATTAAGCAGTTAATTTTATATACAAAAACGTGGCAACAACGATGCACAAACGCTCGTATTTTTTCATTGTGCTTACTTAGAAGTTAAATAAATAAATTCGTTTCTTTCTTAAGTGTGGAATAACATTTTAAAAATGTTAATAATAGCTATAATATTGTTGCTTTATCGCAATCTCTCCATAGAAAATAATAAAAGACATAGTAAAAAAAATTAGATAGTTAAAAAAACATTATTATTTTATTTTACAAGTATTTTATATCTATGTATGTAGATAGTTTGCATAGCACATAAACTTTTAATACCGGTATTTAGAACTTACGTGTGTGAAACCGCGCAGTGTTGATAGTGTCCTTATGAACGTATTTATCATTAAAGTGACTTATATAAGAAACTATAATAAATTTCTTAAAAGCTTCACGCTGCATCCCGCGCATAATAAAGTAGACAGAGAAAACCTGGGCACCAACTGTTAAAATACACCTTTCCATCATTACTCTCCCGTTCCTCACTTTCTGCCGAATTTTGGAGGCATTGTGTGCTGAGCGATGGAACTCTTCGTTGCATTGTGCCTGGTTACCAGAGCGAGGAAATGAAAATATAATATTATTTTATTTCCTCGGGTGGGAATTGAACTCACAACCTGTCACGTTAACAGTCGCACGTTTGCACTCCTGCACAACGACTAGCCTTAAATAAATTGTTAATATGACAGCTGTCGATGTGTTCTCATTACAAAACCGTGATATTGTTGTAAGTTAAAGTACAATTATAAAATTGTTAAAAAATATATAATATTATAAAAATTAAATTTATTTTATTATGTTTCTAGGCTTTTATAGCCATGGGATCGTTCATGCTGTCGTTTAGTGCGGGAGCAACTGCAGGATTTTCGGCCATCCTCATACCGCAACTTCAACATTCTAAAGGAAAACACAAATACTCGACTGAAATGGTGTCTTGGGTCGGTTAGTATATGTATAATTTTATATTTCACAAAATTTAAATGTTAGTATTATATTCTTTAAATATATATATTTTTTATATAGCATAAGATTTTTTTTTATTAATATATGATATTTTTATAATTATAAATTAAAATTAAATCAGCTTCACGCTGTATCCCGCACACAGCAGGGTAGGCAGAGGGAACCTAGTGTTAAGACACTCCGTTCCCCAAGTGCCGAATTCTGGAGGCATTGCGTGTTGAGTGGCAGAACTCAACGCCGCGCTTAACCTCGACACCAGAGCGAAGAAATTGAAATATAAATTTAAGTAAATATTTCATCTCCTCGAGTGGGGATCGAACCCACAACCAGTCAGTTTTACAGTCACACCTCGTGCCGCTGCGCTACGACTGGCCTCAATAATTATAAAAAGATTTATTTTTGTGAACATGGTTACTAATAAAATTTTGTCGATGTCAACTTTAGGATGAATATCTATATAAAGTTACGAAACAAAATGAGATTCTATTACGATTGGGTTCTGTGTCTACTGTTCCTTGAATACAACATTGACGTTAGAAATACATACATTTTAGTTCCATGACTATTTGTAAATTTTATTTATATATTTTTTTACTACTGTCTACTTAAATAAAAAAAATCCACAATTTTTTTATTTGTTTGTTCACAGCGGCGATGGCATCATTCGCACTATTATTTGGCAATATGATATCGGGATACCTTATGGACAGAATGGGCAGACGAGCATCACAAATTTTACTTTCTGTATTTTATATTGGCGGATGGACCATTATTGGGTTTGCTGGAAATATATACTTCATATTACTAGGAAGATTTATTACAGGTTTTTGCCAAGGGTGGCTTGGACCATTGGGGCCAGTTTTTGTAGGAGAAATTAGTTCACCTGCCTACAGAGGATTGTTTTTAGCAGGCTTGTCTTTAAGTATAGCCGCAGGTGTATTTATGTCACATTTATTTGGTACATTCCTTCACTGGAGTTACGCTTCTCTACTATGTGGTGCATTTCCATTACTTGGATGTATTATACTATACTTTGCACCCGAATCGCCTGCATGGCTTGCGTCAAAGAACCAAATAGACAGGTGCATACAATCTTTCCAATGGTACAGAGGTACAAGTGTAGCTATGAAAACGGAGTTAGAGAAAATGATTGCCGATCAAACAAGAAAGAAGGAAGTTAAGAGTAAACTAGTAACCTTGAAGGAAAATATAAAGAAACCTGAATTCTGGAAGCCTCTTTGCATAATGGTGATGTTTTTCCTAATAACCCAATTATCTGGAATAAACGTGATCTGTGCGTATACAACCGATATAATGGAAGTCCTTATTGGAAACAACTCGAATACATATACAGCAATGTTAGCGACGGATGTGTTACGTGTTATAGCGCTCGTTATAGCTTGCATTCTGCTCAGGAAGAAAGGAAGACGACCACTTGCTATATTCAGCGGGATCTTCACCACATTGTCTCTCATAGCATTAGCAGTATATTTATATTTAGTTGAAGTACGAATAATAAGACATATTTCTCCGTATATATCGTTAAGTTTAATGGCAATTTATGTTGTTGTTTCTAATATGGGTATATCTTTGCTACCTTGGAACATGGTGGGTGAATTGTTTGCCACCGAGACGAAAGGTTTGGGTTCTGGTATTAGTGTGATGATGACGTCCATAGCGTTTTTCGGAACAATTAAAACTGCGCCTGCCATGTTCCAAGGAATTGGACATGAAGGTACGTATTTATTTTATGGCCTGTCAACATTAGCCGGAACCATATTTTTGTATTTCTGCCTTCCCGAAACCAAAGATAAAACTTTACTTCAAATTGCGGAAGAATTCCGGTATGGGCCCAAGGGGAAACCAAAGGATGCGGCGGAGTTTTTGACTGTATAATTTTTTTGAATAGATTTGAAATTTAAATGCTAGGATAATTCTATTGTAGTTTCTAGAATATTTCAGTATAATTGTTATAAAAATCTGAAATAACTTGTACAGACGATTTGATAGATGTTTCGTATCATCGGTAGAATGAGTAGAAAGTATAACTGGATTTGAGTGTATTATTTACTTTACTTGTGTGCTTTGAATTTTTTGTTACTAAGACTACTTACCCCATTGAGATAATATTAATTTTAAAGACAGCAGTCGAAATATCTATAAGAGTCAGTTAGTATTACAAAATAAATGTATACAATAAGATAATGATAATATTAAATGTCAAGGCCATTGAACAATTCATCATTACATATTATTATACTTTCAGTAGATACCTAGTGATAAGAGATTTATTTCTAGAACAATTGTGTTATAAATATATTTTGTTACACAAAATTAACGTTAAATTATTTTTAATAAAAAATTATGGTAAACACATTATAAAACATATGCTTATAGATGTAGAACAAAGGCATTCGCGTTGCTTCAGTGCGCCCTCTCCAATAAAAAGTTAGGTCTATTTCACAGTACGTTAGAGACGGACAAGTGGCACGCGTCTCCTATATTACAAACGTCTTCCTGTTGTGACACGTGGATGTGACCCTTGAAGTGTGCACCTCAACATGATTCGCCAACATCTGCTGATCACTATTCGGAAACCAGAAATTCCCACGTTGGAACGCGACGTGTTTTTGTCGTGAACAAAAAATCAGGAAAGCATCTGGAGACGAGGCTATTTATAGAAAATTTTAATTTTAATAAAAAAATGTTCCCAGTTGTGACGCAGAGGGATAAAGTGTAAACTGTAAGCCCGACAGGTTGTGAATTCGAATCCCACTCGACGAAATGTAATATTTATTATTTCCATTTTCCTCTCGCTCTGGTGTCGAGGCAGAGTGCGGCGTTGAGTTCCGCCACTCAATACGCAATGCCTGCAAAGTACACTTTAGAAGTTGCACAATTTAAATGTTCTAGACGTAAAGTAAATTACAATAACGATATCTATTACGAGAGTTTATCTTAAAACTGAGTAAATTGTTATAGTATTTATTAGTTTACATTGTGTGTCGTTGTGAATAATTATTATATAATTACGATATGAAACATACTATAGTCAACGCACATTTGTACTTTAATATATTTAGTTAAATTTATATCGCTATTTTATCGCTATGTGATCTCTATGTTGTGAACTTGCTATGCTAAACGACTGTGATAATGCTTCTATGTATGTTCATATTAAATATATTTCCATTTTTAATCTGTCTATATATTAATTGTATTAAATTAACATATACCATAAAACGTGGAAGGTAAAATAGTGTAGAGGCTAATAAAATCAATTTAAACCATCAAGTCACTTGAAACACTGGTGAGGTTAAGGGGAGATTGGGGGAGTGCGTCAAAATTACCTATTATCTCCATGTCAACTGGTTCCTGTGTATTCATTTGTTTAATTCTTTGTGTTTTGCCTGCATATCGCATCATCGATGCAGCGATGGTCCATTTATAAAGCAACGAATATTTAATAATTCACAATACTATAGACAGACACGTGGCAGAACGGAAACCATACACGTGCTATCAATTATAGTGGAAACATAAAAAATGGATAGAAAAATCCAAAGGCTCTCTCGTAAGTGGGTGGAGCTGATAGTATAAAGCAAGGAACGGGTAAAGTAGAAATATTTGTTGATATACGACGTCGAGTTGAGAATGATATTTGTGTTTATTCTGTGGTAGTTAATAATTATATCAGTTATTTTAGTTATTTATACGCTATGCGGAGATTTAGTATTTTTAAGTTTTGTTTAAATATAATACTTTTTTCTAATGCATATTTAATATTTTCACGTATTTAGATTGTTTGTACTCTACACTTAACTACTACACCTACTGCACTTAAAACAAAAAGAGACATACAAAACTTACAAATAATAAGTAGTTCTGTCGTTTTATGTATATTTGCTTATATATTTATTTGCTTGTTTAAATTTGAAATTATTATTTAAATATATTTTTTAAATGCAATTTTTGTCTCGAGATATGATTTGTATAATCATTTTAATCATTATTAGTTAATTGATAATTTTAAATAAAACTTCCACATTCCTCTACTAATCCATTTCGTTCTATATTAAACAACTAAAACGAAAAGAGAAAGTATTTTAAATTAGCATATTTAAAGAAATTATTTAAATAGGATTTTTGCCCTTCAAACCATACATATATTATATATGTTGTTGGCATAGACTTACTGGCTTTTTACATTATAAATCAAACGATAAACATTTCTCCGATGTGACAGTGTTATCGTTCAAAGTAAATTTGCGTTATAAGTTGACTTCAATGATAAAAAAAATAATGTAAACAAAATTATAATTTATTTTTTTAATAAATCATTTAGATGACATTGTTTTAACATATTTCCGTATTTAAATTAGTAATTAAATTAATTAATGGATAATTTTGTTTATTTCTTTAGATATTTTTAAGACTCTACTACTCTACATTATTGTTCACGTGAATTATTACTTATCAATATTTTCATTTCTTCGCCCTGGTGCTAAGGCAAAAGGTCGGGGTTGAGTTCTGCTACTTGCAATACCGGAAGGTGGCAAACGGTATGTGTTACAAGGTTCCCTCTACCTTCCTTGTTATATGCCGGATACAGAATGAAGCTGAAAAAAAATCCATTACAATACTTACCTCACATTTGCTTCACCTTCACGTTGTATCCCGCACACAACAGGGTAAGCAGAGGAAACCTAGTGTTAATACACTCCGTTCCCCACTTTCTCTAGCGTTGAGTGTTGCCTCGACGCCAGAGCGAAGAAATGAAAATATAAATGTAAATAAATATTTCATTTCCTCGAGTGAGGATCGAACCCACAACCAGTCTGGCCCACAACCAGTCTGGCCAGACTGGCCTCATCTCACGTTTACAATTTGTATTTTATCGTAAATAATTAAATGTAAATATACTAAATAATTCAAGTTCGTTGAATAAATGTATTTACGACATGTGCCTGTTGAGGAGACATGCTTGACCTGTGCACGTACGTACACGTGCAATATGCTTCCGTGATTCCGGTTATGAGATCAAAATGGGGTGGTTTTAATATTTTTTAATAATAATACCCCTAGGTATCTTAAGGGTAAATAAAATAGTGTTGCCAGTGCTCAATGTTTGTTTCGATTTATTTGTATTTATTTTATGAATAGTATTTAACGTTGAGTGGTAAGTGTAAGTACAGGTTCAAATTAATCGCGTTAATTTATTTTATTGCTTAATTAAATACTGTTAAGTATTTATAAAATATGGCAATAACGTAATTCAATTTAGTATTAATAGCTAAAAATTATATTTTTTTCCTAAAGGTCTTAAATATAGGTTCCTAAATAGTTCCTAAAGAAAATTTTATTATTATCCTTTTTTTTCACCTTCTCCACTGGTTTTCGCATATAGCAGAGTAGGCAGAGGGAACCTACTGTTAAGACACTCCTTTCCCTATTATCCGCCCTATTTTCGAGGCATGGATGGGGATCGAACCCACAATCATCGCGCATAGTCACACACTTGTCCCACTGCGCCACGACGACCTCTTTATCATTTTTGTGTGCTTAAAAAGAAAAAGCCACAGATGGCACTCCCTGAGCCCATCAAAACATTGTCATATGTAAAACTTTAACTCACATTTCCTGGTTGACTCTCACATGACTCTCAAATCTATTTTTGTATTTCATAATTGCGTCTCACGCAATACACGTGGTCGAGAGACAACTGCGGTGAGATAAAAAGATATTTTACTTAAAATTGACGTAAACACACTTAGTTTTTCTGTATATTTTTTTTAACTTAAGTAATACATTATATTATTTGAGGCCAGTCGTGGCGCAGGGGCACAAAGTTTGACTGTAAAATCGACTGGTTGTAAGTTCGATCCCCACTCGAGGAAATGAAATATTTATTTACATTTATACTTTTTATTTCTTCGCTCTGGTGTCGAGGCAAAACCGCGGCGTTGAGTTCCGCCACTCAATACGCAACACCTTCACAACTCGTCGGAAAGTGGGGAACGGAGAATCTTAACACTAGGTTACCTCTGCTAACCCTGCTGTGTATGTGATACAACGTGAAGCTGATTTATTTTTTATTTTATTTAATACTTTATAAATATGGCTTAAAGAACGCACTGTTTATTTCTATATTGTTTGTTTTGCTTTAATTATGATGACATATTTAACGTTAATACTTACTTTATATTAAAGTAACTATTTTTGCATGAGATTTTTTGATAAATTTTTCAAAATTTCACAAAATTATTCTAACAATTAACCTTCAAGTAAGTATCAAACAAGGTTAAGTTTCAAGATTAAGTTTGTACAAACTAGATAATTTAAAACTATACATTTTAAAATTTATAGATAATCCAGGCGCACCGATAACATTTACATTAAAAAGGACTTCTTAACTAATCTCGATTAAAATTTTCCTTGACCAGAGTCATAATGTAGTAACAATGACACAGATAACGAAATAATATACGATATCCTCATAATATATTGTAGGTAGTCAACCTGTAGAAAAATTCTTTAGTCTTTTTTATCTAATTTCAATATTTATATGTTGCTTTAACATTATTTTTATCAGTTCGTCGTAATATTTGAGTCATATTCATAATATTCCCTTTTATAGATGCTACTAAATCATATTAAAACAAGGAAATTTACTCACAATTTTTTTTTAATGTAAGTGAAAATTACAACATAAATTTTAATTATGAATACATTTGAATACAAAAATGTATTTGTTTCTTTCAATTCACAACTTATTAATATTTAGTCATGTTAAATTGAATTTAATGCCGAGACATTTAGCTTGAGGCCGGTCGAGGCGCAGAGGCCCAAAGTGTGACTGTAAACGTAAGTGGTTATAGGTTCGATCTCCACTCGAGGAGATGGAATATTTATTTAAATTTATATTTACAATTCTTCCCTCTGGTAGCGCGGCGTTTATTTCCGCCACTCAGCACGCAATGCCTCAAGAATTTGCTGGAAAGTGGGGAACGGAGTGTCTTAACGCTAGGTTCCCTCTGCCTACCCTGCAGCTACATTTAGCTGTAGCCTAAATTACCTGTATCCTAATCTTAATTAAATTCTACATTCTAATACAAGCGTTACGATACTCTCCGCTTTCCACTCATCTTACATACTACGTGCTTCGTTATACGAAACATCAAACTCCACTCCGTTATACGAAACGTCGCGTATTCTTGTACCAGAGCCATATTTCATTTCATATGAAATGATTGACATTCCCATTAATGAGCATCGAGCCCACAACCATCGAGTGCACTTGCTGGCACCGTACCATTACGACAGGATATATTCATTAAATATACATATATATGGAATATTTTCAGCATTAGTGTATTAAATAAATAATGACATCTGTCTACAGACAAAGAAAGTAACTTTAAGATTATCTCGACGTATATCACACGATGACTATTAAAATAAATAACTTACGACACATACAATATTGTCACTCGATGTCGAAACGTGAGTTAGTTCGATAAGACCTAATCACGCACTAATACGTACTAATATATGTAAATAGATTAAATATATTATATTTTATATATGTAATCCTATTTTTTTTTTACGCTGTATCCCGCAGATAGCAGTGTAGGCAGAGGGAACCTAGTGTTAAGATATTCCCCCTTTTAGTTGAATTTTCGAGGCATTATGTGTACAGTGGCGGAACTCAACATCGTATTTTTTGCCTAGATACAAGAGTGAAGAAATAAAAATATTAATAAACAATAATTTATTCCACCGAGTGGGGATCGAACCCACTACCGTTGTGTTACAAACAAACGTATCACATCACATATAATATATGACTTTAAATCTATTATTATAAAGTGAAGGAATGAGTAAAATTAATGATATTATCATTTTATTCATTCCTTTATGCAACGTTCCATTAGTTTTTTGTTGCTTAGTTTTACGCTTTAACGGGCCCTCATATAACAGGGTAACAGACGTAACTTCTGTTCCCCATTTTCCATCTGAATTCGACTCAGATTTTTTGAGTAAGTAGCGCTGATTAGATTACCAATATTATAAACATTAGTTATATTTTATTTGGATATGTAAAATATATATTATTTATTTGTTATAGACGAAGACGAAATAATCAATAGAAGCTGTCAGTGATAGTAGGTACTATCACTGACAGCTATGGTTCTCATAGAATTAGTTTTAACTGGTTTCCATAGAATTAACTAATCCGTATTGGTATATGGGTCAGTTTATTGCATTGAAACCACAACTAATAAGTTAAAAAATATGTTTTCGACAAAAACGTTGCAGCATTTGAAATAAATGATATAAAGTGCACTACAATAGCATTAGTTTTTAATCAGTAAAGTTTCATTTAGAAAAAAAAGGAAATATAAATTTAAGTAAATATTTCATCTCCTCGAGTGGGGATCGAATCCACAACCAATCGGTTTTACAGTCACACTTCGTGCCGCTGCGCCACGACTGGCCTCAAATTATATGAAAACTATAATATGTTTTTTACACTTCCGAGGTACCTTTATTCCATGTTTCTTTCACTTTTATTGCGAGTGCTAAAATATTTAAAATATTTTAAGTTATTTCCGTCACCTTAATAACAAATACGAACTTAAAGAAAAACAAGTTGTTTCCAACACGTGTATATAAGCAATATTGTAACAAATTATTATAATTATTTTTAACTCGCATTTCATTAAATTATCGTCTCAGCCATGATTCATACGTAAGCTGTTTACAATCATCTAGCTATTCATATAAGGGTTATTTACGTACGTAAATAAGTAAATTTGCATCATGGATTGCATTCTTGTTAACTAAGATAAATAAATAAATCAGCTTCACGCTGTATCCCGCACACAGCAGGGTAGGCAGAGGAACCTAGTGTCAAGACACTCCGTTCCCCACTTTCTGCCGAATTCTGGAGGCATTGCGTGGTAAGTGGCAGAACTCAACATCGCGCTTGTCCTCGACATCAGAGCGAAGAAATGGAAATAAAAAATTAAGTATATATTACATATCCTCGAGTGGGGATCGAACCCACAACCATTCGGTTTAACAGTCACACTTTGTCACCCTGCACCACGACTGGCCTCACTAACTTCTTTATTAAGATTTTAAATAATAAGTACCTATATTATAAAAAACCACTAAGTTCCAATGGTTGTGGTGCATGGTCACAAGCGTGTGAATATAGGCGTGACAATTTATACTCAACTTGTAATGCTTATAGAACTAGGCGGAAAGTGGGGAGCGGAGTGTTTTGACACTCCTCTCTATGCGGGATACAGCGTTAAGCTGAAAAAATAGCTAAAAAATCTTTAGTAATATGTGGAATAAAATGAACGATAGAATTGTGGCCAAGCGTGTCTTTTGTCAACTTATAGTGCTTCGTCACGTATGTCACATATAATTTTTCTAAATGAGAAAAAAATAAAGAAGGAGAGACTTATCACTTATTCCCTTAATTAAATAAGTAAACAGTATGAATAAAAAGATTAAAAAAAGAAATTAAATATTAAAATGCAAGCCAGTACCGTGACATCCACCGTCCTAAAGTTAATTTAGTATTGGTTTTTGTAGTTTTTGTAACAATCTGAGTTCACCAGATGGTTGTATCCTTGTTGCTCGCATGCCGTATGGCGGCACCATGCTTCGGAGTCTGGCAATTTTTCTGTCTACTATCTCAGATTATCTTGTGTACGTCTGTTGCAACAAAAACTACTTTAGAAACTCTTACAAATGTAGGACATGATGTATTTGTATGTATATTTATTTATTGTGAAGGCCAGTGGCGCAGGGGAACAGAATGTGACTGTATATGCGACTGGTTGTGAGTTCGATCCCCACTCGAGGAAATTAAATGTTTATTTAAATTAACATTTCCATTTCTTCGCTCTGGTGTCGAGGCAAAGCGCGGCGTTGAGTTTCGCCACTCAATACGCAATGCCTCCAGAATTTATTTATCTATGTTTATTGGACAGATCTGTATATGAGTCATTAACATGTTATGATTTTGTAATTAATTACTATTATCGATAGATATCGCGAAGCTAAATATTAATCGTAATTCAGATCTCTTATTCTCTCTATCAGTGATTAAGAAATTGTGATATGTGCAGAGCTTATCTAGCTGGTGTCTTCCTGTCCGTGACCTTGTTCAAAGAACTTTCCATTTTTTATTATTTATAAATGACGATACGTATATTATAATAAATATTTTAATACAATAATAATAATTCTAAAGTATCATATTATTATCATGGCTACGTGTTATTTTTTTTCAGCTTTACGCTTTATCCCTCATGTAGCAGAGTAGGCAGAGGGAGCTTAGTGTTAAGACACTCCGCTACCCACTTTCCGTGAAGGTTCGGAGGTATTGCGTGTTGAGTGGCGGAACTCAACGCCGCGATTTGCCTCGACACGAGAGCGAAGATATACAAAATATTAAATATTTCATTTCTTCGAGTGGGCATCAAACTCAAAACCTGTTGCGTTCACAGTCACACGCTTGTGCCCCTACGCCAGGACTGGCCTCAACTTTCCACTTTTAGCATTTCTAAATAACGATACACATTTTAAAATAAATATATTAATACCTTGCTAATTTAAATAATTATTCTGCGACCTACCTGCAAACTTTATAAATAATAATAATTCTTAGACAAAAGCGTATAGCATCAATGTCTAAGCACCCAAAGGCAGATTATAGCCGAACACGTGGATCTTGCCAATGCAAGATATGCGTTGAAAAAGTGCTTATTCAGTTTTGTACGTTGTAAGTCTGTGAGTATAGTCCGTTTTTTGCCCGTTCCCATGAACCCTGCGACAATGGAGGCGACCTCGATGAAAGACTCACCGAAGATCTACGCAAGAATAAATATAACAACAATGGGGTGGCTTCTTTGACTTCACTTCGCGTTTCGTGTGTACGCGCTGCTGTGTGTTTTGATACTTTGTAGCTGTATTCTGAATATTTTTATAATGATTAATAAACGAGATTTTTTTTCAACTTCACGCCGTATAGAATACATTGTATTTAGGCAGAGGGAACCTGGGAATCTAGTCCTAAGACACTCCGTTCCCATTAGAATACTTCTCTTGAACCCTTTCGTCAAACGTAACTCAATGTCATGCTTTGCTTCGTTGCTGGAAAGAAGACATAAAATTGTTAAATATTTGTTTTCCTCAAGTAAGAATTGAACTCAAGATCTATCGCACGATTGTGCCCTTGCGCCGCGACAGTGACAGCATTACTAGTTCATTTAATCTTTTAATTTCTATTAACATTTTATATAAGAATTAAAATGAGAAATAAATATTTAAAAACTATCTTATTTATAATTTTTTTATAAATATTTTTATAAAAAAAATAATAAATTAAATATTTATTAATAAATATAATAAACAATAACTTTCTTGTGTATAAACACCATAAAACCAATAAAATAATAAAATTAACAATTATTATGAAAAAGTAAAAGTATCAAGACTTCTACACGTCTACATTATCAAAACGAAAAATAACAAAAGGTATAGTGCCTTCTAACGGACTTTTTGATGCATCGATCAGGATTTCTTCCTTGTGTAAGGTACCCAGTATACTTCATTTTAAACGTATGTTAATAATAATAATTATTATTTGTATTAATTTCATTTTCCCACGAATATATTTTTATTTTCCTTTTTGCCAAACTCTATTTTAATATTGAATTTCAATTTCCTTTAAATAAAAAACTTGACTTAACTAATTTAACTTATTTAAATTTTATTAGTAACTGTTTATTTGTATTAGGCCAGTCGTGGCGCAGCGGCACGAGGTGTGACTGCAAAACCGACTGGTTGTAGGTTCGATCCCCACGCGAGGAGATGAAATATTTACTTAAATTTATATTTCCATTTCTTCGCTCTGGTGTCGAGGTAAAGCGCGCCGTTGAGTTCTGCCACTCAACACGCAACCTCCAGAATTCGGCAGAAAGTGGGGAACGGAGTGTCTTAACACTAGGTTCCCTCTGCCTACGCTGCTATGTGCGGGATACAGCGTGAAGCTGATTTTATTAGTAACTGTTGAAGAAATAATATAAGACTTTTCTCACCACCACTCCTTTCTCGTTTATCTCTGTACGTAATATTAGAAATAGTTATCGGTCACAATTAACATACACTCAATTTGAAGAGGCAGCACTTGTGTTTAAGTTTAGTTAATTATTATATCTTTTAAGTGCTAAAGCAGAAGTTGTTTCGAAGAGTAATTATGTATTTTGAATAAAATATAAAAATTAAGGCCTATGAGGCCGTCGTGGTTGTGGGTTCGATTCACACTAGAGGGAATTATTTATTATTTATTAATGTTAATATTTTTTTTTACTCTGGCACCAAGGCAAAAAACCCGGCGTAGAACTCCGCCACTTAACACGCAATGCCAGTGGGGAACAGAGTGTCTTAACACAAAATTCCCTCTGCCTATCCTGTGCTGTGTGGGGGGTGTGTGTGAGGCTGATTTATTTTCATTTATTTTATAAAAACATTAATGATAAAACAACAGCGCGGGGTAAAAAATCCATTAATCATACACGATTGCAATAATCCATGTAAATTGCCAATGTAAAGATAAGTACGATATGATTAAACTAGCAACAGTGATATTATTATTAAAAAATGTTGAAAATTATGAAAAGAATATTATGTGTCTACTTACACCCAATCTGTAAGGAAAATAGGCATTTCCGTTTCATATCTTTATTTGACTGTAAATACCTAGATTATAAAGAATAATACATTTTTATAGATCATCGACTTATATAGATAGATGTATTCTAAAAATAATTTGTGAAATTATCCCATGAGAAATGGTTAATAGTATTCTTCAATTAGTTAGTACTTCAAATTCCGCTGAGTTCGGATTTTGTAGGGAATTATTTAAACAAGCGGCCACAGCGCGGCTTCGCCCGATTAAGCTTATTGCTATTTTATAGTCAAATTATACAAAATCTTAACATAAATAATTGTAGTCTGTTATTTTTATGTATAAGCTGTATTACTGTAAAATTTCATTTAAATTTGTTTAGTAATTTTTGCCTAAAGTGCGTACAAACATTCATCACAACCTTTCATATTAGTAGGAAGTAGGATAAGATTTTATATTCTTATTCTTCTTACAATATAACATTTATTTTGTTAGCTCATGTGTATCAAAAACACAAATCATAGGGAACAGTGCCTGACGAATGAAGCGGAAAATATTTAAATGGAAAGCAAAATAGCGTGCAACGCTGAACCCGTAAAATATTATATTTGATGAATAAAAAATAAAGAAGAAATTAAAATTCTCAACGCTCCCGGAAACCGGACGGGGGTGGAACGTTGCAAGGCATGTTTGCTAACTCGGAAATCGTTCTCGTCTTTCCATATCCATTTAGTATTATAACATCTTTACATGTACAAAAATATATTAGGATTCAGAGCTCAACGCTGCGCTTTACCTCATACGAGGAAATGAAATATTTAATATTTTCATTTCCTGGGAATCGAATCCACAACCTGACGACTTTACAGTTGCACGCTTATGCTATGCCCTGCTATAAAAGTTGAATTTGAATTTGAATTTATTCTCTTGAAAGTAAAAAATATTAAAGAAAATAAATAAAATCACTGATATTTTTTTAAAGAAATATGACGAACAATATGCTTTTCAATAGCGATAGCGTATCAATAATTCAATACTTAATTATTTACAACTATATCGATAAAGAAACACGTTAAAACATAATAAAATATTTGTTAACATGCAAAAAAACTGGATTACATGAACATCACTTACTCTAAATCAAATTTAAATTATTCTTTAAAACGTAAAAAGTAAAAAAAAAAATATTTGCATAAAATATTGTCCCGGATCCCGGTTCAATCCCGAAATGCGGGGATTGTTCTGGTCTCCTTTGAAATCTGGTATTTTCGAGTTGGTAACGGCGGCGCATTACAATCATAATAGCTACGCCGCCGTACCGTTAACGGCTCGTTATTTGGGCCCAGCTTCACGATTTAATCTTAAACTTTGATTTAAACTCTTGATCGTTTCTAGTTAAGTTAACTTATTTATGTTTTTGTGTTTATTTAATAAAATTAAGTTAAGTTTAGTTTTGTATGTTTCCTAATAATATCCAACAAATAAAAAAAAATATTGAAATTTTTTCTTCTTAAATATAATTTGTAGTTATTTAAGTTAATAAAAATATTAAAAGATATTTTAATCACTTCTACCTTGAGGTAAGAACAAAGTATTTTAGCACTAGTTTATTTTCATCTTACCCTGTTCTACGCTGCTATATATAAAATTGAGAAAAATATTATAATCTGCATTTTATATATTTATTTAAAACATTATTGCATCATCTTTATTTTATTAAAGTTAAACTTCAAAAAATTAAAACTAAAGAAATTAAGACAGACAAATTATATATTTTTTTAAAGCTTAAGCTGCAGTTAACTAACACTAACGTTTTAACCGTCCTAGCGGCTTTTGTTATACAAAGCGTTGTAAGTAGGTCATTAAGCGTTCACCAATTTGGCTGCATTAGCATAGGGGTTTGTTTCAAGGGGTTGCTATTCAAGGGATGTGTTCTAAATTGCGTGATTAATATTATCGAATTTCGAAAATAAGCTGAGAATTACTATAGGCTTACAAAAAAGAAGGTAGCTTATTAAGAAGGTTATAAACAAAACAAGAAGGTGTCGATAAAAGTGATTTAATTTATTATTCTTAAAATTATTATCTAACATCACATAATTTTTATTTCAAGGCACTGGATAGAGTGAATATCATAATTTGTATTATTATTAGGTGCCCCGTTACCGTTTTATTTACATACAAAATAAAAATAAATTACATTTTTTATCAGCTTCACGCTGTATCCCGTACACAGCAGGGTAGGCAGAGGGAACCTAATGTTAAGACACTCCGTTCCCCACTTTCTGCCGAATTCTGGAGGCATTGCGTGTTGAGTGAGAACTCAACGCCGCGCTTAACCTAGACACCAGAGCGAAGAAATGGAAATATAAATTTAAGTAAATATTTCATCTCCTCAAGTGGGGATCGAACCCACAACCAGTCGGTTTTGCAGTCACAACCCGTGCCGCTGCACCACGACTGGCTTCTAATAAAATAAATTACATTATTTTTAATAATCTTAAAAACTTACTTACATTACAGGATAGACAATAAATTAACATTTCATATCTTCTATTGACTTAACTTACAATCTTATAGACCATAAATACTTGTACTATTGGAATTATAACTATTTTAAGAAAAAAAGTTATGTTTCTCTAAATTGTTAGCATGTAGTCCTAAGGTTTTATAGTCGACATTATATTGAGTGACCGTTACAGAACACCTTGCGCCCGCGTCGAGTACACTCTTTGGCAACGACAGCTGTATGTTTTTTCTAAGTAATTACAATATATTTACATCGGTATGAAATATAAATATCCTATGTTCATGGAAATTTTTCTAAACGCTAAGAACTAATAATACATTAATTGCTACTTTTAGATAGAGATCGAGCTTGTCTAGTTTTTTCTTGCCACCACTTTAAGGTTTCTTCGAATTGTTCGCGATCCTCTGGAGTCACTTGAATATCTGGAAGTTCCTTTTTTAATTCCACATCACTATACTGCTGATTATCAACATATATGTTTGTTTCTTCTTTAAATTTAAATTGATTATTTGTTAAAATCAAATCAGGGTTTATAGCTTCCAATGGCAGTTCAGAGTCGTCTTCATAGTTGGAATGAAGCTGCTGATGAATAGTTTCCGCGTACTTCACTTCAAAATCTCCATCATTTAAAGGCACTTCATTTTCACAGTAATTTTGTTCAGGGATCACAGTAAATTGTTCTGCTGAATTCGGAAAAGGGAAATGTGTTTCTAAGACGTGAGAATTAATTTCCTCTTGCCCCAGTAAATCTGATGAAGGCGTGAGTGGTTGAACATTTCCATCGTCTTCTTCGTATAAATGAGGCGTAGAAACTAGTTGGAATGTTTCTGAAGGTTGTAGATCAATATATTGTTGAGTTGTTAATTGATGTAAAGAGCCATCTAGCTCATCTTCTTCCATGTCTTCATCTTCGACTGCTGGTGAATGGAGCGAAAAATAACTTCGTTCTTGACTATTCTCTCTTGGTGAT
The DNA here is from genome assembly GCA_021202915.1 of Heliconius himera. Lineage (NCBI taxonomy): Eukaryota > Metazoa > Arthropoda > Insecta > Lepidoptera > Nymphalidae > Heliconius > Heliconius himera. The sequence continues at coordinate 207,517 of JAJHJA010000207.1, forward strand.
GATGATGCTGGTGAAGGAAACGATTCCATTGAAGGACGGGACAAGTTTTCTTTGTCTCCATGACCAATATTTAAAAGACTTTCAAGATTTCGAATATATTCTACTGCCATGCGAAGAGTTTCGACTTTACTTAGTTTCTTGTTCGGCCCTCGATTAGAATTAGCATTTTCAAACGCAGCAGCCACTTCTTCCGGAATGTGACGACGTAAAGCAGCAAATCCATCATTAACTTGACGTACTCTGTTTCTTTCCCGCGCATTTCTTCGCGCTACCGCTAGTGGTGTAGGACTTCTTGCCGTTTCTTCTTGCACGTTTTCACGAAGACGAGGTCGTTTTGCCAAAATGTTGGCATTTGCAGAATCAGTAGCGCGCACTAGTGATGTCACAGACACTGTATTTGGTGGTGATTGAACTCTTTGTTTTTTCCTCACTATAATTATTTCACGTCTAACGTTGTTCGCGTCGTTATTGCTTATATTCACAGAATTATTCACGGACTCCTGTAGCACCTGCGCTTTGAGAGGTGAGTTGCGGAAGACGACGACGCCGATAGAACTCATTTTGGAGAGATTGGTTTTTTTTCACATATTATAACTGTTTATTTTGTATTAGTTCCGGTCTAGTGGGATGAAATCACGTAGCTAGTTAAAGTTAACTGTTAGAAGGACGTCTGTGAGTTAGATGGCGTCAGAACGCCGGCCGCGATGGGAATGGCGCGTGCCGTGCGGCCGCACCTGGGGTGGCTCGCAGCTCGCGGGGGGATCAACAGGGGTAGGTACTTACATTTGCTATTGCACACATGTCGTTTAAAGGGCGGAATGGAGCATCGCTCCGGTAAAATGTTGATATTTTTTTATGTTCGTATATCAATATATATATATATATATACACCTTGATATCTTGTATTAAGTAAAGTTTAATAGCTGAGTATGTTAATTATAACAACTTGGAGAAATGCACTTGTAATGCAAATAATAATTTGCTATAATGACTTTTTTTCAATAACGTTATTTTTAGTTTTCTGATATAATAATACGTAAATATATTATGTGACTTTAAAATCGCTGATTTCTTTGTAAATCTGTTATGTTGACTTATTTTACTCGAGTTTAATGACGGAATGGTTCATAACAACTTATAGAAAAATAATTTGATAGGGTGTCGCACCCAATAACGATACACTTTACATATGTGTGTGTGACACACACATAATATCAGATAAAATTGGTTCTACACGAGAAGTAACGGGCTCAAAGCCGTTCGCGTGTTCCAATGGAATTTTAAATTTGCCGACACGGGGGTTGCTTTAGACATTTGGACTTAATTGCCATAGCTTGAGTGGTACGTAGGTTATAATATAATATATACAAAGAATTGATAATTTTTAATTTTCATTATTGTATGTATATTGAAAATAGTATTATAAAATATAATGAAAATCGGTAAATCAATTAGTCTCTTATTAAATAATATTATATTATTTTATCCTTTATATAATGTTTAATTGGTCGAATATAATATTATTTATCACCACCACTTGCCCTATTATATTTTGTATATGTGTGAGTGAGTGCGCCCACGCAGCTGCTTCTCTTTTGTGCTTTGTGCTACGGCACGCGCCACTATTCTATGACCACTCTACACTATCAGAACTATTTACGAAACTATCTGAGAGAATTAAGCATTATTTATAAACATATAAGGTTTATATTGACACTTCTCTAAAATTTGTTGCTACTGGAGTAATATAGTGGAGAGTCATTTTGGCGCCCAAACGTATGCAAGATAAAAATAACAACAGATAATTATTGTTATTGTGAAATTGCTTTATATATTTGAAATATCTTTTTTTTTAGAAATATATTTTTTTATGTTATTAAAATTGAAAAGTTAGTTTTATATTAATTTTAAAGTTATATGCTTGCCTGAGTATTCTTATTAATATATTTTTTTAAATATTATCATAGTAATTTGGTTAATTAAAATAGATCTATAATTTAAAAAAAAACTATATATCATTTTAGTAGGTCGTGGCAAAGGATACAGGAGTGTTAATGTAAGCGCGATGGTTGTGGATTCAATTCTCAAACAGGCAGAGCGCGAGTTCCGCCACTGATAATTAGGCGGAAAACGGGGAACAGAGTGTCTTAAAACTTGGTTCCCAACCTCCCTCTGCCTACTGTGCTATGTGTGGGGTACAGGTATAGCTAAAAAATATTTTTTCGTGACCCGAGTCGTGGCGCAGAAGCACTAGGGTGTGACTGTATCGCGACGGTTGTGGGTTCGATTCCGCCTCGAGGAAATGAATTATTATTTGTTAATATTCTCTTTTCTTCGTTTTGGCAAAAGCCCGACGTTGAGTTCCGTCACTCAAAATGCATTGCCTTGAATAATTTTCTCTCTGACAGACGAATGCCATGTGCCAACGTGGAGAATCTTACGAAGCAGTTAAACTAATAACTTGCTTTTAAACCATTTTTAGATACATGCATTGGTTGACCGAATTACCTTAATAGGCTGTTACTAAGTCTAAATTTAATACAATAATAAAACTTCACAAGTAATATAAAATTTGTATTTTTAAAGTACGTCACTTAAATGTCGCCTTACAAATCTAGTTTACCTAAAACCATTTTATAAAAATGCAAATGTTTACAAATTATTTGATATTAACAGATCGTTTTTTTTTATATTGAAAATCATAATACAGAATAATAATTGTATACGACGCCTGATATAATTATAAAGCAATGCCAGCTTTCGTGAGACGATCTTGTAAGGCTTTTAAGGCGTATAATTATAAAAAACAATATAAATGTAGACACAATAATCACACTACATGTTAAAGGTGATACTATACAATAAAAATCAGCTTCATGTTTTATATCGCACACAGCAGGGTAGGCAGAGGGAACCTTATGTTAAGACACACCGTTTCCCTCTTTCCGCCGAATTCTGGAGGCATTGTGTTCAGTGGTGGAACTCAACGTCGCGCTTTGCCTCGACACCAGAGCGGAGAAATAAAAATATTAATGTAAGTAAATATTTCATTTCCTCGAGTGGGGATTGGAATCCCAAACACATTTTACAGTTACACTTAGTGCCCCTGGGCCACGACTGGCCTTACTATACTATAGATAGATAAATATATAGAATTTATTTTTATTACAATGTATATTTATATTTATTTTTCAATTTTTAAAAATTGTAATAACATATATAGGTATATACTTATATAATATATACATATATAATTAGTGATATTTTTTTTGAACATGAAATATTTCTATTTTTAATTAGTTTTCACTTACATAAAGAATAAAAAATTAAGTTACATATTAATTCTACATAATATGCAAAAGGTTGCAAATTTGGTGTCCGATGGTACTTTTTTCAGCTTCTCTCTGTATATTATATGTAGCAGGGTAGGCAGAGAGAGCTTAGTGATAAGACACTCCATACTCCACTTTCCGTCGCATCCTGAAGATATTGCGTGTTGTCACGCTTACAGTCTCCCGTTTGTGCCACTACGCCACGACTGACCTCCAATAATATATCAGATTTTTTATTTATTAAAAACAAACTTCTATGTTATCTCATTCATTAAGCTCATTTAAGCTTTAAGAGTGCTGTCTTCTAATATTTTAAAAGCGCATCCTGTAATTCAAGTAACTTTTTTCGCTTACAATCCGCTCAGTAAGGTGAGTCCTGCCATCTTGCGAACATGTGGGGCCTCTATACGCGTATACTATAGTACAGACGAGGGATTAAAGTTATATTTAGTAACCATATGTTAATGGTTTTTCAGGAAGGTGTAGCAAATCAGTCCCATGTGATTCCACGTGCAGTAGATGCCATCTTAGTTTTAACCCTTATCCTAGTTCTGACATTTTGTTTATATGTATATGAATAAAGCACAAATCGCTGTACGAGTTCAACTTCAATAATAATGTAACATTCAAAAATACTAAATAGCAATTTCTCATTCATACCAATTTGGAGATCAATTCTTTAAGTTCTTATATTAGAAAAAAATGTTAACTCAAATAAGATTTTACAACGCGATCCTATGAACTGAGGCAAAGGATTTATAACAAATAAATCTAACCTGTACAGTTCACATTCATTAGAGGTACAGCTGTGTTTTGTAAAGGTCCGACCGACTTACCTTTTAATGTAATAACCTATCTCAATACAGGTCTCATTGAAATAGCTCAGCGACTAGAGACTTCAGCCAGACGGTGTATTATTTCCAATTAGAATAGAAATAAAAGGGAACCTTCAACTTGAGAAATAAATAAGTTAAGGTCAGTGGGACAAAGCGGTAATGTAGGGCGTATACTGCATCTAGACTACTAGACTAAAGCGCTCGTTCATTCAGCTTCTGTGGGGGAGTTCTAAAGGCTCCGACTTCCTATATTGCAAGAAAGAGAATTTCCTACAAAATGTTGTCTCAAATTTCAATGTATTAAAATTTAGGGCTAAGAAGGATATTGATTGAAATGTTAGGTTTGATTGTGTGAAATAGTATGTGGTTTTTTGGTGATTAAAGGCAGCTTAATTGTTTGCATATTTTAAAAAAAAGTAAATATTTAAAATACTAAATACAATATAAGAAACATTATACCTAAAAAAAGAACATTGAAGAACTAAAATGAACAATTTCGTTCTGGTGTCGAGACTAAGCGCGGCGATGAATTTCGCCAGATCAAGCAATGCCTGAAGGATTTAATAGAAAGCGGAGTGTCTAAACACTAGGCTTCCTCCACTTACCCTGCTTCATACAGGATACAGCGTGAAACCGGAGAAAAATCCAACATTAAATAAAGCTTCAAAACTAGAGTTAAAGAAACGTCCATTCCCATGAACATTTCGCGTTCCCTTTCATTATATTTGGTGCAAAAATAACAATAATAACATCCATTGCTTTCAATATGTGGTCCAGACACAAAACGCTTTTCAAATTTATTGTTTCTTCGAGACGAACATTCAGAGACTTGCCCCTTTCCTTAGGGACTTGCTGCATTCGTTTTCAATGAACTTCTTACATCCCACAAATTTGTGCTTACATTTGATATATGATAATTTCCCGTTGATTCTACCTTAGCTCTTTTGATATAAGGGTGACTCTAGGACTTCTTAATGGTATGGATTTCTTAGTTAAGGAACGAGATCGAGTCTGGTGCTTGTTCCGTTCCATTATTTAGTACATTTCTATAGCGAAACCGTTACATGCTAATTGATTATATTTTATGTGAAATATCTACAAGTATGTGATTATATTGATAATTTTGAAACTAGTTTAAATCAATTTAAACAGATTCTTTTAGTAAATCTTACTGTGAATACAACTAAACAATAGTAACGGGTGTTATTATGTAATAAAATAAAATCATCAGCTTCACGCTGTATCCCGCACACAGAAGGGTAGGCAGAGGGAACCTAGTGTTAAGACACTCCGTTCCCCACTTTCTGCCGATATCAATCGGATAAAATATCTTAATTTAAGTTTTTATTGCATTTTATTTAAGTATTAATGGAATAAAAAATGTTGAAACTGGCAGATGTTTGAGCTCGCGCTGCCTTACTAACACAAGTAACTTTGTAGTATATATATTCTATCTCTGTCTGTTCATAGAAATTTGGGATAATTAGAAAGAGAGGAAATATCGATTAGGGGTTGGATCGAGGGTTTTGCCACGTGACCTTAACGCACCTACACACACACGCGCATCATGGAACCCTCGATCATTTTATTGATCTCGGGAAAAAATCCCTGCGATTAATGCTTTGTACTGGGTTTTTTGATTTATATAAATGCAATTTCACTTTTGAATGAATTATTCTGGAGTTTGGCAATATTTTTTGATGAAGATAATAAAATAAATTTAGTATTATTGACTATTAAAATACTAAAGTTCTTCTCCCCCTAATGAATAGGAGAGATGTATGTAAATAAAAAAATATTTGTAAAAACAAAAACCCCGACTGCATCAAACTAAAAACAAAATAAACAAGCCCAATAGTTTATTAGGATTAACAGTCGGGACCTCTTTAAATTATGCGGGGTTCCTGGTAAAGATTTTATTGATTGAAGAATTACTTATAGGTCCCGACTATTAATCCTAATAAACTATTGGGCTTGTTTATTTTCTTTTTAGTTTGATGCAGTCGGGGTTTTTGTTTTTACAAATATTTTTTTATTTTTCATTTTTTTGTTAGAATTTATTATGATAATGATAATCATGATATACCTTTTTGAAATTCTGAAATTGAGCTCTTGAATTTGATACCCATATTGTAGTGTTCGGAACGAAAATTTTTTTTTTCACTAAGTCCAATGGCGTCCCACAGCCGCCATGATTATTTTTTAATAACGTCACCTATTTAAGAACACTTGGGCTGCTAATACGAATCTAACGATACCTCAAATATGTAAATCCGTTCAGCGGTTCTGGAGATACGAGGTAATAAAGAATATTACATACATACAAGATACGCGCGAAAAACATAACCCTTCCTTAGCAGTCGGGAAAAATTGTTGATGATAATATAACTTTTTTATTATATAGAGAAAGTGTTGTATCAGTGATGTTTTGCAAACTGTGGAAGAAGGAAATCGATTTATTGTGAGAAAAAAGCTATAGATGCTATAAGTGCTATAATACAAACAATATAAGTCGAACTCACGCACCGAGGGTTTGGTTTTGAAGGTCAATGGCAATGGAAAGTATAACGTCTGGATGTACGGACTGATATTGTATTAAATAATATAATATATAACATTTTAATGTTAAGTAAATTACCAATTTCTGGAACTTTTCCGTTATTTGTACTGTAGATTCTCTTTTTGCTAATTTTCATAATTCTATTCGTAAGTCAACCGGAAGTACAGATTTTAATTATATGGTAAATTTTATACATTTCGCAACAAAAACGAAGCGTATACGATAGTATTGTTTGATTATATTGACTTAGCTTAATTTTTTTGTACTCGAAGGGTCTGTTGACTTGGATATTTGGTATTATTCAGCTTCATATATCCACAACTGCTATATACATCTAAGAGTGGTTGATTCCTCCACAAGTTCCTGGGGAAAAGGGTATTGACAGACGAACAGACATATAAAGTAATAAGTAGCAAAGGGGTAAAAACTAAAAACAATCATTGTAATTTATTCGTTAAATTATATTTTTTTATTATTACTGCAAGCGAAGCGATTGCCGAGCGAAGCGAATTTAATATAAAAACCATTTATGGGATGGTTATGGTTAATTTTTCGCCAAAATACCTATATAACGTACTAAACACATCTAACACTATATGATAAACTTGATCGAAAGCGTTCGTCGTCCCAACCTTGTACAAATAACAAGAAATTATTCTCCAAATATAAAATAACAAATGAAGTAATATTAAAAAAAAAAACAAACGATGATTAAGGCTCGGTGACCTTTAATATAATATCATCATCCACGAGGCTTCCGACAGCTCAGGAGGAGCGTGTAAGAAAAACAAACCACTGGACTCGCGTATCGCGTTACACTACTTAAACTGTCGTCAGCCGCCACCCACACGGCTTCTTTTTCCTTTTTTACCATACTTTTTAGACAACTAAATAGATTTCCTGTTAGAAAAACAAACAAATTTTTATTGACTCCGTTTTAGTATGTGTTGTTGTGGATGAATGATGGTTTTCGAATGACTCGACCTTTGACGGATAGCGCTTCCGATTGTGTATAATCACATGTTATTTTAATAATAACGTAGATATCATTATACTATATAAAGAATATTATTTTCGTACTGCCGGCCGAAGAGCCGAAGAGCGAAGGCCGACGAGGCCGGTCGTGGCGCAGCGGCACGAGGTGTGACTGCAAAACCGACTGGTTGTGGGTTCGATCCCCACTCGAGGAGATGAAATATTTACTTAAATTTATATTTCCATTTCTTCGCTCTGGTGTCGAGGTTAAGCGCGGCGTTGAGTTCTGCCACTCAACACGCAATGCCTCCAGAATTCGGCAGAAAGTGGGGAACGGAGTGTCTTAACACTTGGTTCCCTCTGCCTACCCTGCTGTGTGCGGGATACAGCGTGAAGCTGATTTAATTTTTTTTTTTTTTAATTTTCGTACTGCAAAATTGAAATTCGTGTGCGGTCTTAATATCAAAATATAGTTATGTTTTTATGTGAGGGAAAAATCTAAATGTCAAGTTTATCTGTTCATCAAAAGTCGTTTGTGAGAAGTATATCAAATTTTGTAAAATTTTAAGGTAAACATTGAGTTGGCGGAGCGTAATACGGTGATGTTAATCGATGATCTAAAGAAGACGCTTTTATAGGTCCAGTAGCTGCAAATAGAATTAATTTACTGTAGGTATTTATAATAAAAAAAAACCAAATGCTTAGATACTTTATTTTATTTTATTTAACTTATTGTTGAATATGAAAGTAATATTTTTTTGTTAAATTTAGACAATCATTTGATTAAATTGTAAAAAAATCATCTATAGATTTGTCAAAAGATAAACTTTGTGGGATGTTCTTTGGAAAAAATGAACAGGGACAGTTTATAACTACCGTGGACACCACTTTGATTTACGATGAATAAAATTTCGGGACGTTTTAGCGGCGCAATTAAAATATCTAAAGAACAACCCCTCAGTGGGTGGTAGGCGACAGTTCTCACGAGCCTATTAAATATAATTTTATTTGTTTTTGTTCTTGTTCTAGTGGGCGGGGATGTCTTCGAATTTATTGTCGAAGCCGCGTAGGTGTACCCCGATGTGCTTTATTGTGCTGTCCTGTATATGGTAGCAAATATCTTGCATAGTAGTTGCCAATATTATCTAATAAACATCGTAGCTTTTTCGATTTTTTTTAAGAAACGAGACGAAAAAATGTGACATTTTTATGTGTTGAGGAATTGCGGACTTAGGACGAAGTGAATGCGGAAGAAATCTAAATGATGATTTGGATATTACTTCCACGTTTTTTTAGTGGAGCTAATTCATTGCTAACTTCTTTATATATTTATTTTTATCATTTTATGGCAATAATAAATAATAATTATTATTTCGTTATTATATGAGGCCGTCGTGGTGCAGTGGCAAGAGTGTGACTCATGTGTGTGTGTGAGTGACGTGACGGTTGGGTGTTCGATCCCCACTCGGGGGAGTTGAGTTCCGCCACTCAACACCCAGTGGGGAATAGAGTATCTCAAGGTTCCCACTGCCTACCGGGAAACAGCGACGAGTTCAAAAATTATTGTTATTTATTAATTCCAAAATCGAAAATTAGTTTAAAAAATATGATAAACTGTTTTACCAAGCACAATTAACACTGAAAACTCTTTACTGCAAAACATAATAGAAAGTTAAAATTTTCAAGAAATTACTTTTATTTTATTTTCTTAGTATTCAACAGTGTTCTATTCAATATTCATTATACATGTCAGTGTCTCCGATACAGCAATTATAATACTGTATTTGTCTCGAGATTCGTTACGGTGTTTGCTGAGAGACCGAAGATGGTTATCAGCCATAATACTTTAAATGACCGTCATAAGTAAAACGTATGAGTAAAATTTGTAAATGCCATTGCAAAATTACTTGAAAGTTAAAATTGTGTATTTTGTAGCAATTAAATAAAATTATATTAAATCAACTTCAGGCTATATGCCGCACACAGCCGGGTAAGCAGAGGGAACCTAGTGTTAAGACACTCCGTTCCCCACTTTCTGCCGAGTTCTGGAGCATTGTGTGTTGAGTGGCGGAACTCCACGACGCACTTTGGGGCCGTTCAAGTATTACGTAAGCACTGTAGGGGGGCGGGGGGTCTTGGGTTTGCTTATTTTTGATGACATGGGGGGTGGGGGGTCTAGCTAGTAATTACGTAAGCAGAAGTTATTTATTTTTTCATATATATTATGGCTATATTTGGTAGACGATATAACTATTAGTTTTATAATATAAAATATAAGTTTATTATATCTATTTAGGGAGAACGGCACATTGTCAAGAGTCTAAATTTCAAATTTTATAAAAATCTGTGGCGAGTTAAGGATTTTTCCATACAAATTTCAACCTCTTATTTGCACCCTTAGGGGGTAATATTTTTAAGAGTCTCAATTTAAAGTTTTATAAAAATCGGTGCTGATTTCGATTTTTTCCATCCAAACTTTAAACCCCTATTTCATCCCGTTAGGGTTAAAATTTTTCAAATTCCCTTCTTGGTGGATTTCCAGAATTCGAAATTATAAATCTGTCCAATTTTCACGTTTCTACTATCAGGGGTTACGGATGTGCGTGCGTTGGACAAGAAAAAGGTTTACCTCAGTCTGTGGGAACATGTCCTTTTATATATGTAGATACAAATAAAATATCAATAAAAAATACCTTAAAAAAAATTATATGCCAATGTTTACGTAAGCATTGGGGGAGGGGGTAAGAGGAATGCTTATTTTTGATGACATAGGGGAGGGGGGGGGGGGGGGGGGGGTCAATAATTGCATAAAAACGTAATACTTGAACGGCCACTTTGCCTCGACACCAGAGCAAAGTGATATAAATAAATATTTAATTTCCTCGAGTGGGGATCGAACCCACAACCAGTCGGTTTTGCAGTCACACCTCGTGCCTCTGCGCCACGACCGGCCTCTAATTAGCAATTAATTGTCATTATTTGTAATAAATTTATTCTAATGACATTTTTTTATGCGTGATGCTATCGAGAAGCAAAACCGTAGAGGTCTTGTTTAAATAAAATTTATAATAAACGATTTGTGAAACGCATTGTCAGCATGACGCGAACCCGCCCTTAAGAATCAATCCTTTCATCCAGTAATGGGTATAATAGTTTTGTCCTGAGATATCGTTGATGAAACGTCTTATGAACTCACAGCATGTGGCTAGCGGACGGTTCACCGTTTGGAAGCTGCCTCCCGCTTTGAAATGTGGTTCGAAATTAACATATAACACTCATTTTTAACTCTTTGCATTAAGTGGATGTCAGGCTGAGGTAGTAAAAGATTAAAATTAAAATAGTTTATCTTTATTGCCTGAATGGGAACGCTGCATGTCATCGGCGCGGCGGCCGTTAGTATAAATTTGCGCGCCGCTCCAATGGTGTTGTGTGCTCTGGGCTTTAAATCACATCGTAAGGAACACGGTCCGTATGCTGTTAATCTATCGCAATAACTTCTCTGGCGTTAAAATGAGCCGAAGCGGCTTCGGCGTTCAACAAAACAATTTAATTGAATAAAATTAGCCAATAAACACCGCGTGTCGATGCTCACCACAATGGAATACCGCTTCTTGAGCTCGTAAAGCAGTCTTGTTTACCGAAGTCTCTCATGGAATCCACATTGCGCATTGCTCGATACCTCTAGGTATTCCTCACTTACATTTGTTGGTTCTGTGGGAAAATTTGGATTAAAACTTACTACTGAGCTACGTTTCATCTCTAAATTTGCATATTATTCATTCAGAACTGGCCATATTAACAAAGTACCTTAAGTAAAATTGATAGCTTTCAATTTAATTCCCTCTTTTCCAATAAAACAAAAATTTTATGTGCAAATCGGTGGAAGTAAACAGGACACTCTGTTTTACCTTTTGCGAACATTTATTTAGAAAATGTCCGCATAGCCGCATGTACTCAGAGAAAGGATAGATTAATACATTTCTTTCATCACATCATTATTTCGTCTTGCCAAAACAATTGACTCCCACGAGTGGGAATCGAACATACAACCATTGCGCTTACAGTCAAGCACCTACTAGTCCACGGCGCCCCGATAATCTTTTTCGGAAGGGATATTCATTTACCTTTATTAACTATATATTGTTTTATTATCAAAGATGAAAATTTTATATATTTAAATATAAAGGGGCTAGTCGTTATACGACAACGGGTTCGATTCCCACTCGAGAAAATGAAATATTTAATTTTTTTTTCGCTCTGGTGTAGAGAGAAAGTACGGCGTTGAGTTTCGGCAATCGATTCGCAATACCGCCAGAATTCGGCGGAAAGTGGGGTTGGAAGTATTTTAACACTAGTCTCCTATTGCCTACTACGCTACTAGCGAGATACAGCGTCAAACTGAAAAAAAAATATATAAAAAAATATTCTCCGAAACTACTAAATAGGGAGGCCGGTCGTGGCGCAGCGGCACGAGGTGTGACTGTAAAACCGACTGGTTGTGGGTTCGATTCCCACTCGAGGAGATGAAATATTTACTTAAATTTATATTTCCATTTCTTCGCTCTGGTGTCGAGGTTAAGCGCGGCGTTGAGTTCTGCCACTCAACACGCAATGTCTCCAGATTTCGGCAGAAAGTGGGGAACAGAGTGTCTTAACAATAGGTTCCCTCTTCCTACCCTGCTGTGTGCGGGATACAGCGTGAAGCTGATTTTTTTTTTACTAAATAATGTGCGCTGGAATCGACGAAGTTAGTATCAAATATCTATCATTCATATTATCTTATTAATCTAAGAAGTTAGCGTTAGTGCTTTATGATATAATAAATATAATTACAAAGAAAAATATCTAATAATATATTGCATGCTCCTTCATGGCGCGTGGTGTCTGCGGGGGTGCAACCAAAAGAGGAAATAAGAAATCTTAATCAAAGAAACGTACATTGTTCATTTACTTATCCATACATAAGTAGTACTAGTAGTAGTGCTATTCATTATTATATATTGTTGAAATTACCTTATATATGGGCATCGAGATATTTATACTAACTGATTAATTTTATATATTTTTTCTTAGATGATGTGTGAAAAAAATTGGTTAAGTCCGAGTCGGTCTATTATACTAATATTATAGGTCAACGGGAAGTACAACTTATAAAAGTTGACAAATTTAAGATTTATGTAATTTGAATATTTTATATGACATGAACCACAAATATAGATTTGTATTGATTTTTTTTACTATAAATCTGAATATTTGATAATAAATTAATCTTGATACCTCGAGGCTATCTCGAGATAAATTCTCTTGTTTGGCAGACAGATGGACAATAAAGTGATCCTACAAGAGTTCCGTTTATATCTTTTGATGTACGGAACCCTAAAAATATAAATAAAAAAGACAACGCTGTAGCTATTCCTATTACTCTAAACACATAAACTCTTTGAATATTATCATAAATTTCACTTCTAAAATATATTAATTCTCAAGTGTAATGCACCTCCAATTATAACTTTAACAAAGTATATTATAAGGCATTTCGCTATTACCAATACTACCGACCGTGTGACAAATGCTGCCAGGTTCTTTGTCGGCGGGCTAATGAGATGCCGCGTGAGCCCAAGACAAATTTATCTCATAAATAATCCGATACATCGATCTGCAGCTTTAATTTACTATCGATATCGATATCGTAAGTCATTCGTGTCTTTATTATATCATTTATATGAGCGTTATGATTTTCAAGGATGGGTACTCGTTTGAAACTAGTTTTTGGCCTACATTTTTTGATTATGTTAGTTGTTGAATTATTATTGTTTTCATATATTAACTAGGTTTTTTATATAAAAAAACTCAAACATTGATACAGATTTTCAATGTATTGTTGTAACAATGAAATAATTATAAATTATAAATGTAAGATTGTCTGTTACGCCTTCCTGCCAAAACTACTCAACCGATTATCATGACACTTAGTATACATATTCTTAGAGATATTAGAAAGGATATAGATTACTTTTTTATTAAAAATCTATTAAAAAAAAACATTATTTTGCTTTAATATAACAATAGGTTTAAGCCGCGCAAAGCCGCGTTTGGTTCACTAGTAGTAGGTATATACATCTGAGATATACATATATTTCTAAATGCATACAAATAAATTATATTACTTCAATTAAATAATCTCCATTTTGTCAGTTGCCCGTTTAATGATCAGATAAACTACTTCTCATTTCTCAGTACATCGCGCCTCAAATTAAAACTGCATCGTCTATTTCATTAAATCCGATAATCGCAATGACGCCGTGACCTTAATCACGGCGCGCTTTGCAGATCGCAGAGATAGGATTACAGTGCAAGACGAACTAATAAATTTCGAATCATTACAAGTCCATCTTTTTCTTTAATATGACATATGAGTGAGACGGCGGTTGGAAGTGCCTTCATATATTTGGTTAGTCGTGAGGTATGTTCGCCCAGAGGGACAGGTAAACTTATTAACTTAACGAGTGCTTCTGAACCTTTAATTTTGTTGAATACTGATAGGTACACGGTCGCCAGTGAGATACATGCTTTGATCATCTTCAAAAAAGAATAATATTGTTATACTTATACGAAAGTTAACGAAATGAAAATATTAATAACAATAATCCATCCATTCATATCAATTATTCATGCTTATGGAAATCGAACCCACAATTTTCGCATTACAGTCACAGGCCTATGCCCCTGCGCCACGTCGTCTTCAAACTTACAATTTTCAGCTGTAATATAATATAAACATATTTATTAAACAAATGTATTATAGTCTTTAAAACATGTATAGAGGTTTGTAGTCGGTTCTTATTTTTGTCAAAGATTCAATCGTGTCAGCAGGTTGTTAACAAGATCAAGAGCGTTCATTATTTACCCAGCAAACAGCGATATGGTCTATCGCTAACTTTGTGATTTAGCAAAAACATCGTTTTTAGAGTTCCGTACCTTAAAAGAAAAAAAAATATCCCTTACAGAATCACTTTGTTGTCCGTGTGTCGGTCAGTCAAGACCATTTTATGTATCTTAAGATTGCGTGGAGATATAAAGTTGAAATTATTTTGAAATACTCAGGTCTATGGTACTATGGAGCACAGAAAAAAGCTTATATGTCAACGCAATCAAAAAAATCACAAAACGCATTTATGCATTTTGTATGAACTTCGCTGCATATGCTATCAGTTGGAATTTATATTTAAAGTGCAGATAAAAATTATTACAAACTTTGTGTTTGGCTTGAATTTGTTAACTTATACATTAATTGTACTTCGCTGAAATTAGTACGGAACCTTCGGACAGTGAGTGCGACTCCCACTTGACCGGTTTTTTTTCTTTTCACCTGTTTTGGTGCGATATTTTCAAAGCCTCTACCACCCGTGCTCTAATAAATACTTATCGAAACTTCATCTTAAGGAGCAAAGAATTATGGCATATTTAAACAATTTATGGCTGCCGCAAAACAAGGCAAATACTGATAAGCCTCTAGTTTTGCGATAGCGTCCTTTAGATGTGACTTGCCGAAAACATTCATTTTGTTGTTTAAATTATGAACTCTGAGATTTTTTTTATTTTACATGTATTTATTTATATTTTTAAACTTATATATAATTAGTATTCCAATATACTAATGGAGACATAGCTTATGACAATGCATTGCTGTTTTAAATATTTAACGAGATCTAATGAACTATATTTTAAGGATAATTGCTGGCTAACGTTATTAGTTGCATACGAATCGTTTGATTGTAGTATTTTCTTTTTTTGGCCTAACTCGTATCTAAAAAAAGCAAAGATCTCGAAATGATTTGATAACAATTTCTTGTAGCGTCAGAAGAAACATATTTTCTTTAAATAAAAAATACGTCATAACTTTTATTACTTTTACTTTTTGCGTTAGTTAAAATTGACTTCTATTAAAAAAATAGCAAAAAAGAGAAAGAGATCAATGTATAGCATTTATGTTAACATGAAGCAATTGGACTGGATTCGCATTTTAATCGAAGTAAATTTTACCGAGGTATCCATTAATTAATTTTCTAGGGCACGGTGTTGATTTTTTAGACTCATAACTAAAAATATCGAAATGAACGAAAAATTAAAACAAAATATTTTCGATTTTTCCCCTATATTAGTACTTTAGCATACATAATACAAATTAAATAAAATAGAATTTTATATACACGAGTCTATAATAATAAAAGTATAAAGTACCTACCAACTTCACTGCCATAATAGCTTTTTGTTGTATATTCACATAGTCTAAAAAAAAATATTAATTTTTATAACATATATATTTAAGTTAGTTTATATTTATAAACCTAATTAAAATATATAAGGAACATCATATTCATTCAATAGAAAAAATATCAATTTCTTAATAGTATTCTGATGTTATCTTATATGCGATGCGTGACTTCTGATCACCCTTTGACGTCTTAGTCCAATCTACTAAATTAGTTATCGAGTTACAATAAAACTTTTTTGTGTGGCAAATCGATACTTACAAATCGATGATTTCTTTGCACGTGCCGTAACTATAAATATTTAGTGACGACGCGACGCGGGTCAAAACTAATTTGTTATTATTTACGATATTATTTTCTTAATTATCTATGCAAATTTAAAAATTAATTTCACAAAAAATATACTTTGTGCGAAGAAAAGTTATTTTGTTAATACCAGATTTTTTTAATGTCATAATCAGATGTTAATTTGCGAAACATATTTTTAATAATAAAAAAGAACTCATCTTCCCTATAAGATTGGGCGTACTTATTTTGCATACGTTTTAGTCAATGTAGTTTATTATAATATATTCTCTATTTTTCGTAAAAGTATAAAAGATGAATTATGCATTTTTTTTTTACTTTATGCTCTATCCCGCACATACCAAGATAGAGAGAGTGAACCTGGGAATTCTGAAGGCACTATATGTTACCAGAGCGAGAAAATGAAAATAAAAAAAAATGATTTTCCTCAAGTGGGAATCGAACTCACGATCTGTCGCATTTACAGCCGAAATTTCAACATCCTCCAGTCGCAGACTAACAGTTTTTTCTACATATAAAATAACTTAAACGAAATATGCATCTTTTTAATGTCTGTGCCATCATAGAAATATTTAGGCTCCGAATGACAGCGATGAAGTGATGACCAGCGATTCAGTGAGAATTGGTATCGAGCCATTATTAATACATAGGCTTTTTTTCTAAACATTTTGTTATCTGACGCCGGAATCCTTTCAATCCATCCATTCTATTGTTTTTGAATCACTTTTTTGTGTTGATATCAATATTTTTTCTGATGGGAGTAACGATAAAATAGTGATTTGTTCGGAACTGATATGAAACGAACGAGATGCCTTTAGGCCTCTTATGATACTCGCGCGTATATCATTCGGCGGCAGTCTTTCTTTTGTATGTTAATTTTATTGTTACACTTGAAAAAAGGCTTTTTATTTTAATCTGGTTGAGAGTAAGAAAACATACTTTGACAGTTAATTGTGAATTAATTGAAAGTTTCTTTTTGTAGTCGAAAACGGACATACTAATATGGATGTATGAATATGGATATAATAAGAATGCTGTATTATATCCATACATGGAATAGTTGCGACTCTCAAAGAATTTTAAATTGTGAAATAATCTTTATCTTTTTATTTTTTTTACTCTAACATCGAATATAGAAACCAACTTAACATTCCAAAAGTGCAGGATAAAGTAAGTACAATATAAAATATCAACCATTTTTATGGTGACAGCTTTAATAGTTGGTTACCGTCGCAATTTCTCCCAACTAAGAAAATATCTGTATGATCTGGTAGCAATACATTAGGGATTTAACGGCTTTTAATTTTTATATCTACTTTTGTGATATTTTATTAAGACATCTCAAAGTAAAGCAGTATGTTACAGGTACTTTATAAAGAAATCCTTTCTCGTATTTTAACTGAGTACCAAATACTTTGACTTCGCGTACCTTATATTTCATAATTTTAAATTAATTCTATAATAAATGTGATATTTATTTTGGAAAGAATTTAAGATGATCGTGTCAAGAGAATTTATATTGAGGCCAGTCGTGGCGCAGAGGCACAAGCCTGCATTTGTGACACTTTGTAGGATAGTTTGTTGATTTCTGCCACTCAACATACAATGCCTCCAGAATTCGACAGAAAGTAGGGAGTGTCTTAACACTAGGTTCCCTCTGCCTACCCTGCTGTGTGCGGGATACAACGTGGAACTGATTTTTGTAGGTTCGATTCCCACTCTAGGTAATAAAATATTTAACATTTTCATTCCTATCACCTACTGTCGAGGCAAAGCGTGGCGTTAGGTCCCGCCACTCAACAGTGAACAAGCAATGCCTCCATAATTCTATATAGGCAACGAAGTGTCCTAATACTATCTTTCCTCTGCCTACTCTGCTGCATGCGGGATACAGCGTAAATAAAAAAAAGAATTTATATTACAACACCAGTCATTTTTCAATGTTTCATTTAAAATGTGAAAAAAATATGATTAACATGAGCAGTCTCGAATCACAAGAAACAATTATCGAATATAAACTAAAGATACATATTTCATAATATTTTTTTTCATCAATACGTATTAAATCACGACTTTGGACATTATATGATTGATATTGCTTCCGATGTTTAATTTAAGTGTTTAAAGCAAAAGAAATTGATAGAGATGTTTGTTTAAGTGATACAAGTTGTCCGGCGCCGCGGGCGTCTAACGTATTCGAATACTTAATAGGGTGTTGGATTGTTATAGACTATGGTGGATGGGAAAATAAATTATGTACTCAGGTCATATGTATATTGGAGATATTTTAATTCTTCTGATGAGTATTATTATTTATTGTCAAGTTTAAGAGGTATGTGTGATGTAGCGTTTTTACTATTGTAAAATATGAGATCTGTAGACAGAAAACACTTTTGTAATATGTTGAAAGTTTAAGGATTACGTAGATATTGTATTAGAAGACTTGGTTTTATAAAATGCTATTATTTATGGAGGCATTGCGTGTTGGGTGGCGAAACTTAACGCCGCGCATTGCTTCGACGCCGTAGCGTAGTGATAATATTAAGCGTTTGGTTTCCTCGAGTGGGAATCAAACCCTCAATCTGTCGCGTTTACAGTCACATGCTTGTGCCCGTGCGTCACGAATAGTCTCTAATTAGTATTATTAATTAACACGTTTAAAAGGTAAGTGAGATGCAGAGTATTTTTGTTATTATGTAAAATATGAGATCTTTTTGTAGAAATTACATAGCTCTCCCATTTGAAGACTTCATTTTATACACACTATTATTTATGTAGTAGCTCTTTAAAAAATAACTTAAATTAAAAAATCATATAAATGTTTAGAATAAATATAATTCGAAATACTGTTTCCATTTACAGTAAAAGCTTAATAATTCTTGTTTAGTAACTTATTCATACTGATTCAATAACTTAATGACAGTATTAACAGAGAAATCTCAACAATCTAAACTATACGTTTAACATATTTTTATACAGAATGGAAGTGTCAGCGCTCCTTTTACGGTAACAGCATATAGGGTAAAATATTTTAAACCCATACCTAAAGAAATTAATCAAGATACCTCAATAGTTTAGACGTAGGATTTTTTTAATTTCACGATGCTTATCCATTCTGTAATTCGTGTGACGCAGTTACGCGTAGATACCAATAACGTAAACACATACTACTACAAAAATACTACTAAAGGTTAATCAACTTTGAAGTTTGCCGCCAATACCTACGACTCGGTTTCCCTTTGATAGGTTTATGTGTGCGTACGTCGTTCTTGACAAATGGCGTTTTATATTACAACAATAATTTTATTATTTATTTTATTGGAAAAAATATTTTTTTCATTTTTGGGGGAAAAAAATAATAATTGTATTAGGTTTTTATAGTTAAAATTGTGTTTTCATTTTAAAGTGGTGCTTACACTTCCACCCTGTATATGTAATTCAAATTGGAAGATCTAAATGTTTATTATATTCTGTATTATTATCATTTACACTGCAATTCTTATTGACCTATAAAAATGTTACATGTTTTTTGGTTTCCCATAGATAGTGTTATAGATATTTCATCCATAAATTCATATAAATATTCATAGGTCGTTGAAAACAGTGTTGACGTGACTACGCTTAGTGTAAACAAATAGTTACGTGTTTTACATTAAAGTTACATAAAAATAGTTGTAAATAAGAAAATTTTGGTCGATTTCTAACCTGTTGTTTATCGTGATAATATATTTTATTAGATTTCGTTTCAAATATATAAATGTAATATATTAACTTCATCAGATATCGGTAACATATTTTTGAATTGCTATGTGAGGACTGATATATTGTGTTGATATCGTAAATGTATTTTAAATGTATATATTATCTAAATAAGGCACATTTAAACGTGATGGTTGTGGGTTCGATACCTCCGGTAGTTCTTCAGCAACAAGGTAATTCTTAAGCACCGAACTGTTACGTAAATGTTAGGGAGTATTTATTATCAATATATATAAAAGGACTTGTTAAATATATTGTTTTAGTAAAATATAAAATAATTTTATGAGCGTAAACAAAATTATGAAAATATTATAATAATATTTGTATAATAATAACTATTCTAAAATTACTTTAAGAGCATGTCTAAATTTCTTGATGGTAATAAGTAACTACGTCCGAGATCTAATAGTCGATAATGCGAGTACGCGTCCCCGCCTGCAGCTCGTATATTTATCATAAATTGCTGCCACCGAAAAAATATTTTTATATACAGCTCTTGAAAATATGTGATTTTTTTAATAACTTTCAACTTATGTTGAAAGAAAATATAGAAATTTAAGTATTATACTTTTTTTTCAACTCATTAGACCAACTAACAACGATATTAGTGAAGCAGAATACGTATGCAGAATAAAACCTAGTGTACATATACTGTTTTCCTCTTTCAGCCCGAATTGGAGACATTAAATGCTTAGTGGCGAAACTCAACGCCGTAATTTATCTTTGATATGTATTATATTTATAGTTATTTACAATATATATGAAATGATCACTTAATTTTGATATTACTGATGAACTTACCGAATTCGAATTCTATCAATATCCGAACCAGTTCTACTAATACCGTAGTATTCAGTCATAAATTATATAAAAATTTAAATTCTCATTCTAATTTATGTAAATACGATAATTAGATATTATATTTTAGGCAATAAATAATGATATAATGACTACTCCCACGGTAAAGAATTTGCCACATATTCAGATAACATAAACTTCTCGTATGACTTTTATATTACTGTCAGTTATTAGGTCTTCTTGTGTTTTGATATGATTGCAAACACAACAGTTTGAGGGTTCGATTCCCACTCGAGGAAATATTTAATATTTTCATTGCTTCGCTCTGGTGTAGAGGCAAAGCGCGACGTTGAGTTCCGCCTCTCAATACGCATTGCTTCCAGAATTCGGCGGAGTGTACTAACACTAAACTTCATCTGCCAATCCTGCTATACGCGGGATACAGCGTGAAACCGCCATAATTATCGCATTAAATCCTTTAGAATCATGGCTGTACTAACATTGTTGTGTATGTATAAATGTTGCATTTTGACGGTTGTTTCTATATGGAATAAATATTTTAATTCCCATAACAGATAAGTCTCTTTATCCTCGCGTCCTATATACTAGTGCAAGTGTATCAACACAACTTAACAGGCGTAGTGGTCACTTGTCAAGTATACGTTTTTACACGCAAAATGAAATGCAAGTATATAATATCGTTGTTCTCTAAAATACAAGCAAATATAGCAAAATGAATATACAACCTTTTCTACAATATTGAGGTATAATATTCAAATTTTAATATATTTTTTTGATATTATGGAATTTTCTGTGTCTATTTTATAAACAGAAACAAGTGTAAACATAAAAAAAATATACACATTTACACATTTCAATCGATCTGTCAAACTAAAGTGATAACGCTCGCTATCTATGAATTAATTTAAAAGCACTTTTAGTTTGCTCACAAATGAACCTTCTATCTTTTCTGAAAAAAGTTTAATAATTCCAATTAACCCTAATAATAGGCTCGAGGCACAGTGGAGGCAGTGCGATTAAAAAGACAAATTCTTTAACCACTAGACACAATAGCAGGTTGTGGTCGTTCCCGTCCATTCGAGCCTCACCTTTATTAATAGACGACCGGTAGCCGCGGTCAGTGCTAGCGAAGATATGATTAACACAAAGACAAAATCGATCAGTTTTTGAACTATTGATATTGTGACGTCGTCACAGTAAAACCAATTAATTGATAATGATAAGAAATGGAAGTAAAGAGGCCAGTCGTGGCGCAAGGGAACAAAGTGTGATTGTAAAATCGAATGGTTGTGGGTTCGATCCCCACTCGAGGAAATGAAATATTTATTTACATTGATTTTAATTTCTTCGCGCTGGTGTCGAGGCAAGGCGCAGCGTTGAGTTCCGCCACTCAACACGCAGTGCCTCCAGAATTATGTTCCCTCTGCCCTATGTACCCTGCTGTGCTGCGTGAAGCTGATTTTTAATAGAAGTAATTTGAAAATATATTATTAAAAACTTCCTGTTAACCTACCAAATATAACCAAGAAACGAAAAATATTATTTAAAAAAAAAAAAACTATGTAAGTAATTTATTGAATATATTTTCAAAATATAAATATTTTGGTTAGGTCACATTGGTTGAACGGCTACAACCACAGCAGGTTTCGATCATATCCATTTCGAACTAATAATTTTTATGCGACAAACGCATATTATCATGGTATTGGGCAGGCCATTATTAAAAACCCTATTCCTGCAATGACCATTCTTTTAAATGTCTTACTAAATTTTCTATAGATATCGATTTGCATTTCGATATCGAGCACGATTATATTTTACTTTAAAGAAATTCGATAACTTTAAAAAGAAATGTAACATCTTCATACAATTTACTATAAATGCCTTATAAACTAAATTGGGTTTCTTTTTTACAACATATTACAATCCCTAATACATTTTCTGTGTTCTGCGTTATAAAAAGAGTTAAAATCCTAAAAATCGAGTAAGAAAAATTAATTTCGATATTTACGTTTCTTGTACAGCACTTAAGAACATATGTATTCGATGGAGCATCCTTAATGTGTACCTACAGACCTTAATTAACGAAGCAGATGTCGATCTGGCACGTGACCGTGGTATCCGACGAGGATCGCTCCAAGTGTGCTTTACGGCCCTAGACCAGGTACAGGCCAGGTTGAACTGTATTTAGTACTGCACCAGCAATAAACGTAACTCAAGTAATTATTGGCTGACATCCATGTCATCAATTTTGATAAAGATTAAATATTTATTTCAATACTTTTTATTGTTATTTAAAAAAAAAACTGATTAAATAGTTGTTTATGATTATATTTACATACATTTATGGTTGCACTGAAATCGTTGAAACAGTCGATATATTGGTTTCTATGCCCTTTGTAGGATCGCGCAACCATTTTTATGCTCAACCAGTTCGCGAAGCAACCTTTATTTTAAGGCGATCAAAACCTATTAATTAAGTAAACGACAAAGCCGTCCATATACTTGCCGAGACACATATTTGAGTATACAGCGGGTGTCCGAGCCACAATAACTCATGAAGTAAGGTAGTCTTAGGTGAAGTTTTTGTCCGTCTGTGACGTAAGTAGGCGTTTATCGTACTGACCGACCGCTCGCTTTTACAAGTGTATATAATAATTTAGTTTTATCTCGTGATAAATACACAGGGGCGATTGTAAATAACTTTCCAATGACATGGGATGTAATTGGTTGCGCTTCGACATCGATCAGACGGGTTCTGGAGTTATTGCTAAACGAAACGCTGGTAAAACTGTGGACGTGCAAATTTATTTTGTTGACTTATTAAAACGCCTTAGGTGGTTGTCTGTTTGGTCATCTAGGTACGCACGAAGGTATATATAGGTGTTAATAATAAGGAAATAGATAGCTTGTTAGACAATTAATAACATATTAATTTTTTTTAGCTTTACGCTGTTCCCCTTACTCGTATAGCAGCGTAGGCAGAGGGAGCTAGTTTTAAGACACTCTGATTCCCACTTTCTGCTGAATTCTTGGGGCATAGCGTGTTGAGTATGTGTGGAACACAACGCCGTGCTTTGTTATTTTTTTGAGAAAATTATAATATTAAATATTTAAGTTAAAAGGATTATTTCCCAATTGTTTACCACAAAAGTTTTGTGATAAATTTATTATCAATGTTCTGAAACATAAAAAATATATAAATAGGTATTACAGGTACAGGTATTTATTAATAAAAAAATATTTATTTACAAAATACCTGCATATATCTTCATTTTTTTTAATAACAGTAATGAAGCCAGAATATTACCTATAAATTAAAAAAAAAATCTAACTTAACAATACCTAACGACGAGTTTCCGCCAATTAAGGTGCGTATGCGCAACCTAACCGCGACAAAAACCTGCCCATGCGCTTTCAGAGGCGCTTCCGAACTTAATTGGACTTCGACTAGCGAGTATTGTACTAATATGCCATTGCTATTTGAAGGTCGCTTGACATATATAGAATGATAGTATTTCTTCAAGAGTACTATTTCTGGATGATCAGCTTATAAACTAGTAGATTAAAATAGATAAGGTATTCGAGTTGTCTTTGCAGTGGACTTGTGGTAAATGTAAATTCTGTCACGTAGCTGTGTATTTTTTGTATATTAAGAACGATATTTAAAATGATATTGAGGTCTGTCGTGGCACAAGCGTGTGTCTAAGCGCGACGGTTGTGGGTTTAATTCCACTTGGGGAAATTAAGTATTATTTATTAATATTTTAGTTATTTAAAAGTTAAATTTTCAATTTTATAATTCAAAAAATAAAAGTTATGTATAAAATATATAGTTAAATTTCGGCGGAAAGTGAGGAACGGAGTGTCTTAATACTAGGTCCTCTCTGTTTACTCTGCTATATGCGGGATACAGCGTGAAGCTATATTTAAAACAGAAAGAAACAAAAAAACAGAAATTGAAGTATTCTCTGGATATAATATACCATTTAGTTAACGCCCATTTTTCACAATTAGATATTATATTTCTTTATATAATTCATTTACTCGAGTAAGTTATAACACGCAGTGTAAATAAAAAATATTACAGGTGACAAAAATGAGATATTTTTCATATTCAAATTACTTAGATTTTTCAAATGTTTTTTGTCTAAACTGTATAGACCACCGTGAACCGTGGTTTGTAGTTGTTGTGTTTAATGTTAAGACATTCTATTCTCCACTTCCCGGCCTAATTTGAAATATTGTTTGTTGAACCATGGATTGAACCATGTGAGTTCCAACACTCTGTTGGAACCCACTTGGTTCCGTTTTTATCTTACAAGAAAGAAATGAAAATAATCCATCTTGAGATTGAACCCAACTATAACTTTTACAATCTATATAAAATATTGCTTGTGAATGATTATTTGGTATTTTTTATTGTTATAAGTTATGTAGAATTTAGTTAATGTAGATAATATGTGTATTAAAAAAGTGGACAATTTCAAAGGGTATTTTACAATATTTTTTTATGTATAAAAATGTCGTAAACGAGTACAACAATTACAGTAGTTACAACATTTTTTTAATATATTTTTCTTTATATAAAAAAATGTTAATATAATATTTTATACAATGTTTATAGGAAAAAACTGTTATACTACAAAAAGAATTATTCTTCAGCATTTAATTATAGTAGATATATCTAGTAATAGGTATCGATTTTATTTATGGCATATTTCTAATGATAAATGGAAGTTCATCATCATATCAGCTGTGCGATCCCAGCCTTCGCTACCCCTTATATCTATAAACTACCTTCACAAGAATGCAATATAAAACCAAAACCTGAATAAACTATTTCTCGGATCCTTCAAGACAGTGACGATCATTTCATTACAAACGGGTTGTGGTGGCGCGTGGCATTAAACTTGTTGCGTTGGATACACTGTTACTTACATATATAAACAGCTATAATTTTAAAATATTGTTTAAAGAATTTTATTCTGTAGAAAAAAATTTAGAAAGATTCCCACTTTCTGTCTAATTTTTGTAGTATTGTGTGTTGCGGAAATGAACGCATTGTAATAAGGAAATACATAGGAGGGAATAAATATAAATCACTTTCTCAACTGGAAATCGAATCTAAAATCGTCGCCATCGCAGACTGTGCGGGTGCGCCACGGCGGCTTATAAGTTAAAGTATTATAAAAAAAATAAGATCTGAATTGTGGCATAAAAGTACATAATTTGTGACTGTTACGGTGGATATGAATTATTATTTTTTTTTTAGCTACACGCTGTATCCCGCACACAGCAGGGTAGGCAGAGGGAACCTAGTGTTAAGATACTCCGTTCCCCACTTTCTGCCGAATTTTGGAGGCATTGCGTGTTGAGTGACAGAACTCAACACCGCGCTTCACCTCGACACCAGAGCGAAGAAATGGAAATATAAATTTAAGTAAATATTTCATCTCTTCGAGTGGGGATCGAACCCACAACCAGTCGGTTTTACGGTCACACTTTGTGCCGCTGCGCCAAGGCCGGCCTCAATTAATATTCAGTAAAGGAAATAAATATTTAAAATTGTTTTCATTTTCCCGCTCCCGTATAATTCAATTCATTTCTACACTTCGTCTTAAGGCGGGGTTCTCGTTAGTTTCCACTTGCTGCAAGTTTCGATTTCAACGGGTAGTATATAGAAACAGCATAGCAAAAGTCATAAAGACCACCTAAACAAAGTTGCAGGCATCCACTAGTGTATTAAAAAATATCTCATTAATAAATCACCAAACTTAAAAATTAGAAGTTAAATGTCTGCTTACTGCATATTGCAGTAATAACATATTTTTAATAAGCATCGATAATTTTAAATTAATTGTAAAAAGAAAGGATTTAAGAGAGGACAATAAATAACAACACATTTTTGGTCGACGCCAACTGTTAACAACTGTGAACATAAATCATATCATTCATATAGATTGCTTCATTGATAATTCCTTCGTAAAAAGGGCATTTTTAGCATTATTTAATTTCGCCAAATGCTACAGTCTCTACTTACCTCTTTCACCTCGTCCACTGTCATCAACCTCTTCATACATGTCCTCCGAGGGGCCCTCCATGCTTTTCTACTCAAGGCATTGAATAATTTTCATTTCCTTGCCCTGGTATGGAAAAAGCACCGTGTAGATCTGGAAGATGGTGCATGGGTCAGGTCAGGGTCTCTTCTCTCTGCATGATGTATACAATATATATATATATATATATATATATATATATATATATATATATATATATATATATATATATATATATATATATATATATATATATATATATATATATATATATATATATATATATATATATATATATATATATATATATAGTGACTAAGGCCAAAGACGAGGCGTCGCTTTGAACAAAGCATCAAGCTAAACAAAATCTTCATATTATTCCAATTTTATCATACAATTTAAGTAAATTAAACATTTTAAAAAATTAACATCTATAACTTATAGTTCAAAAAAGATCTACCTACACCTTATACATATATTCTATTATTTCTCAATATACAAAGCAAGTGTCCTTTGCCATGGATGGTGGTTTAATTAAGAACTAGCGTAGCGTAGTTTATCATTTATATTGTAATCATGAATATTTATAGGTGTGATTTCCTTTTGTCAAGCACTTTAACAATGATTAATTTGTCACTAAACGTAATAAATAAGACAATTGGCTGACCATTAAGCATTTCTTATTTTCGATAACGAGCTGAGTTGAGCGTTTCACTTTTTTTTGTTTTAATAAGCTATGAATTTTAAGGAACCCTTTCGAAAAATCACAAGATTAAACCTCAACTCATAAAGATATGGGCGGCGGAATGATTATAAGAAAGCGACAGACAAAAGCTAAAAGTTGCGATGGAAAAAAAGTATTAAAAATTACTCGAGGTTAACATACTCCGCTGATGGTCACATAATTCTCAAATGCAGAATTTAATAAAAAAATAATTGGTAAGATATATCATAACAGGAGGCCAGTTGTGGGCCGGACAAACGTATGAGTTTAAATGCGACAGGTTGTAGGTTCGATTCCAACTGCAGGAATTTATATTTAATATTTTTATCTCCTCGTTCTGGTAAAGAGGCAAAGTGCGGTGTTGAGTCACCGCCACTTAACACGCATTGGTTCCAGAATTCGGCAGAAAATGGGGAACGGAAGTGTCTTAACGGGAACGGGGTGTCTTAACACTAGGTTGTCTCTGCCTACCTTGCTATATGCGCGAAACTAAAAAAAATAACCATAACATTACAACAATAAATATGTTAATTACAGCAGGAAAATTGTTTAAATACAAGATTTTCTATATCTGATTAAATAACTACTACGTTTTAAAAATAAGTGACAACTTATGACACATGCATACGTAAAAATGTAATTAGGTGTATATTCTGTATCTGTAATTTAGCACATTAAAAAAATAAAAAAGTAAAATTATCTTTAACGATAAATAAATAAAGACGTTCTTGTAAAAGTAAATTAAATAATTTAAGCACTGTAATCAGAGGCGGACAGAGAAGATGGTTTTTTGAAGTAGTATGAGTGGTAAAGTACAAGATCATTTCCTCAACTTTTAGTGTAAACTTGTAAAAAAAATTGTATAAGATTAAAGGAAATTTTAAATTAAAGTCCATTAAAGAATTTTTCGATAATTGATTTAAAGTGAACAGAGTGATTACAGATGGTCAAACAAGTAGCGAAAAACTAAAAAAAAAACAGCTTCACGGTGTATCCCGCACACAGCAGGGTAGGCAGAGGGTGTTAAGACACTCCGTTCACCACTTTCCGCCGAATTTGGGTGGCTTTGCCGCGCCACCAGAGCGAAGAAATGGAAATATCATTTTAAATAAATATGTCATTTCCTCGAGTGGGGATCGAACCCACAACCGTCGCGTTACAGTCACACTCTTGTGCCCCTGGACCACGACGGCCTCAACTAATATATAAAGAAAATTATTTTTCTGAAGGTTAAACCTTTAGTTTTGAATTTGAACTTGAATAGGTACACATATAAAATAGTTTAATTTGGATATTTTAAAATATTACACTAAATAAACTATTTTTTTTTATTTTTTTATACATATAAGCGAAACAAAGTAAGTTTATCACAGTAAATACGTAAAATAGTCATTTGAAAAAGTAAAAAATCAAATATACCACTATAGTAGGCTTGTTATCGACAGACTATTTTTTGTTGCAGTTTCAGATGAATGGTAAACTGTACGATTATTTCAATATTTCCTTATTTTTTTGCGTCAATAAAACAGTATAAGATTAAGGAACTTTTAAGTTCGTTTCGGAATTCTTTTTTGCCTCGCAAGAATTAATTTTCTGGTAATAAAACTGGCTCGGACTGCAGTTAACAAAAATTCAATTACCACGGAGTACTTAACCTTTTCAGGCTTGTTGTGGCCATGTAATTGAGTAATATTAGATTGAAAAAGATGTCAATGTATCTTATATTATATATTTAGGAGAAAAAAATTAAAGAGACTAAATATTTGTGTGTGCATTTGATTTTTTTATTATGAATAATTTTTTGTTACTTAGTCAATATAGTCGAGGCTGGTCGTGGCGCAGAGGCACAAAGTGTGATTGTAAAATCGACTAGTTGTGGGTTCGGTCCCCACTCGAGGAAGTGAAATATTTATTTGCATTTATATTTTCATTTCTTCGCTCTGGTGTCGAAGCGAAGTGCGGCGTTGAGTTCCGCCACTCAGCACGCTATGCCTGCAGAATTCGGCGGACAGTGGGGAACTGAGTGTATTAACACTAGGTTCCCTCTGTCTACCCTGCTGTGTGCGGGATGTTCTTATAGTAAGTCACTGCGGAACTAATACACTATCTAAAGAAATAGTAATAAAAGTAATTTTTCTTTTAAGATTTCCGAACTAAATTCTAAGAATAAAAATAGAGGATTTTTTTCCAAAAAAAAAAAAATATTGACCATTTTTATACCAATAATAAACAAGCGGCATTCCAAACGAAATGCAAATCTGTTCGAAATTAAACATTTTGTTAAAATAAATTGCATGGCTTCATACAAAAATAAAATAGCCTATCCACCGAAGTTGTTATCGGCGTTATTATTAATAATTAAAGCGATTATTTACACGAGACAGTCCAGCAGCAGAAAATAATTAATATTGTTAATAGGTAGCTAGAGGCACGCGTATCCATATCGTAGAAGCATGTAATGGAGGCGATAGTGCTTGTGAAAATACACGTAACGTTTTTCGTTTGACATTTGAAGGTTTTTTTATTAATAGAAAATGTTTCTAGTTCCAGTAAAATGCATTTTTTATATAATATGGGTTTCAAGTGACAATTACTTAATTTAATATACATATTAAAAAATATATATTTTTTAATCTTTCAACTAATTGGACATTTTAGCACCGGCTTTTAACCGTATATATTTAGTTAATAATGTGTTAATATAAAATGCAAAAAATACGCATAAAATATTCCAATATTTTGTTTTGATAAATGGTTAGGGGTGGTGGGATGGTGGTTCTTAGGGCAGGCAGAGAGCCTACTACGTTAGGCTACCGACTTTCCATAGAATCCTGGAGGCATTGCGTGTTAAGTGGTGGAACTCAACGCCGTAAGTAATGAAGAGGTGTAAGTAATTTCACAAAAAATTTGAAAAAATATATATGAAAGTGGATTAAAAAATTTATTTGACCTGTATATTTTCACCTGCCGTCTAAAGCGCGGGTTAATATCGTCATCGTTGTAGGTACTTATTATCATAAACATGTTTGCACTTTACCGTGGAACAATGTAACATACTACAACCTGTACTCCCTCCATACATGGACAGCTTATGAAAACGAAGGCGCATAGCTCGCTTAATAGGATATTTTGTATCAAATTTGAATATTAAATTTTAAAGTAAAGGATTTTTTATAAATATAAGTAAAGAAATATTATATTTATATATAAGATGGATTTATAAAAATGTATGAAAAAACTTAGATCTTGTTTTTTCGTTACGTCCGATAGTAACTCTTAATTGACTGTCGAATGATTATAGTTTTACCAGTAGAAGTCTAGTATTTTAAAGTAATTATTGCTTACTAGGTAAATCTACACTTAAACATTTCCAGCTTTCTTGGCATCCTATCCAATACTATTAATTAATTATAGAGCACCTTACAAAGGTAGAAATGGTGGATATTTAACATAGCCTTGTGTACACAAATAATTTACAGACTTACATATATTTTTATTAACATTTTTAGATAATACCACAGACTTATATCTGTACTCAATTGCAAAGCAAGGCAGCTAAAATAAATGGACACGTGAATTAAAGTCCCCTTGGAGAGTTGTAATGAAGATAACGTCAGTGTGGACGCGGCTCGATAAACGACTGACGGCGTTTTCGAGATAAACCTTTAATTATTGAGATAATACTCCTTTCGAACTAGACGTGGCGACGGTTGAGTCTCGGATGGGACCTTGTACTGTCTAAAGATCATTTGTTGTTATCGGAATGGCTGCTATGTTGTCTTGTTAGTATTGCTTACTAAATCGGTAGCTTTGGGAAAACGCGGTGTTGAGTTCCACCACTCAACACGCAATGTATCCAGGATTTAACTGTGAAATGTGTCTTAACACAGGGCTTACGAAGAGTATATTGTTTTTTTTTATTTTTATAGATTTAGCAAGGTTGAACTAGTGTCAAGACTCTCCGTTGTTTCTGGACTATCGAGACTGCGTAGTGAGTGGTTCTCTTCCGCGCCTTGCCTTTGCACACTGGAGAAATGAAGATAAAATTAATATAATTATTTAATAGTAACCGCCGTGAAGTAGAGGCGTAAGTGTGTAAATGTAAACGCGACAGTTGAGGGTTCCATCCCCATTATAGGGTTAAATATTTAATATTTTTCTATTTGGCAAAAACGCGGTGTTGAGTTCCGCCATATAAAATTCAATGCCTCGAGAACACCGTGGAAAATGGAATACAGAGCGGCTTCACACTAGGTTCCCTCTGCCTACCCTGCCATACAGCCCAGCGTACAGAATACGAGTATAATGACGATCACATCAGCAATGGTCACGATTGAAACGTCACAAAAAATACAATATTTTAAATAAATTTACAAGTCCTATAGTTTAGCTGGCTTTTCAAACTAACCTGCAATCCATTAAAACACACACAAAATTCTAGCCGTTCTGGAGGAGTGGAGTGACAAACACACGTTCAGAAAAGATATAGAATAATAAGATAATAAATAAAATGAGCTAAGCCTATAAAGAAATAATATTCTATAAATGTTTTTTTTACATTTAAGACACGACATTCATCCATTATCGAGTGTTCGGAAGTACGGATTGCTTAAATCTGCACAGCTCCGCCCACATTTCACACAAATATAATAATGTGCTTATAACGAGGCAAGAAACACCCACCACCACCGCCCTCTCCCACTTTCTATCTTATTAATAGATACTAATGACTGATTGCGAATAAAATTATAAATCATTCTTTTTGCAATCCTCATAATTGCTTAAAGATTAATGTATCTTGCAAAGCGCGGCGTTGAGTTCCGCCACTCTATATGCAATGCCTCTAGAATTCGGCGAAAAGAAAACGGAGTGTCTTAACACTAGGTTCTCTCTGCTTTGTTTCTACTTACTGCGTGCGGAAAGCTGATTTTTGATTAATGTATCTTGTAAAGAGAATTAATAACGGTATTCGCAACGAATAAACCTTTAATAATTCGGGCGGATATGACAAATAAAACCAATTCGATCGAAGATATCATGTTTCCGCTATCAATCTTGGTGAAAAACAATGAGTTGACGGCGGAGGAGGCGATTTCCCACGGCCGCGAGCCATCGGCCAGGAGACTCTTAGCAAGGTGAAGTAATAAGTCACGAGGTAAGGCCCTGTAACATACATACACATAATGTTATTTTTTTTCATAAGTTCTACAATTTTTATAGTAATTTTTCTTTTTGTTTTTATATTTATGCAAAAAATATTTCGAATACTAGTTAGGAATAATTAAAAATTTTATGAAAATATGTGTTATGTTATTATTTTCCTAAAGAACTCGTTTATTCTTCATATATTTAATATGAAAAATCTCTATTTAGCTTGGAAATTATATGTATTTTTTATTGAAAGCTTTCGTATCACTTATATTTAGTTAAAAAAGCAGATATTCATTTCAAATTACTTTAGAATTATTTATTTTCATATAAATAGGTGGCTTTTTTTAATTTCACACTTTATTTCAATGACAACAGGATAGGCAGAGAGAACCTAGTAGAAAAGGACACCTCGTTTTTAGTTTCTTATTCGAAATAGAGATATTAAATTTGAAGTAGCGAAACTCAACCCCACGCTTTATAGAGTGAAGAAATTACAGTTATTAAGGTCCCGGAATGGGGATCATATCTACATCAAACGTTCTCTCATTGCGCCATATATGATTTACTTAATAATAGTTAATATTACCAGAGCGAAGAAATAACATTTTAAATAAATAACAATTCATTCCTCCGAGTGGGAATCGAACCCACAACCATCGTTTTTACCACAAATATATAACTTAATTATGGGTTATTTATAAACATATTAACAAAGTGTAGAAGTCAATTAAGAATTAAAAAATATATGAAGGATGTTTTAAAAGCTGCCAAAAATAAGCTGAGGATGCTTAAGGACACTATTATATATTTTAAAATTAATTCACCTTCAAATTGGTAGTAATTTATTATTATTGATGCCGTCTACGGTTGCGTAATAAATTACTTTAACGTAATAATTAACCGACGTCTCCATGCACGCGAATTAAGGACGAGTTAAGCTTGTTAAGGATTTTTAAGAATCCATTTTATAGCTGTTTAACTACAGGTTTAATTTTAAAAAAAGAAAGTGCTCCTTCACACTTTTTCTAGATAACTGGATAGGTAAAGAGAAAGTAGTGTGAATATATGTACCTTTCGCCAGAACGAAAAACTCAAAGCCGCACTTTTACAGAACGAGGAAATGAAAATAGTTCATACATTCGTTTACCACGATGATCTGAAATATTTTATTATAATCGATTACTTTTATCTTAAATAATATGGACAATAATAGTAATATTGAGGCCAGATGTGGCGCAGAGGCACAAAGTATGACTGTTATGGGTTCGATAATACACGCGACTGGTTATGGGTTCGATCCGCACTCGAGGAAATGAAATATTTATTTAAATTTATACTTGCATTTATCATTCTGCTGTCGAGGCAAAGCGCGGCGTTGATTTCCGCCATTTAACACTCAATGCCTCCAGAATTTCACAGAAGGTGGGGAATGGAAGTGTCTTAACACTAGGTTCCCTTTTACTACTACTAAATTTTATCTATCCATCCTGCGATTCGAAGAGAAGCAGTAGGCTGAAAATGTTTATTTTCTTGAACGTAAACATTATTACATGTCTTAAATGTCGTCAAAAAGTTTCTGAATGTATGGAACATTCCTCCCACGACGACTCCTTGTGAGTCAAGCCTGCGGCATCAAACCAATTTTGCAGTTAATATATCTGCTCTGATTGTTGAGACTTGCTGTACCAACGTTGTATTTGAAACAGTTGTTAAAATATCACTTGAAATCTTTATTATTTAGTGGCCTCTATATTATGTTTAAATTTAAAAGGACTTAAGAGGTTGGTCGAGACGCAGCGGCACGAGGTGTGACTGCAAAACCGACTGGTTCTGGGTTCGATTCCCACTCGAGGAGATGAAATATTTACTTAAATTTATATTTTAAGTTCTTTTATATGTAAACATAATATAGAATCACGCTGTATCCCGCACACAGCAGGGCAGGCAGAGGGAACCTAGTGTTAAGACACTCCGTTCCCCACTTTCTGCCGAATTCTGGAGGCATTGCGTGTTGAGTGGCAGAACTCAACGCCGCGCTTAACCTCGACACCAGAGCGAAGAAATGAAAATATACATTTTAAATAGATATTTCATTTTCCCGAATAGGGATCGAACTCACAACACACTTCGTGCCCCAGTGCCACGACTTGCCTCATCTTTCTTCTTCTATCTTTATTAGGCAATTACAATTAATAAGATTTCATTTAATATACCACTTAAAGACTATGCATAGTTGTTCACGGTATATAAGAAGGTTAGTCAGAGAGAACTGATTGCCGAACGAAAAGGTTAGAAACATTTTTAATTTCATTTATTATCTTCAACCTCTTCATATACTTCTGAGGCCCTCGTGACTCAAGGACGAAATTGCCATTTCATACTTTGAATTATTATTTCAGTATAGTGTGCAGTGATTTGCTAGATAATTTTAATTTTGTTTTGGGTATCTATCTATGTAAAGAATACTACAATAAATTTATTATTAATTTTTATTTATAGAATGCATAAAAAATATGAAGGCTTAGTTGGTTAAATTAAATTTAAGTACTTTTGTTTACTTAGCTAAATAACGTATTAATTTTATTTATTTTTTTGTTCTAAAACCATATTACCATCAAATTATAGAAATAAAATAAAATTTTCATTGCTTTTTGTGTTAAAATATTTTAACATAGTATGTACCTATCATAATATATAATAGAATTGAAAGTGAAACTCGATTTAATTATTTTACAAAATATTCGACCTATATTTAATAATAACAACGAAAATGATTTTGAAATAATTATCCCAAGTAGGTCTGCAAAAAACCTTTCTATCCGCTCATTATCTGAAATCAGTCTGTGAATTACCGTCAAAGCAAAAAGTGGCTTTAACATCCGTGGTCCTTAATTAGTATGTGGAATATTTTAAATATTATCATAAAATTTATATCAGCTTCACGCTGTATTCCACACGTAACAGGGTAGGCATAGTGAAACTAGTGTTAAGACACTCCGTTCTTCACAATCCGCGGAGTTTTTGGAGACATTACGTCTCTGTTGAGTGGCGGAAATCAACGGCGGGCTTTTGCCTTGGTGCCAGAGCTAAGAAATGTAACTATTAATAAATAATAATTCATTCCCTCCGAGTGGGGGTTGAACCCACAACCGTCGCCTTACAGTCATATCCTTGTGCCCCAACGGCCGATTCGTGTTAAATAACACGTTTAAAAAGACGTAATAATAAAACTGAACTTAAGTTCAATATTATTACCTAACAACTAATATGCGTGAGGCCATCCCAACTCGAGGAGATGAAATATTTACTTAAATTTATATGACAGCTGAGGCCGGTCGTGGCGCAGCGGCACGAGGTGTGACTGCAAAACTGACTGGTTGTGGGTTCGATCCCCACTCGAGGAGATGAAATATTTACTTAAATTTGTATTTCCATTTCATCGCTCTGGTGTCGAGGCTAAGCGCGGCGTTGAGTTCTGCCACTCAACACGCAATGCCTCCAGAATTCGGCAGAAAGTGGGGAACGAAGTGTCTTAACACTAGGTTCCCTCTGTCTACCCTGCTGAGTGCGGGATACAGCGTGAAGCTAATTTAATTTAATTTTAATTTAATTTATATGTCCATTTCTTCGCTCTGGTGTCGAGGACAAGCGCGGCGTTGAATTTGGCAGAAAGTGGGGAACGGAGTGGCTTACACTATATTCCCTCTGCCTACCCTGCTGTATGCGGGATACAGCGTGAAGCTGATTTTGATTTATTTTCAACTAATATTCATACGTACAGATGTACCTTTAATAATGTCCCAATTTTTTTTCTAATAAGAAATAGCTAAGAAACTATTTAATAGTCCATGGATTCATGGCATGTATATAAAATGACAGTATATTTTTTAGTGTGATTTTGTTTACTTAATATCAGATAATATTTTTTTCTTGAAATTTGTATATCGCAAATATACTAAAATAGAGAAAAATTGAGGCCAGTCGTGGCACAAGAGCACAAAGTGTGACTGTAAAATCGACTGATTGTAGGTTCGATTCCCACAAAAGAAAATGTCATATTTATTTACATTTATATGTTTATTTCTTCGCTCTGATGACGAGGCAAAGCGCGGCGTTGAATTCCGCCACTCAACACGCATTGCCTAAAAATTCAGTGGTAAGTGGGAAACGGAGTATCTTAACACTAGCTTCCCTCGGCCTGCTGTGTGCGGGATATAGCGTGAAGTTGATTTATTTATTTTATTTATATTAAAATAAATACATACGTATATTAGTAACCCGTATCCATAGTAGGTATTTAAGTACTCTAGTACAATGGACAATGGTTACTAATCAGATAAAATAATTAAGTTATGTCTTTATCTCGTTAATAATTCCACAATATTATTTACAACATACTTTTAATAAAATTCTAATCATCTAAAACAAATCTTAACATAAAAATCTATGGAAGCCTACATAAAATTTACGTCCAATAAGAACAAAAACTAACTAACCTTACTATTTTACTAATAATAATCGCAAGGTCCACACAACGCACCCTGCGAGCCAGAACAATGTGGAACCAGCCACCATATCCATTACCACATTTCTATACATGTACAGAGATTTGAGAACTTGTTGTAGGGCCGAGCACCCTAATATTGACCATTTTAGTAAGACCTATTGTTAAAATATTGAATTAGAATATTATAGAAGAGATTAGAGATCTATGTATATTGGTTTTAGGGCTTGTGCAACGTGCGCCAACGTCACGTGTCGCGAGGGTGCAGGACAGGTGCTCGACCATCGATTTGAGGGTATTTTAAAGCATAATGCATAACTATACGTGTTGCTTGTAATATGTAGGGTGACCGTATGAAACATGTAATATTGGAATAAAAAATTATATTAAGCTTAAGAAGATAATTCTACATCAATTCTATACTAGTGTTTTTGGGACAAAATATATGTTCTTATCATTAATTTACTTATTTAGATAGTAGTAATGTAAAGAACAGTGAAAGAACAGTGGAAGTGAGAAAAAATTGATAAAAATTCAATTAAACTTAAAATGCGTAAATTTTCTATACATTATAACAATTAAAATTATTTGTTCTCTTTAATAAAATATAATTATATATCATGCACCAAATAGATATTTTTAATGTGCATTGTTAAGTCTCAGAAAATAATCTTTTAAATAACTTTTTGTTAAATGTTGCTTCTTTTTTCTTCCTTTCTTTTTTTTGAGGCCAGTTGCGACGCAGGGGCACAAAGTGACTGCAAAAATTGATTGGTTGTGGGTTCTATCCCTACTCTAGAAAATGAAATATTTATTTACATTTATATTTTCATTTCTTCGCTCTGGTGTCGAGGCGAAGCGCGGCGATGAGTTCCGTCATTCAACATGTAATGCCTCCAGAACTCGGTTGCAATAAGTGGGGAACGATGTGTCCTAATACTAGATTACCTCTGCCTACCCTGCTGTGTACGGGATACAGCGTGAAGCTGTATTTAAATTAGAATAAAAAAAAAACAATTTGTTTCAAAATATAATTTAAATATTTCAAAATACATTCGTATTTCAAGTAGTTTAACGTACTTTTACTCTTTTAACTGTATTATTAGTATAATTAAAGTAAATAAAGTAGAAATGGTCGTCCTACATCCAACATTCGTCCAGTAAAAGCACGTTACACTTATCAAATGCAAATAAACGAGTTTTGTTTGAATAAAGCCAACCCTTCGATTATAATAAAATTATAAGTTCATATGCATAGGATATGTGTATGTCAGAGTGCGTGTGCTGTTTGTTTACCTTTTATTACTTTAAAATGTTATCACTACGTGAACGAAACTAAATATTTTCATTTTAATATCTAATAATAATAGTTTTAATATCGTAATTTTTTTTATATAACCTTTATGGCGTAGCGGTTCTTTGCCCGACGGTAATGGACGGTTTGTTTCCCACATGAGGGCAAAATTATATTCACTTTCTCGCCCTGATAACAAGACAAAGCGCAGCGTTGAGTACCGATTATCAAGGCTAGCCGTCGTAAGGCTGTCATTATTACTAGAAAAATATTTGTAAATTATTAATTAAAATTAAGCAATTTTCCTTAATGGATTTAACAATATCCATGTTTACCTACAGAGTATTTTGAAAACCACTAAGCTGAGATAAAATCATGTCATTTATAACAGAGCGTAAATCTTCACTAAGATATTTTGGCTTTCGGAATGAATCAATTTTTTATTATTTTTTCTTAAAATCTTTTATGTTCGTCAGTGTGATACCTTTTGTTACATTTGGGTTATTGAAAGTGAGTCTGCAACAACTTTGACTGATCTCGCGATAGTATTCATATATTTCAACAGCATTATATCGTGCTTTGAAATCATCGGCGCGTCTATTGAAAGCTATCCAACGATGATGTGACCTTTATCTTTACTATTTCTATCGGGATCTTAAATGCGAACACTATCTATATCTATCTATACCTTTGAAGATATCTTATAAAGGTCTACTTTATCGAATTTATATAGGTGTAAAGGAAAAATATCTGTACTTAAAATAAAATAAATAAATCAGCTTCACGCTGTATCCCGCACACAGCAGGCAGAGGGAACCTAGTGTTAAGACACTCCGTTCCCCACTTTCTGCTGAATTCTGGATTCGTTGTGTGGCAGAACTCAACGCCGCGCTTTACCTCGACACCAGAACGACGAAATGGAAATATAAATTAAAATAAATATTTAATCTCCTCGAGTGGGGATCGAACCCACAACCAGTCGGTTTTACAGCCACATTTCGTGCCGCTGCGCCACGACTGGCGTATCAACATCTGTACTTGCAACTAATTTATGCCGATATATGGTAGATATTTAAATAAGGATCAGGAGTGAAAGATCTTCAAAATATTGATTCGTTTTTATTTACGTCACGAAAATAAAGATGAACGTGGTAGTCCGGTATGACTGCATACGTAACACATTCATTCAATTCTAGTAGAGTCAGTCATAGTGGCCAGTGAGTGTTATACTCCTCGGATGATCAAGAAACCGACCGTAGAAAGTCGTGATGACTTACCCCTGATGCTGTTAAAGACTGCGGAGTGGAGTAGGATAGGTTGGAATAATGCCAGATTTTACTTATTCAACATCAAAGATTTCTTTAGTCTTATATTACTGAGCTTAAAAATCTGATATTTAAAAGCCATATTAAATGTAATAATTAACATTATATTATTTATTGGTGTTAGCCATATATAATTAGTAGTTATTCCCACTGTCATAATAACGTATACAAATGTGATTGCATTTCTCATATACAGACTTTATTTCCTATACAGTCCATAAGATTTCACATACACTAGATATTTCACACGGCGTGCCATGAATAATAGATTCCGGTATTTTTGCTGTATAATTGACGTGAAGCACTTCTTGCGCGAATAAACTTACGATATAGTTAAAACGATTAATCTAGCACGGTAGGTGGTAAAAATTACGAATAATGAGACGAAACACCTCTGGAGTCCTTCGCGTGCCAATTATTGATATAATTATTTAAAAAATATGACCATCTTTTGTAATATTTAAGACTTTAAAGTGGTAATATTTTTTAATCGTCCATTGCTGTGTTTATATACACTACGCTGTCTGGTTTATTAATTGACTCTTTCTTTATACTCTGAGTCTCTTCACACATTCGTGAAGTTTTAATAATGTAGCTGACTGTACATATTTCATCGCAGTCAAGCTCTTTATAGAGAGGATGGTCGGGACATTTATTATCTGTGATACGTTGTAAGAAATTAAGGACAAACGTTTAACTTGACCCAACCCGAAAGCAACGTATTCTCTTAATGGCAACGGATTCAGAAACGCCATTAATGGAAGAAGCGAGTAAGTCCTGGCATATATTGATGACGCAATTTGTGGTACTTACTTAACCTCGTAATTAGCAGGTTCTTATAGTCTGTATGATTTTCAATTTTCTTAACACTAACATTTTTAAAATCTATTTGTATGACTAATGACGTTTAACAACGTTAAATGTGATATGGGTAAATAAAGTATAATTTATTTTGATGTAATTTTTGATAGATATAGCAGCGTAGTTCATAAAGTATTCACGTGTAAATTGTGAGAAGAGTTTATTTTAAAATTTTAAATGAACTAATATTTTATCTCTTTTTAGGGTTCATTACTTCAAAAGGAAAAAAAACAGAACCCTTGTATCACTTTCTTGTCCGTCTGTCAAGACAGTCCAGGTATTAAGCTGAAATTTATATCACGTATACAAAGCTCATAGGATACTCTTACGGAATTTGCCGCTAATTGAGAACTTATAATAGTAACAATGGAAAACATATGAAAAGGTAAAAGAAAAAATAATTTCATAGAAAAATCACTACAAACACACAATTGTTTTTAATTTCATACAAAATAAGGGCATATGTCCGCAAATTTAAGTTTAATTTTACTTCATTAGACAAAAAACTGTTCTATATACCAGCTACTTCAGCCCTAAAATTAGCGAAAATTAAGCAAACTATTAAAGTATTATTATTATACTGTGTTAAAGACCAAAAGGAGAAAAAAAACTAAAATACTGAATAAAAAAAATATTAGATCGTTCTTTGTCGAGTCTACAAATAAAATTGATTAGAACACTTAAAAATAAAAAAAAAAAACAAAACAAACTGGCACGACAAGTGAACTTTATCTACGATTCACAGATCTTTAAAAAAGATAGCAAATAATCTGATGCTGCGGTGTTTAACTCATTAAAATGTAAAACTTATCATCAAACGAGACATCTGAAAAGTGACTTGTGATTACACTTCGTTTACACCAGCCAGGCTATTAGTAGCGAAGAGGAATACATTCATTTCGATTATAAATTAATTACTTCTTTACACCCAGATGTGAGATAAACATATATATTTTTTACATGCACAAGCAAGTTTTAATTAACAGCAAATTAAAATGAAATATTTCTGTGGACAGTGTTAATAAAGCGAATAATATGTGCAGTTTGCACATTTTTCTGCTTAAACATTTACTTAAAGGATATCTTATCATATTCATGTAGTGTCTTAGTCTTAATAAAAATCGTAATTTACTGCCCATATATATTTATACGATCAATTGTTATACCTTTTTACAGTAAATACGATTTCTCAATAATAGTTAAAATCTGATAAAAACTAGAAGAACGAAGTGATAATCTTGAGAAATGAGAGCTGTGAATGATATTTTTTTTATTAATAGTAATACATTATTCATTTTATTATATAAAACCGTACCGTATTTATTTGTATAAAAGGTGATAAATTCAGTTATTTTAATTAACGCTAGCAGACGTAAAGGCTTTACTGCAATGTAGGCAACACTCGGTGCTTTATCTTTGTTTAAATATTTGCGTAAGAAATTTTATACTTTCAGTTGAGGTGCTTAATAGTGCACTCACTTTTTATTTTCACTTGTAATTGCTGCAGAAACAACGCTGGAACAACTCATTGAAGATCAGGTATGTGTAGATGAGGATTTTACATTAACATAACTCACATGAACAAAGAGGTAACTAGAAATAGTATAAAAATTTAATGGAGTCCACGTCGATATATTAAATTTAATTAAATTCCACTACAATATCTATATATATAAAGATTCTATCAACAGCTTAACTCCTGATTTGTTCTTTATATTATATGTTATCATATTTTTCAGAAATGGCAACAAAATACATACAACATTGGTGCAAAACACTATATGTATTGCTTAAATGTACTGATTAGTATAATCAAGAATGCTATATTATTGATGAAAAATAAATCTGAGGCCAGTCGTGGCGCAGGAGCACAAAGTGTGACTGTAAAACCGACTGGTCGCGGGTTCGATCCCCACTCGAGGAGATGAAATATTTGCTTAAGTTTATATTTCCATTTCTTCGCTCTGATTTCGAGGCAAAGCGCGGCGTTAAATTCTGCCACTCAACACGCAATGCTTCCAGAATTAGGCAGAAAGTGGAGAAGACACCCCGTCTTAACACTAGGTTCCCTCTGCCTACCCTGCTGTGTGCGGGATACAGCGTGAAGCTGATTTAATTTTTATATTATTAATGAAAAATAAATCTGTGTTAGGCATTTGAACATCAACAGCTACAACAACAATCATCCTTAGACTGAGTACGTATGCTATTTCCACAATTACTTCTACTAATTTAGTTTGAGTGGGTTCTATTCCGCTGTACTGCATTAAGCTGTCCTGTTGTAATTGATATGGAATTTCATGCTCCAAAGGTCGATTTAAATTAATTTACACATTAAAAAGACAAGTGGAGTGTTCGTAAAACGTTATAGTAAACAGTTTTAATCTGATGCGCAACGAGCGAAGCCGCTGTGGGAATGACATGTATTAAAGATCATATTAACTCTGTGTATTAATAGAGTGTTTTAATATATTATATGTAGAAATATTTATGTATTCGTTTAAGCTTATTAAATCTGGATTTTTTTTGTCATTGACAGTCTATATTCATAAAATTAGCTTCACGCTGTATCCCGCACACAGCAGGGTAAGCAGAGGGAACCTAATGTTAAGACGGGGTGTCTTCCCCACTTTCTGGCGAATTCTAGAGGCATTGCGTGTTGAGTGGCAGAACTCAACGCCGCGCTTTGCCTCGACACCAGAGCGAAGAAATAAAAATATAAATTTTAGTAAATATTTCATCTCCTCGAGTGGGGATCGAATCCTCGAATCCACAACCAGTCGATTTTACAGTCACATTTTGTGCCCCTGCGCTACGACTGGCCTCTAATTTATAGATTAATTAATTGCCATAAATACTAAATTAAATTATTTTTTTGTGAATTTTGTTAACTGTAAAATTTAAGATCGTTTAAGATTTAGATACCAAACCAAGCAAGTCTTCCTTTGATTTTTTTAAATAAACTTTTTTTTTTATTTTTGAAAGCACATACATTATTGATACTTTTATAAATACACTTTAAAAAAATGTGAATACTACAAATATACATGTACGTATACACTTGAATTCTGTATATTGAATTCTTTTAAAAAAAATAAAAAATCTTATTAAAATAAACCAGGTCACATATTATTGGATATAAATGCATAGGGTACTCCTCAATACAACTCAAAGGGTTAAATTGATTACGTATTGTTAATAGGCTGTAATACCGGATAGCGGGTAGGGGGTGAGTTTTTGTTTATTTCTGCAAATGCAAAATCCTTTATGATTGACGGCGGATACTTAAGATGTTTACAGACAAAATAAGAAATAAACCCGAATTTTAAACGGAAGCAATGGTGGATATTGACCCTTTGAGACCCTTGCCCAAATACAATGAAGGATCAACAAAAATAGAGAGTGTGGAGCGCGCGCCGGGACATCTGCCGGTCACTATCGAATAAATCTACTAAAATAATATTTTTATTTTGATTACACACGGGCTGGGCAGATGTTGGAATCATTTAACACTAACGTTTAGATCGTCGAACACTGCAAGATAATATTTCTTAGATTTTTTTTTTGTTTTTTTTTTTGTTATGATTGTTATTTTATTAATAGTAGCTAAACTTTAGTTCATGTTAAATCATATGATTCTTGCAAAAGTTTTCTTGTTTTAAATTTAAATATATATTGAAGAAAAAAAAATTGTATTTGGCTTCACACTGTATCCTGCACATAGAAAAGC
The DNA here is from genome assembly GCA_021202915.1 of Heliconius himera. Lineage (NCBI taxonomy): Eukaryota > Metazoa > Arthropoda > Insecta > Lepidoptera > Nymphalidae > Heliconius > Heliconius himera. The sequence goes on from JAJHJA010000207.1 coordinate 252,025, forward strand.
GAAGAACTAAGTGGCGGAGAACAACGCCGCACTCTCAACACCTGAGCGAAAAAAATTAAATATTATATAATATTATATTTCATTTTCGATCAATCGAACGCGGATTCTATCGAACCCACAACCTATCGTGTTCACAGCCACATAGTTGTACCCATGCACCACGACTGGCCTCAATGTTAAATTAAAAACACGTAATAGCTAATTTTACTCTGAATCTGACTCTGTATTTCTGAACTTTGTGACCGTATGTAGCATCATCTACAAGGGCTGTAAGTTGCTAGTCACCGACCAACGCCTCTATTCTGGGGTACTAGCATTATCTTATTATTGACCTAGTACAAGGTGTGGTACACCTTGGGGTGTTTTAAATATCGTTACAATATGATATGGTAGATACGTAGGGAAACATTAAATTTGTATTGATAAGAGTGGATTCGATTTTCTTAGATAGTTTTAAATAAATCTGAAATATAAAGGAGGAATAAAAAACTATCAAATATCTTAATTATTTGAGGCCAGACGTGTCGCAGACGCACAAGTATATGACTGTAAACGCGACAGGTTATGGGTTCGTAAATATATTTCATATTTTAATGCCCGCCACTCAACATGCAATACCTCCAGAATTGGTAGAAAGTAGAAAACGGAAGTGTCTTAGTGGGTATGGAGTGTCTTAACCTTAGTTTCCCAGGTTCCCTCTGTCGGCTCTGTATGGGATACAGCGAAGAAAAAACGTTACTAAGCACTTATAAGGGAAAGAAACTTTGTATTTTCGATTAACATTTGATACTAAGCATGAATGACATTAATCTATGTGGATATTCTTTCATTTTCATAGTTAATAAGTAATGTCTAAGGCAAAATCTGATATGGTTAAGCTTATGCTACTATTATTACATTTCGCACATATATATTTTATAATGAGATACGGCCGTTTTACAATATTTTTAAAAAATATAAATTAAAATCAGCTTCACGCTGTATCCCGCACACAGCAGGGTAGGCAGAGGGAACCTAGTGTTAAGGCACTCCGTTAGTCACTTTCTGCCGATTTCTGGAGGCATTGCGTGTTGAGTGGCAGAACTCAACGCCGCGCTTAACCTCGACTCCAGAGCGAAGAAATGGAAATATAAATTTAAGTAAATATTTCATCTCCTCGAGTGGGGATCGAACCCACAACCAGTCAGTTTTACAGTCACACCTCGTGCCACTGCGCCACCACTGGCCTCAAAAATATAAGACTACTTTTTATATTTTTATATAAACTACTTTTATTTAAATTGAAAATGCTTTTAGTCAATTAGCGAAATTGAGTTTTCCGTCCGAATTCCGTAATAAGTTCCATAATTATAGAACAACGGGAAGTACAACTTAAAAAAGTTGTCAAAGTTACATGTACAAACAAATGAACTCTTTTTGTATAAAATCAACTGTAAATGAAAGCTTGAAAGTTTATGTTTCTTTTATATTACGTATTCCGTTTACCTGTAAGTACTGAATTTGTACCAAATCTCATAATTCTGATCAAAACCTTTAAACAAAACTTATAAAGTACTTTATAAGTTTTGTTTAAAAAATATGCGACGAAAACGTAGCATATCTCCTGTTCAATGACTTAGAAGTTTGTTATTTTGCCAGATATTACAAAAAAATGGTTATTAATTGGTGAAGCATAACGTCGCACTAAACTTACATAGATTAAAAATGTCAATATTTATATAACATATATTTCCCGGAAGTGAAATTTGAATCGAAATTTATCATAAAAGTCAAATACATCCCAATTACACAATAATAGTCTTATGTTTCAAACTATGTTTTAAATTATAAAGTATAAAGTAGATTTCTTCTTGAAAAGTCTTTTTTAACTATACAGTATTAAATTTAATTGATTTCATGCGTTGGTGACGTTTACTAACCGCCTTCATTCACAAAGTGGCAATTTTACAAGCAATGAAAGAAGATAATAAATAAAATTAACATTGTTGCGTGTTACAACAATCAGCAAAGATGCCGCAGTACGCGGCGGGCGGGTCTTGACCATTTTTCTTTATAAACCTTACGTATATCATTTTACTTTACGGATGAACAAAATTTATTTTAATGAAATATTTTTCTTTAAAAAAAAACTGCTTCACGCTGTATCCCGCACACAGCAGGGTACGCAGAGGGAACCTAGTGTTAAGACACTCCGTTTCCCACTTTCTGCCGAATTCTGGAGGCGTTGCGTGTTGAGTGGCAGAACTCAGCGCCGCGCTTTGCCTGGACACCAGATCGAAGAAATGGAAATATACATTTAAGTAAATATTTCATATCGTCGAGTGGGGATCGAACCCACAATCAGTCGGTTTACAGTCACACTTTGTACCACTGCGCCACGACTGGCCTCAAATATATTTATATTTAATAATTACATTATTGGAAGACACAGCCTAAATTTTTAAAGAATTTTATTTATGCATTTACTATGCAGTGTCGTAAAAAAATAATAAAATATTTTACTCCAAACTTAATAGAAAAATATATACAATTTTTTAGTCAATACATTCCTAAGCGAAAAAAAAACATGCAAACTTTAGGACGGATATAAATCTTTAACGCTTCGACACATTTTGACCACGCGTCAGGTTATGATCTGTATAAACTGGCCTGCTTTGTAGTTCCCTTTCACGTGGCTCATACAATGGACGCGCGTCTAACTTATAAATTTTAGTACGAACAAAGGCGCCATATCGACAATGTCTCTGAATATAATATCAATAAGTGACGGCCGGACGGTGATATTAAAATATATCGGCCGTGAGAACGGAGTAAATCAATATCGATGATGACTTAAATCATCTTGCCAAGACCAGTTGTTCGTACCGCGGCAATAAAGCTGCTACTGAACCACCCTGTATAAGTAAATCGTATCAAAATCTATACTTTAGTCTTGTTTCACCATTTATTTGGACGATACAGGAAGACTTTGTAGGTGGTACGTACGTTTGAATGGTTAGTGTCAGTTCGAGTATCGCTATACGCTATTTGGACGGCGCGGCGAGACGAAATAACACAACAAAACAGCCTTCCGCTCAATATCCTTCGAAACGTCAAATGTTTGCTTTCGAAAAGGATTTTAAAATGCAACAACTTTTTATATGTATTGAGTTTTGCATGTAAAGTGACGTCAGGACGTCAGTGGTCCCTACTTTTGCGCCCAAGCCACCTTCCCACAAAGGCTAGAATTGCGTGAGGGTCTCGACTCTAACAATGGGAACGCAGGAGTTTACGTTCAATTCGATGCGCGGATATCGGCTCAGCTACAATACTATTTGATTGCTTCATTATGCGAAATCAGACTCGGTTCATTGTATATCATTTTGCATGTTATATCTGTTTGTATCCTAATTTAATCATCTCGGATATTGGACCACCAGGATAACTGTGTATCGGGTGGCCTTACTGTATTATATAATGAGGCCAGTCGTGGCGCAGTAATGGGGCAGGTTGTGGGTTCGATTACCACTTGAGGAAATGAAATATTTAATGTTTTCACTTCTTCGATCTGGTGTCGAGACAAAGCGCGGCGTTGAGTTTCACAACTAGTTTCGTAGTTCAACTTAACATAGAATATTATTTTACAACATCATTAAAATCTTCAAAAATGACGAACGCACATTTATTCTTTAAATGCTACTCTTTCTCTTATAAATTATGGGCGAGCGATGTGTCTACATATTTTATTGCTACTTAAATATGTTGTCATACCATAAATATTTTATGTCACTTTTAATGGCGATTAATCTGTATATATTTGGTCTCTTGTTTATTTAGTTTCGAATATCTATAACATTTTTGTATTAATTAATTTCACTAAACTAATAGTTGTGTATTTTAAAATTTGTCAAATAATTTAAAGAAGCTAGAACGCTGTTTGTACATTATAATATATTATAATAAATTTTATTTTTACATAAAAAAGAACACACTGTATACAGCAAAATTTAAGAGCTTGTCTCTGCAGTATTGAAATGTGATGGCGCATCTCGATTTATTTATTTGAAACGCAAAAACGCTCGAATCTAATGCCTACGCGAGCTTTCATTCAGCTTGATTCGTTTCAATTTGCCTGACATCTTATTTGCAACATGGTGGTCCGTGGATCCCAATAACTGCCGTTTTATTGTCTAACATCGAGATATAAATGAAGGTACTGCTTGCTCTTCTTGTTTAGTCATTTCTTGTGATTTATATATAAATTGCTGTGTATATATTTATTTTTAAGCTTCACTAGAGTGAAGCTGATACAAATATCATGTATATAGCAGGGTGGGGAAAGGGAACTTAGTGTTAAGACACTCCGTTCCCCACGTTTTAACGAATTTTCGAGGCACTGCGTGTTGATTGGCCGCACTCTACACCGCGCTTTGCCTTGTTACCAGAGTGAAAATATTAATAAATAATAAAGAAAATGAAATCCTCGAATGGGAATCGAACCCACATCCCTTGCGTTTACTGTCACACGTTGTGCCATTGCGCAACTACGGCCTCAGATTTTATAAATTTATATGGATTATATAAATTACTGTGTGATTGTACAACTCTATTTAACTTTAGGCTTTAAGGCAACTTTATAATATTAAAAAACAAACAGCTTCACGCTGTATCTCGCACACAGCAGGGTAGGCAGAGGGAACCTAGTGTTAAGACACTTCGTTCCCCAATTTCTGACGATTTCTGGTGGCATTGCGTGAGTGGCAGAACTCAACGCTGCGCTTGTATTCAACACCAGAGCGAAGACATGAAAATATAAATATAAGTAAATATTTTATCTCCTCAAGTGGGGATCGAACCCACAACCAGTCGATTTTACAGCCACACTCTGTGCCCCTGCGCCACGACTGGCCTTATAATATTAAGCGATGAAATCTTCTTACAGCATCAATTTTAAGAACGTCCCTAAAATTAGTAATACACCATGAAAAAGTGTAAAAGTGTAACTGTATACTGTTACAGGCATAACAATAGGGTATCGTTTCTTCGAAGTCCAAAGCAAAGAGCCGACGCGACGTCTGTATGGTCATTCGTTAAATTTAGCGTTAGTGATCCCATCTACATGCTTTATTCTTAACCTTTTGAGGCCTATGAAAGTAAAAAGAAATAGTGAAGGTGAAGAGAACTTTTGACTATAATGGAAATGGATTATCTTAATGTATTACGTACGGACGAGTATGTAGGTAGTAGGTTATATTATATATTACAATAATATAAAATAAATAAAATAAAAAAGCCTTTTCTTTCTTGTTAAATACAGTTTGTTGGTTTGAAAATTGAAAAGAAACTTGGAGTGTATGCTAAATGGATGAGTAGTAAGCATTTTATATAGAATAGTTTTGTTTTGTTTTTTTATGTTTATAGTCTTTTCTTTCTTTCTTCTTTGTCACCATTTAGGGCATAAATGGATTTGCAGATGCAAGAATAGAGGAGGAAAGGAATCTTCTCCTTCAACGAAAGGTAAAGGCCTCCTCCAGAGTACAAAATATATCAGTAAATATATATACATATTTTTTTGGAAGAAGATACTTATCCCGAAGCCAGTCGTGGCAATAAGTATAACTGTGCGGCTGTAAAGGCGACAGGACATTCCCACTCGAGAATAAAATATTTCATATTTTCAATACCTCGCTCTGGTAACGAAGCAGAGCGCAGCGTTATGTTCCGCCTTTACAATAAATACACAATGTGGAGGCATTGTATATTGTAATGGCGTACTCTGCTGAAAGTAGGGAATAGAATGTCTTAACTCCAGGTTCCTAGGATCCTACTTACCCTACTACGTCCGGTATATGGCGTGAAGCTATGAAAATATAAAAAAAATACATATCACGGTGTAAAAGTTGTTTTTATTCTGTATACATAAATGATCATAAAATACTGTGTCTTCGTAAAACGAATAAGAAATCAAAAGCCATGATGCTACTCAAAAGAACTTGACAACGACAAGTCGCTTGAAATAAATATTTATTGATCAGTCACTTTAGCTGTTAATAAATGAATAACTGGTAATGTAATTGGTGAATAATCAATTACATTTCTTTATGTTATATGTACGTATGTACGTACGTAAGTTCGTTTGCATTTTTTCGGTTTTACAGCTTTTGTATATCTTAACTTACAATTGTCTTTACATTCCCTTCTGCTCTAATACAAGGCTATTCCTATTGTACAAATTTTATTTTTTATAATAGATTGGAACATTAACTATAAGAATATTGTATAAAATTAAATAGCACTAGCAACGCTGTTTAGAATTATATCATTTTTTATTGTATAACTTTTATTTTCATCATCATCATCATCAACCTGGCCTAGTCCACTGCTGGACATAGGCCTCTCTAATGGCACGCCACTGAGTTCTATCTTGAGCTCTTCGCATCCAGCCGATTCCAGCCACTTTTATTTTAATGCATCCAAATTTACATTTATATATTATCATTAAATTTACTTTTACTTTATATATTATTAAAAATAAAAAAATGGGGAACGGAATGTCTTAACAGGTTCCTTCTGCCTACCCTACTGTGTGTGGGATACAGTGTGAAGCTGATTTTATTTGATTTAATTTTTTAAAAGAATATTTTGTAACATTCAATATAATAATAGGAACGTAACGCTGTTCGTTTCATTTTTCCCATATTGAAACCACTACTGGAACAGGTAATAAAATATTTTTTACTATTTGATATTATGCAACCTTGTGTACTTAAACCATTTTTACGAGCATATGGGTTACCTGATGGTACGTGATCATCGCCACCCATAATCTTGTTTGACATCACACCAAAACGTTGCAGATCTTAAAACCCACCCCACGTTTATTGGATGTTTCATCGCTATAGCTCAATGACCACTGTTGACTTACATATGCGTAAATATTTTTTAGGCATATATACTTAATTTGATAGTAGCCGAATATTTAAACTATACATTTTTAAAATTAAACCTATGATTGGCTTACAAATTCCTAGCACTTCTCTGAGCTTCGCACTTTCCAACGAGATGCGTCCAGAATCCGCACGGTGAATCCGTGAAATGCTTAGTAGTTTTTACTCTCATAAAATGTTAATATTATGTAGAGTATAATTAGAGGCCAGTCGTGGCGCAGGGGCACAAAGTGTCACTGTAAACCGACGGGTTGAGGAGAGATTTAATATTTACTTAAATTTATATTTCCATTTCTTCGCTCTGGTGTCGAGGACAAACGCGGCGTTGAGTTCTGCCACTCAACACGCAATGCCTCCAGAATACGTCAGAAAGTAGGGAACGGAGTGTCTTAACACTAGGTTCCCCCTGCCTACACTGCAGTGTGCGGGATACAGCGTGAAGCTGATTTGATTTCTTTTGAGTATAATTTATATCAACTGCAGTCCGTGAGGTCTAAGCTGAGCTTTGCAATCTAATAATATATTTTAATAAAAAAACAAAAAAACTATCTGATTTTGCTTTTCAATCACTTACACTAATGCAAAGCTCAGCTTAAAGCCCGGTTTTCACCGTGAAACAGAAATGAGCGGGTAATGCTTCGGCGCTAAGGGACTCCTTTCAAATAAAATAGTTTTAAGTTTCCTTCAGTAAAGGATATTAGTAACTAGTTCGCTCAGCTTCCTGGAACTGATCGTTCGGTCCTTTCCGCCCAACTCTTGCGAGTTCAACGTAGTCCTTAATGGATCAGCTCCGCTCGTGGTAAAATCTGAGCTTGAGCTTTGCAAATTGTACGTATCAGTATGTTCCGATATGTTCTAATGTTATCTATATATATAAAAGGACTTGTACCTGACTGACTGAGGTAAGACGCACGCAGAGCCGTAACCGCTGTGCGTAGAAACGTGAAATTTGGACAAATGTTTATTTTCATAATCTGGACATCCACTAAGAAGGGTTTTTGAAAAATTTTAACGCTAAAGGGATGAAATGGGGGTTGAAAGTTTGTATGGATTTTTTAATGATTTATGTTTTTCAAAATAGACTCAGAACATAGACGAATAAAAATAAATTAATATTTAAATTTTGAATAGTAAATCACTAGTAGGAATTGGAATTTTCTCAATCTACACATATCTCATTTAAATGAGAATATCAACTTAACCTTAGAATCATAAATTTATAGATTAAATTTGGGGGAAAATTTAAATTAAATAAAATACGCAATTAATATTCCTTTAGCTGGGTCAACAAAAACCTGTATGGGCGACACGTGCATTTTCATTCACTCATTCAGTTAGTTGGTTCCCTGTACAAAATACGTGAATGGCTATGAAACCAAACCGTTTCCATACTTTACGAGAGTAATATAGAAGCTCGTTTACATTTTATGAAGGAGCGGCATGCAGCGGACCCGGCAACCCGTCAACCAGGAACAAATTCTTCATTTATACCAAAAAACAATCAGTTCGCGAGACGCATTCATCGGGAAAATCTTTGAATGACATTGCGATATAATACGTTTTTGTTGTTTGTGTTACGAATGTATAGAGTTGTCGCGTATTTTTAAAGGAAGAAAGGAAGTGTAATTCCAATATAATATTATATTGAATCAAAATATACAGTAACGTGAATAGTGGAAAATAAATTATTTACTTCACTTAGTTTTTCGAGCGTCTTTTCTTTCGTAAAAGTTACAAAAATAAAAATAAAACAATATATACTTGACCTTAACTATATATCCATCATTGAATTTTGCAATGTAACCCCTAGTTTAAAAATTAAGAGAAGACAATTACTATTTAAAAATTGTTCAATTCCACCACATTTAAGATCATCCAGAACAGCATTTCTACACATGTTCTATATATTAATACTTGTAAGCTTGTGGCATAGACGATGACATCGCTCGGTGGACTTGTGTAAAAAGTTGTAACACGCCTAGAGACTAGAAGCCCGTTGGTTCATTTAGATAGTGCTCTCACGCACTACCCCATTCATCTCCAGCATTTATCTCTGAGAGCGGATGCTGTCTACAACTTTTATATAAAAATCTTGATCCGTGGAAAACTGGCGTATCACAAAGTTCACTCTCAATTCTTAGAATGCCACAGGTTTTGCAGTAATGAAGGGCGGTTCCTTCAATGACTTCTAATAGTTCAATCACTGCTAATCGATAAAAGTTTTTTTTATTGTAATTGCTTTTAACACCGTTCTTTTAATTTTACTTTTAAAGTTTATTTAATAGATTAATGATTGTTTATTTAATATATTTCATATATTTAGTAGTAATAGAATTAAATATCGATAGAATTTAAAACAAAGAAGCCTTATAACAATGTAGGTAGGTACTTTATCTTGTGAATGATTTTTGGCATAAGAAAAAAAAACCGGTTAAGTGCGACTCGGACACACTCACCGAGACTTAGGTAACAATTTCGAGTGTAGACCAATGATAAGTAGACTTTATAAAAGTTTACAAAATTAAATTTGCGGGCATATATTATGGTATTGAGGCCGGTCGTGGCGCAGCGGCACGAGGTGTGACTGCAAAGCCGACTGGTTGTGGGTTCGATCCCCACTCGAGGAGATGAAATATTTACTTAAATTTATATTTCCATTTTCTTCGCTCTGGTGTCGAGGTTAAGCGCGGCGTTGAGTTCTGCCACTCAACACGCAATGCCTCCAGAATTCGGCAGAAAGTGGGGAACGGAGTGTCTTAACACTAGGTTCCCTCTGCCTACCCTGCTGTGTGCGGGATACAGCGTGAAGCTAATTTATTTATTTATTCATTTATTATGGTATTAGCTACAAAATAAGTTTGTAATTATTTAAATGAAATATATAAATGATGACATGACATACCTACAAATTTTCACTTTTTGGATCTTTCTCTATATTTATATAGTAAGTTGAGGCCAGTAGTAGCGCGAGGTGTGACTGTAAAACCACTGGTTGTGGGTTCGATCCCCACTCGAGGAGATGAAATATTTACTTAAATTTATATTTCCATTTCTTCGCTCTGGTGTCGAGGTTAAGCGCGGCATTGAGTTCTGCCACTCAACACTCAATGCCTCCAGAATTCAGCAGAAAGTGAGGAACGGAGTGTCTTAACACTAGGTTCCCTCTGCCTACCCTGCTGTGTGTGGGATACAGTGTGAAGCTGATTTTATTTATATAGTAAGTTTTCATTTCGTGTCAAAAAACTGTAGGGCCATTTGAAGTTCCCTATAAGTTTTAATTACGCGGCGAATTTCATACAAAATGCTGCAAAATCAAAGCATGAATGCTCGTATCTTTTGATTGCGTTCACTTAGAAGCTTGATTTTTTATGTGCTTCAAGAAACCATAAACCTGAATATTTTATATTAATTTTGGCTGGATACCTCTTTGTGATCCTCAGATAAATAGTCTTGACAGACCGACAACAAAGTGATAAGGGTTCCGTTTTACCTTTTATAGTCCGCAACCCTAAAAAACAACTTCCTCTCGACCACACCAAATGACATTTATTTTACAAGCTTTTATGATATTAATATAAACATAACGTCGTTATCACTTACTTTCACATAAAAATTAAATAACGAAAGATAAAGGACATCGTATTTGTTAATTAATCTTATCTTTAAAAAAATGTATTTTATTGATATCTATCTTTATTAAGCAAATACAAGTTTCATATCCAGCGTGTAAAAAAAAGCCGATCAACTAATCAATACCATCATGTCGCCGCAGATAGTGTATCTATATACAACCTTACTTAAGATAAAATTCAAATTTTAGATTATGAAGTAATAACATACCTTAATAAAAAGTTTATTTTATTATGCCATCAATCTTGTAGGTCGCGACATCGGTCTCTCCATCAGCCTCATAGAAACTATATCTTCATATTTTTTATGAGCAATGTTCTACTAATAACTTGTTAAAAATAGCTTAATGTAAATAATATTACGTTTTTTCATTCAATTTGACTACTATTATATTAAATAAACCTATTTTTATACTTATAACATGTTTTTTTATGTTAACCACAAAGTGTAGGATAGGTTTCCATGATCGCATATGCTTCAAAATAGCCAGAAAATACATCTCAACTATTACTAAATTTAGGAAAGTAATGATGACAAAAAATAATGACTATTTTCCAAAGATTCCCTTGCCACAAAATTTTCGAGACATTGCGTTGAATGGCGTAAATTAACGCTGCGATCTGTTTAATATTACCAAAGCGAGCAAATTAAAAAGTGTAACTCATTCCCACAAATGGGAATCAAACGTCACAATCAGACGCTGAAGACAAGCAGAAATAACGCAATTCTTAATGCTCTTTGCGCGAAAAATGTAAAATAATATCTGCATACCAATTAATAGATATCTAATGTTAGCTAAAATTATTAATTTTGGAACTGTAACTAATATAAATATTTTGGTGTAACCACATATCTTTATCTACGACCATCCTAAAGGATAGATAAGTCAACTGTAGGTTGTATCAAAAATTTGATCGAGTAATCTTATCTTCATCCGCCTTCGTCCTGTAGGTAAAAGTGCTTGAAATCTTAATTTATTTTTAATTAATACATGAAATATTGAAAATATTATTAAACAACAAACAAGGAAGTTTTGTTTTTTTAATTTATTTGTTGTGCATCTCAACAACAAACACACAAAGAAGTTTTTTCGGCTTTTAGATATGTTTGTTGTTATCAACATTGTTGTTATCGTCGCCCATTTTAATTTATGCAGAATAATATTTTGAAATGAAATATTAAGAATCACTACCTAAGGGTCCGCACCAATTTCAGGATTGTGAGTTAACGGGAATACTCGGGTAAAGGTATAAAGAATATTCTATAGATTTTGATTATGCAGCAAATAAAGTTGATAAACTAAAGTTGATAAACATACGCCCGTATGCACTCATTTAGCATGAAACTACAAATATAAGTTTTTTAATTTTTTTTTATTATTATTTTTTATTATTAGGATATTTTTTTATATTTGTATTAAAAGTTCATGCTAGTTTTTATAACTATAGGTGAACGGGAAGTACAAGTACAGGTATTTATTTTCACACAAAATGCAGCAAAAATGATGCGTAAATGCTATCTTTGAACTGCGATGACTTGGAAGCTTAATATTGTTTGTGCTCCAAGTGACCGTAGACCTGAATATATTATATCAATATCAGTTTGATACCTCTTCGTGATCTCGAAATAAATGTCTTGACAGACGGGCAGACAAACAATAAAATGATTCTAAAAACCAAAAAGAATACCAGACGAATGAAACACCAAAATAACACTAAAATCAAATACTTAACAGGATTTATAATAGCTATCCTCTATCGATATGTACATATAAAACATTTGTTTCTTGAAACAGAATACTACTACTTTCACTATAAAAGTTAAACGTTACTGTTGACAGTTCAATATTTATATTCTGAGAAAAAGAATTTACGTGTAATACTAAACTCTTTTTCCGGAATCTCATTGAAGGGTCGAAAGTCAGTTCTGTGTTGACATTAGTTAAGCTTTCTACGCACGAATGCCTTATTAATTTTAACAAATTTTTGAATATTAATTTAAATTAAATTTATTTCATTAAAATATTATAGTGTATTCATTTTATATATGCTTTTAATCAGTTAAAAAATAAATATATAGAAGTGTATGTGCGCACCAACTTACAATTAGTAAATAAAATACGAGTATGTAGTTTACGTAAATTACTCATACAATCTTGCAGACATCCAAAATTATTATTATATCAACTATTTTAACTATTTTAACATAGTTACCTATAACTTTTAAAAAAAATCTTTTATTCAAATGTCTTTTCTTTTTTTAAATAAATTAAAAAAATTAATTAGCTTCACGCTGTATCCCGCACACAGCAGGGTAGGCAGAGGGAATCTAGTGTTAAGACACTCCGTTCCCCACTTTCTGCCGAATTCTGGAGGCATTGCGTGTTGAGTGGCAGAACTCAACGCCGCGCTTAACCTCGACACCAGAGCGAAGAAATGGAAATATAAATTTAAGTAAATATTTCATCTCCTCGAGTGGGGATCGAACCCACAACCAGTCGGTTTTGCAGTCACACCCCGTGCCGCTGCGCCACGACCGGCCTCAAATTTGCTCAAAGGCCTTCTTTTTTTACATTCTATTACATTACTCTATATTATGAATTCATTGATTTATTAATTGAGGCCGGTCGTGGCTCAGCGGCACGAGGTGTGACTGCAAAACCGACTGGTTGTGGGTTCGATTCCCACTCGAGGAGATGAAATATTTACTTAAATTTATATTTCCATTTCTTCGCTCTGGTGTCGAGGTTAAGCGCGGCGTTGAGTTCTGCCACTTAACACGCAATGCCTCCAGAATTCGGCAGAAAGTGGGGAACGGAGTGTCTTAACACTAGGTTCCCTCTGCCTACCCTGCTGTGTGCGGGATACAGCGTGAAGCTAATTTAATTTTTAATTTTTTATTTGATTTATTAATATCAGTGTATACACAGCCTTAAATGATATAAAGTTCAAATGTTTGGTAGCTACCGATTTCAAAAATGTGATTATTTAACTTTAACGTACATTTTTGTAGTTGAAGCGTACTTTTTAAGATCACATCCGCTTAAACAAGTTGTTACCCTATTAGTAATATTTATGTTTGAGAGTAAACTTCGTATATAAGTTATTATATATTTATGTAAAGGGAAGGTCGCTTAATAGTTTTATTATTTAAGAAATGTATTTAAAATTCCACAACATAAAATAGCGCAAGCATGCGACCCGTAAATGAGACGGTTCGGGGTTCCATTTCCACTCAAGGAAATGAAAAGTTTAATAATTTCATTTTCTTTCAACACACAATATCACCACAATTCGCCAGAAACTGAGCAACGGAAAGGAGTGTCTTAGTACTTAGTTCCCAGGTTACCTCCGCCTACCGATACAGTGTGAAGCTAAAAATTACGAAAATGTATTCATTATTTTAAAAACGACAAACCAATTTCAATAACCTAAAATTAGTAGCAAAAAATAATAACAATCATTATAAAACCTCCTCAATTAATATTTTAATAATTTTCGTACATCCCGAAATAATTCAACAAAGAATTACAGGAGACGTCACATTCCACTACTAATGTCACGCGACTAAAACTGTCAAAAAAAAAAACTAAAATGTCATTGCGCAATTTTATAAGGCCCAATAATAAGATCCATTCACACTCATGCCAGTAGATATTTTTTTTAATGTCAAGTCGGGACAGCCATGCCGTGCAATTTTGTACAAAAAACTACAAAATCAATGATGGCCGCGTGCACGTGTTGCCGATGGATTATAGATTATGTTCACCGAAGATTTCTCAGCGTTTCGTGTCTTCGCGTCAGGTACACAGGCTTGTGTACGATGAACTATGGAGTGGCTTATATTTATTAAGTTTCTTGATTTTATTTTATTATACTCTATTAGGAGAATAGATGGGCTTTTTGTTTTTATATAATGTTATAAAAACTAAATGTAAATTATCAAATTTTGTTATTTTAGTGTAAAATCAATAATTGATAATTCTCTCTTAATATAACTGAGCAAATTATGACAGATCAAAATAAGAAAAAAATAATATCGAAAAGATTTTCTTAATATGTCGTTCTTAAATATTAATTACAGTAAAAAACATTAAAACCGCTCCACAGTTTTTCCTATCCCTTCATGGATTCTTTACAAAGCAATTCTATACAATTATAACGGCCGAAATTGTAACTGTCTCCTCACAAAACATCGACGTTGAGAAAATGCTGCAAAAGCAGGTAATTTTATATAAAGACGGTATCTTTTATTATTGCTTAAAAAAAAGATATACAGTTATTTCATCAAGATATAAAGTATAGATAGAAGCTCTAATAAATAGGTCAGCAGCTTACTTGGTCTAATTTCGGTTATTAGGCTTTCGGCGAAAACTACTTAAAAGTTATTTATTGTTTTTTAATCAATAGATATATTTGTGCGGAATGTATTTTTAAGTGCAAATTATTGTTTTTTTTATATCTGTAAGTGGGTGATTTTGTCTATGATTTCACATATATTATTATAAGTATTATTTATAGTAATTGCAGATTTGTACTATAAATAGCTATTGTTTGAGTCGATTTGGTATGAATTTAACTTTTGAAACTGGGGAACGGAGTGTCTTAACACTAGGTTTCCTCTGCCTACCCTGCTGTGTGCAGGATAAAAAAAGTGATAAAAAAAAATGAATTTCAATGAATTTTAATCTGCACCATAGTACATACAGATAGTTCTTAAAAAGATATCATTTTCGCAATAAAAAACCAAAAATAATGTTTGATTATAAATCATTAAATGATAGATTTCATAAATTTTCTTTTTATTTTTGTTTATTTAAGTATGTTTAATTATTTATACGTACATAAATACTATACGTAATAATTGAGGAACTCATTAGTATACTAGAGTAAGTAATCTATTTAACATATGGGCCAATAAATCGAAAAAAAAGCAGACAAGCGCGACCTAGGACTTCCCCACCGACGGTTCCGTACAATATATAGTTTTCGGATTTTTTTCTGAACTAGTATTATACTACCTGTAGATACTAGGTCAAATTTCATAATTCTAGATTAACCAGAAGTACCCTATTAATTTTGATTTCCTTTATAGAATTGAAATACGCGTTTTTTGCCATTTAAGGCTATTTTTTTCTAGCATTTAACCACAAATATACAGTTTCAGATTTTTTCTTGAACTAGTACTAACTTGATGCTAACTGCCAAATTTCATAATTCTAGGTCAATCGGAAATGCCCATTAATTTTGATTCCATTTATAGTGTCGAAATACGCGTTTTTTGCGATATAAATAGCCATATCTTTTTTTAAGTACAAGTATACGTAGAAATACGTATTTTCAGGAAATCATGGTGCCGTAGATCAAGGTATATATGTTAAATTTCATCTTGATACTTCCAAGTATTCCTGAGATAAAGGTTCTTGACAGACAGACAGACGGACTGCAAAGTGATTTTATAAGGGTTCTTTTTTTCCTTAAAAGGTACGGACCCCTAAAAACATGATATAAAAATATAAAGAACGCTGTAAAAGGTAATACAGTCATATGCCTTATACAAACCTGATTATAACCACTAAATCAGCCCAGCTTGATGTTTAAAGTTAATATAAAAACAAATTGGAGTAGTTTTACTACGTATGGTTTTAAATATATATGACATTAACTGAATGCTAATGGAGACGAACGATGTTTACTCTAAACTGCATTAGGAGTCAACTAGTTTTTATAGAAAACTTAATTATATAAATAGAACCGAATTCAAATTCAATGTTAATTTTACATAAATATGTAGTAAAATTTGCAATGGCCGATGTCTTTATATAGAAACGATAAGAAATGATTCTGATAAAAATATATTATTATCTTTAAAATGAGTTTTAAGTTGAAAACTATGCTAGAACTACTAACTGAATGTACTATGTTACTATATGTTTTAATTTTTTTACCATTTATCTAATTATTGATGCATAACATCATTTCAATCAACATATATTTATTAAAAGCATAGCATTAATAAATAACACAAAGATATACCAAATGAGTTTTAAATATTATATATTTTTCTTTTTTAAAAGCTTTTATTAGTACATCAGTTAATGTAGATACCCACATAAATTAATCATTAAATTATACCTATGTCTACCTATGTTATAAGTACATCATTACATAAATACTTTAAATTGACTTCTCTTCATTTTGTATGTTTCAAAAAAAAAAAGTAATTAAAGGAAATATCATCATAAACGTTTACAAGTTTAAGGATTCAGCTTTGCAATGTCCGACGGTATGTCTGCAATGCCTACCGTAAATTACGCTTCCGGTCTGTTTTTAAGTATGGTAACCTACTTCTGACATAAAGGGGAGGTAGGGGCATGTTTTAACAGTGATAAATATTAATAGTGCAATTACTGCTTAGACATTTTGTCTTCGAGATCAGATCTATTTTTGCTTCACGCTTTTTCCCCCATAGATTGGTAGAAAAAGATAATTTTCTATGATTTATGTTTCCCAGTTTCAGTGAACTAAGTAAGTAACTTCGATTTTTTTAGGCCGGTGAAGTGGTTGAAATCAACTTTGCCAGAGTATAATATAATAATGATTTCATGATTTTAAAAGTATCATAATTCCCCCTCGTATAGTGGCCTAGTATACAAACATCGTCTTTACAGTCATATTCCTTCCGTGTCAAATTTGACATCAGCTTCATGTTCGTTAATTTTTTCTGTCACAAAATTTACATTTATACACCAAATTCGTTTAAAATATATATATCACATATTTGAATATAACACATATAAAGATGAAATAAAAAAAAATATAAGCACAGTTAACTCACAAGTTACTTTTTTAAAAAAAATGTACAATATAAATACACGTACACGTGTATTGTACACGTACAATACACGTTTTTTTTTTATAAAAATTATTATGTGCCAATAACTAAAAAACAACCTATCTATAATACGTTTCATTTAGCAAAATTAACTATAAAATCTATTTGTACTACCCCTTTCTCCCTATTCTATTTTCACGCTAGCTTCGGGTTAATGTAAACCCCAAAGAAAAAGATTATATATATTAATCAATAGTAATAATAATAATAATATGTAAAAATGTAATTATTTTATTATTATGCGCCCAATTTTATTGCAAGAAAAAGACATAGGTAATAAAGCATTTTTCAGAGAACCTGACAATTTTTTAACAGTACAAGATACCGGTCATCGGTATTCATTTGTACACCAGTAAAAAGAAGATATCTCATTTTATAAATATTAAATTTACACTATAATTACATGTGTATTTTACAAATCCATTGTTCAATCGATTAACAGTGTACTCGGTACGAGAAATTTCTCCCAGCGAACAGGATAAGGCCATTGACATAAAATAAAAGTAGCAAAAAAAAAAATTGGGAAAACGTCAGAGAACGAGTCGTGTCAGTTCGCGTGTGTCGCACCAGCGTCAGCGGCGGCGCGCGCGCATCTCTGAATAACAATAATCGAGAATGAATTGTAATGGCCGCTGGTTTAATTGATTCGGCGACCTGCCGGACCTGTCTCTGCGGTAGAGCGGGAGGATTCATTTAACAATATCGATATTTCATACGCGACTTATTCATATTTATAGTGATTATCAGCTTGGGAAAAATATTCTGAGTTAAGCTTGAGTTATTTATTTGTGAATGGTTTTTCGCTATTTTGTGGTGGAGGTTTATATCATATATCCTACCTACCGTACCTTCATAAATATAAAAGCTGAAAGCTGAATTGAATTGAGTAGATATAGAATCTACATTATATAATTTGAGAAGATATACAATATAGAGTATATTAACATAAGTAAAATAATTAAATATTAAAGTAATGATGTAATAATTGAAAATATGGACCACGTGTCCGTAGATATTTGATAAAATGATAAAGAAATTTTAACTTCTCAACTCTATTTCACATGTCCAATAAGATTTGATATTAGGTATATCAAAGTTAGTTCGCTAAAGGTAATGATTATTTAAAGGCGATATATTCTTATATGTATATTTACTTATACACTATTCCCTGTTAAACATATACATTTACGTAACAGGAAATAGCATATTAATAGCCATTCCGCGAAACAGTACGCATGCGTAATACAGTTGTCCAGCTCATCAGCTAGTTCAAGTCTATTGACTCCACCATCAGCCTTGGCACCTAATCGGAAGTGGTATCAATTGGTGGCGCAATTCTCCGCGCGATACTTCCAGGAGACAATTGCATTTGAGCGATGCGTCGAGTCATCGGCCGGCCACTTACCGAGCGGATGTTGTTAGCCGTGCCTTGATTAGTCGAGACGATCTTAAACGGCAGCCCGGGCGAGTTCAAACAATTAACTGTATAGAAGTGTCCGACTCTAATGATTGATACAGACTTGCTCCATTTCGTTGTACAAACACCGTGACAAGAGGTTACTTACGAATTGAGATTAATTCCAGTTCAGGAATTCGATTTTTTTTAATTAAACTTAACTTAACTTAAACAGAAATTTGTGTAATTAAACTTTACTTAACTTACTTAACTTACCTACACGCTTTATCCCTAGCTGGTCAGAGAGAACGGAACCACAAACGTCCACTGTCATCAACCTCTTCATACATGCCCTCCGGGGTGTTATCGTGTGTTTTTCATTCTCCAAATAAACAAAAATTTAAAACTGGCTTATTTCTAAAGTAAGGAGATATTATAGCTTAAATATTAAACGAAATCAGTTAACTTCATTGCAATGTCTTGCGGCTATTTATATAAACAGGGCATTTAAAAGATTTCATTTTAGATTACAGGCTGTTTGAAGAGAGAGAGAGAGGAAACCATTTTCTTTGTGACAGTCACGTATATTGTATTGTAAAAACGTAAAAAAATTTTTTAGCAATGCCATTTGTAAAATTTGTGGATTCATTGATTTTGTAAGTACGTAAACATTGTGCAAGATAAAATCTTATTCTATTAGCCGGCGGGAAGGTTCGCCTTTGTGATTGTTACTAAAGAACACACAATTGCCAGATTTACATTGAGCATCTTAATACTACTCATAAAAAAATAAATCAGCTTCACGCTGTAGTAGCCGGGTAGGCAGAGGGAACCTAGGGATAAGACACTCCGTTCCCCACTACCATCTGCCGAATTCTGGAGGCATTGCGTGTTGAGTGGCAGAACTCAACGCCGCGCTTAACTTCGACACCAGAGCGAAAAAGTGAATAAAAATAAAAAATGAAATATAAATTTAAGTAAATATTTAATCTTCTCGAGTGGGGATCGAACCCACAACCAGTCGGTTTTACAGTCACACCTCGTGCCGCTGCGCCACGACTGGCCTCATAAACATAATGTTTGACAATTACATTTTCTATCTTGCTTAATAAGTCTTTCAGCTTAAAATTTATGAAATGGCTGAAATATTTTGAACTTTTAAATTGAAGACTAATATTATTTTTTTGTATAGCTACTACAACGGAAGCGATAATGTCAATGCCACACAAGCTGCTATTATTAAATATAGAATATTTTGATAATGGTGTCAGTGGGTACAAATTATACAATTTGTCATCAAATCGAAGCATAAACACTTTACTGTGGTCAAGACGGTGCTTAGAAACGATTGTACTGGACCGATACTTACGCCCACGCTCTGTAAATATTAACACAAGATAATATATCGATAGTGGAGCGTTAGTATGGTATTTGTTACGATAAAACTCATATTTTATTACTATGAAGAAAGAGTTTCATATAAAATGTGTTGTAAATATATTGAAGGAATACCTAGAAATAGGAAAGGGAAACGTCTATCGGTTCTAATTGACACTGTCGTGTCGTGTTATAAATAAATGTACTAAGCATAGCGTAATAAATTATCGTTTCATTTTTGATTGTAAAAAATTTAAAAGAGTGGGATATGGTAAAAGAATATGCAGGCCAGTCATGGCGCAAGAGCGTAAATGTATGACTGTGAACGCGATAGGTTTTGGGTTCGATGTCCGCTTGGGGAAATTAAATATTTCATATTTTTATTTCTTCGTTCTGGTGTCGGGGCAAAAGCGCGGCGTTGAGTTACGCCATTAAACGCGTTGCCTCCAGAATTCGGCATAAAATGGGGAGCGGAATGTCAACATTAGACTCCCTCTGGCTATTGTGGGTGCGGGATACAGCGTAAAGCTGAAATAAGAAGAGAAAGATACATAATTATTATACTCAGGTACCAGGCCCTATGGAGAAGTAGAATTTAAGTATATCACTCTTATTCATTGAACACAAGTGCGCTACTTGTCACGCGACCAAGCCTTTATAAAGTAGAATCATAGAGACAGTTACAAGGTGCTAGAACCAAAGAACTATAGCTAATAGCAGCAAAGAAAAACATACTTTATATATTTTCCAGAAAGATCAAAATTAAAATAATCATAAACTGCGGTATTTAGAACGATATTAGACAAACATTACGCCTCGAGCACACCCCAAAAAGAGACAATAATAGTGAATAAATGGCCAACTTTACACTACAATGGTGTGAAAAGATAAAAGGAAGAATTACACGGAAATTTGAAGGCGTGACCATTGTCGGTGAGTGCACGATGACAATTTGCACTTCGAGTGTCACTCTTTGTGTTAGACATATTATAAATAAACATTACAAAGACTACCAACGGGGCTCACGTACGGGACACGCGTCCGTCTTTGAACTCGAAGAAATGAAATATTGGACCCTAGAGACCAGCTGATCTTGATTACAATGAGAAGGAATAAAATAATTTTGCCGTTACATAAGTGTTAAGAGCTGTCGGGGAACAGGGGTACAAGCATGTGACTGTAAACGCAATGGGTTGTGGGTTCGATTCCCATTCGAGGAAATGAAAAGTGTGGTGGTGTAAAGAGTGTGGAGAATATAGCGTGAAATACAAAAAAAAAGAATGTAAAAAATCTGTATCTCGTTCATAGATGATATATTAGTTCTTTTGTATTATATTTGTTGTTCTTAATTAATTCGTTATAAATCACAATAAATTAAATATGAGCACAGTAAAATGTTCTTCAGATAAATAATTCCTAATTGGTATATTTTATTTATGTTACTGCCATTTACCGATGTTACCTAACATTTTTTTTTTATTAGACACTTGTATCATTATAATATATGGACAGGAAGTAACACTATCATAACCATTTCAGTTGTAAAACATTTATTGTACATGATTAAATTAGAAAAGCAAGTTTTTATAAAAGCAATTAAATGACTCTTAATTTATCGTTTTTTTTCAGGTAGGCCAAGAAAATTTGGTGTTCAGACTCTCCGTTCCCCACGTTCTACCCAAATTCGAGTCATTTTTAATTGAATGCCGTTTATGCAACAAATGCAAACGAAAATAATCTAAACAAAAAAAAAATATTTATTATATTCATCCGAATGAAAATTGATCCTGTAAAAAAGTTTTAAAAAATATGGCCATATTTTTTTGTAATAAATTAGTTGAAAATTTCAAATTATTTGGTAAATTTAAATGTTTAAATGTTTTTACACATTGAAATTTATTTCTAAGCGTTCATTTGTTAGTAAAAAATATTTACTATTAATAGATGTAGGATACAACATATAGTATTAATTTATAAGAAACATAGATATTTGCGTTCGGGCAACCGGCGCGATAGTTTATGATGTAAATATTGCTTAAAAGTATTTTTTTGTTTAAAAAATATGATTTTCATGGACTAAGTTTGGTAATATAGAATTAATTATTTAATTTTTAGGGTTCCGTAACCGAATGGCGAAAAACCGAAAAACGGAACCCTTATAAATTCGTCATGTCTGACTGACTGTCCGTCCGTATGTTACAAACACTTTATCACCTTTTCAAATAGAATGACTCTATTACATATTCGAAGACCCCACTACTGTTTTACGAAATACAAAAATCCAACTATTGTAATAATCAACAAAATCATCTCATACGATGTCTTAATAAAAACGTAGACAATAAAAAAAAGAGAAACATAAATTTATGTTCCGAATAGATGATACAACAGAAGTTATAGATGATTACAAAAAAAACAATAACGCATTCAAATTCGTGGCGCATACGCATACGGATGAAGATGAAGCTGTTTCCTCATTAACATGGACCAATCACGGCGGCAATACCTTGTTGTTATTAATTTATAGAAAGTCATCGTACGGCCATTAGAAGAGATATCCATATTGATCTCTTCTATGATATTTCTCGCTGGCCATTGCTTACTACTGCTTTGTATGTGATTGCCCTAATGATCACGTGCTGCTTGTTAGCGATGATAAGCGCTCATTATATCGATTGATTTTCTATCGTGGCCGCCGTCCCAAGTTATATTTATGGCGTTCACGGGTTTTAATAGTGCAATTATGGGTACAATCGACCACGCTTCCGACTAGCTTTATCTGGTTAAAAATCTTCGAAACATCCATTGATGTAATAATATAAAAGGATTTGAAGATCTATAATGGAGGCCAGTCGTGGCGTAAGGGCATAGGCGTGTGACTGTAAAGCGACAGGTTGTGGGTTCGATTACTACTGGAGGAAATGATTTTTTTAACATTTTTAAAAGTATTATTCCTCACTTAGGAAAGAAAAATAATTATTTAGAAAACTTATAAAAAACCTGGAAACCGACAAGGTACGACCTGGTCAGTTTCCAAGAGACGCGGGTTTGAGTCCCGCTACGTTCAAATTTTTATACGTTTTCTAAATAAGTATGATTTTTGTTATATTTTCATTTTTTTGCTCTGGAGTAGAAGAAAAGCGCGGGGTTGAATTCCGCCACTCACTTCCAGAATTCAAATAATAAGGAACGGACTGTCTTAATAATAGGTTCCGCTTACCTATCCTGCTATAAGCAAGATACAGCGTAAAGCTAAAAAAATCTATCTACCTACAGCTATTGACAATACAAACGATAGCTAAAATACAGTTACTTTAGATGAACCGTTTTATAAAATACTCCCATTAAAGACTTAGCACCCAAATCGAAAATTTCTCTTCCACGTTGCTTAAATATTTCCCAAAAGGGCTTGGTCCAGTTTTATCAATGAAATCTCTGTAATCAGAATGAAGATCTCACGAATTAATTCCTTTACACCCAATTAACGTCCAAAAAGATTCATTAACAATAGAAATGCAAATCCGTTTGATACCCGGTCGAGCATTCTCGTTTGGAACATTTCACTTTATCTAATTAACATCCATAGTGGTATATTTTATAGTAGCTTCTATGGGTTTCACAGAAAATAAATTGGGAAGGCAACTATTAGTTTGGCCGTTGTGTGTTAGCGGTTGAGAGGTCGTATATTTCTGTTCTATGTAGTTCACGATCGAGTAACTTTTTCTTCGGATACAAAAACATCTTAATTAAGGTTTAAATGTTCCACTGAATAATATATAGCATCGTATCTTCGAGTTTAAAGATTGGACACCGAATATTAATTTGACAGTGTTTTAAGATAGAGAAACCACTCTTGACCGAAGAGGCGTCAGAGGTGCAGTAAAAAAACTGGCGGCGCTATCTTCGAGTGTAAATAAATAACGAAATGATTATTTCATGGCATTGTACTTAATAAAAACCCATCATTTTGTTCTGTTTCTGATAGTACGAAACGATAGTTGAAGGTTACCAGTTTGAATAAAAATTAACGAGATTATTAACAAATCAACGATGAAATTCCAATTAAGTAGCTGGCGTTGTTGAGCGCTGTTTTTCAGTTCTCGCCCCCTTGTCGACTATCACGAAATGAGATCTCACACGGGAACAAAACCTGTGCGAACGCGTCACTTAAAGTCGTATATTTTTGAAATGGGTTTATCCAACTTATGACCTCTTTTTGAAATAAATAGATACTCCTATCTCTATATATACATATTAAGTGTGTTTAGGGAAAATGGTTAATTATTTTAGTATGGCTATATGTACTGTAATACACGTAATAAATTATAATTTAAATCTTTTGGAATTATATTTGATTTTGCTAGCAAAAAATGTTGTAAATACATAAAATGTTTATTTATCGATTTACATAGGGGATAGCGCCGCCGGGCATGTGGTTTTCACTGCGTAAATTTCAATCCCGATTATATATAGGCATATACGTATATATTTTTCTTTATTTAACTAAAATTATATATATATTTTTATCAAACTAAAATTTAATATATACTTGTAAGTACATAAATAACTTATATTGCTCTTTAAATCAACCCTATAAAAAAATTATGAAAAAACTCGGGCTAATGAACCGATCCCTTGGGCTCGAATGAATATAGTTTGGAATTTAGTAATAAAACGCTCCAAGCACTTTCCGCCAAATTCTGGAGACATTGCGTGATGAGTGGCGGAACTCAACGCCGCGTTTTTGCCTCGACACCAGAGTGAAGGAATGAAAATATTAATGTAAATAAATATTTCATATCATCGAGTGGGAATCGAACCCACACCCAGTCGCATTTGCAGTCACAATTTGTGTCACTGCGCCACGACTTTCCTCAAACTTTTACGTATATAAAAAATGTAGTTCAAATAATTAATAAATATGCTACACTAAAGTATTAATTTGTAAATATAGATATCTTGTATCTGCTATTGTACGAATCATTGAACAGCACAAGTGGCGATGGGTGAAACACGACACGCAGTTCTGAAGGAAGATATCAGAAAAAATGTGGACTGGGAACTTGTCAAAACGACAAGTCAAGACAAGAGGTGCATGTCGGAGTTGGATGAGAAGAAGAGATGACCAATTGATTGGAAATCCAATGGAGGAGACCTACACCCACCAGTAGGTAAAGATTGAAGATTTTTTTTGTATATAAATATTATACAAGAAATATTCTTCATAAATATTTTCCTCTCTCTCTCTATCATTCTAAAAATATTTATAGTAAATAATAAAAGAGACCGTCGTAGCAGAGACACAGAGTCTAACTGTAAACGCGATGGTTGTAAGTTCGATTTCCATTAGGAGGAATTAAATATAGATTTTCTCGGCCTGGTTCAAATCTAACAATATAAAAAACATTCATTTAATTCGGCGCAGTCGTGGCGTTGTGGGTTCGATCCCCTCACGAGGAAATCAAATATTTACTTACATTTATATTGTCTTAAAACTTGGTTCCTTCTGCCTACCCTGCTATGTGCGGGATACAGCTGATAAAAAATTAAAAAGTTCCACCACCCAACAGGCAATGTCTACAAAACTGAACGAATAGTAGGGGAGTATTTTAACACTAGCTCCCTCCTACTCTACTGTATACGGGACAGCGTGTACCTGATAAAAAAATTGTATATACACAGCTTAACTTATAGACATTTTTATATAACAAAAATATATATTTATTTAAGGATATATTATATACCATTAAAGACTAAGTAAGACAAACGCTTTTTGTTAATCATTCGTAAAGGTTATTCTCCTCACGTACGCTCTTTTGGGGGTCCTCGTGATATAATATGTCCTTGGCTGTTTTTATTAGGCCGTGAGCCGTTATTCGATATTTCGTCTTATCCAGTCATAAATTGTACTACAACTCATTGACTATATACATCTAATTCAACTTATTACAATGTTTGATATTATTCAAATAAAATAGAGCTATTTTTTTTAGTTTCACGCTGCACATAGCCAAGTAGTTAGAAGGAACCTGGGAACCTACTGTTAAGATGTTTCCATTAATATACTCCGTTCCCTACCTCTGCAGAATTAAAGAGGCATTGCGTATTAAGTGGCAACGGAACCAAAAATAACTTAATTCTCTGAGTGGGGATTGAATCTACAACAATACTTACATTTTTCAGTCAAACGTTGTATCACTGAGCTGTGATAACTTACGTTAATAAAAATACAAAACTTATATACAAATAAACTACAATATTGTATTTACTTTATCTTTTATATCGATTTTTTATTTATTATTTATATTAGTTATATTTAACCATTACAGATAGGGTCTGTACTATGCATATATTTAATTAATTGCTGCTTATTTGAAACTGATGAAATTGAATCTTACAAGTTAATTCTATTTAGAAGCTTACAGAGTGGTATTATATACATTTATGAATAATAAAACCATTTTATCACAAACTCAAATACGAAAAAAAACGTTAAATAATCAAATAAATTTTATGTAAATATTATAAATTGATACTTTTACTTTATATAAATATGTAATAAAACCATAATAATTTATTTATTGAAATAAATAACGATTATGGGAGATTTCTTTTGGTGTTGACAGTTTAATATATATTCAAAACACTATAATAAACCTTGTGACCTTAAATGTCATTAAAACGCCAGAGACATTTTACGAAGGTGTGGGATAATTTCTAAGTATTTTGTATATTTAATATTTTTTTTAGCTTTCAAATCAAAGGGTAGGCACAGAGAACCTAGTATTAAGACACTCCGTTCCCCATTTCTGGAGGCATTGCGTGTTGAGTGGTGGAACTCAACGACACCAGAGCGAAAAAATTTTAAAATATATTAAATATTTAATTTCATCGAGTGGCCATCGAACCCACAATCTGTTAATTGCGTTTGCACTCACACGCCTGTGTCCCTGCGCCACAACTGGCCCCAAACTGTTTAAATCACATAATAATCTGTGCCGTCAAATTTAATGGGGATTCGGATTAAAGTTCAGCATCAGTGGACTTAATGATCATAAATATGACATAATTTTTCGCGGTATGCTCGTAACATAGGTTATATTGCTTCGTAAAAGCGGTGTTTCAAAGCACCTGCACCCCTAGCTGTTAAACAAATAAGAAAAAAAATTAACATTTAACGTAGCCATAAATATTAATAACGCTATTTCAAATTGTTAAAAGAATATGTAAGGTAACCATGATTGGTGTAAAAATCTGAAATGTATGTTTAGGTTTATACTGTTTAAGCTATATCTAATAATTTAAATATTTTATTTAATTTTAACAAAATTAAATATTGATTTTAAGTAATAAATTAATTTTACACTACCGACCTTACGGCTTCGCCAGCTTGGAACTAGACAATTATTTTATTTTCTTAGCTGAAGTACGGGATATAGCGTTCACATAGCAGCCTAGGGAGACGGAATCTGGTAAGCTAGTGTTAAGACACTCCGTTCCCAATAAGAAATTTCCGGTCCCCACATTCCGCCGAATTCTAGAGAGATTGTGTGTTGAATGGCGGAACTCACTTCCGGCTTTGATTTTCTCAAATGGTAATCGAACGCATACAATCGCACTGGTGCTCCTGTGCCATCAATGGTCCCAAAAAGTAATTTAGATTAGTAAATAAACTTTATTTAATATTCCGAATATATTTCATCCCTTGAGTGGTGATCGAACCCACATCCGTCGCTTTACGGTCCTTGTGCCCCTTGCGCCATGAAGGCCTCAATAATTATAAATTTTGTAATTATAGAGACCTTATAATTTTTCAATTTCCTATAAAATTCATACTTATAGTCACACTAGTCATGGTAAAATTTTGCGTTAATTTTGACGATATGCAACCTCAAATGTGAATTTGAAAAGTTTACCCATCAGATACACCCACAAAATTAATCAAAACGCGTCGTTTTGTACCTGTTTGTTTTTAATCAAAGTATTTGCTCTTCTTCTTCTTTGTATTTGACCGCTAATTGAGATTTTATTCATGGAGTTATTATTTTACGTCAATCTTTTAACTTAAACGTTTAACACATTTTTTATACAATAAGTTATGGAGCGTGCAGTTTTTTTATGGGTTTTTTTACCCACGTCTTAGAATAACTGAGCGTAAAATTTGTGGAATTCTATTAGTAATTTGTTATATTTTCAGTATTATGTTAACTTTGGACCTCCTTGAAATTCGATCCAATTTTGTTTTATTCTTAATTGCATTTATAATTTATAGACTTAGCTGGATGATTGTGACATTCAGTTCCGCCATACATAATTCAATATATTATTTTCTTATATGGAATGGCGATTTTTACGTTCCTGGAAGATGCTTGAATGTAAAAGAATGTATTTAATTTTATTAGCTTTACGCTGTACATATCTGAGTACGCAGTGTACCTGGGAACTTAGTGGTAAGATATTCTGTTTTACATTAGAGATTGAGACACTGAGTTCCCCACATTATGTCGAATTCTTGAGACATTACATGTTGAGTAGCGGAACTCAAAGTCGCGATTTGCCGAGTTACCAGAGTTAGTAAATGCAAATATTACATATAAAATTTTCATATGTGGGAATCAATCACTAAGAACCATCGCGATTACAGTCTCACGCTCGTGCCCACGATTTTTTACTTTCAATATTACAAATTGCATAAAGTCTAAAGCTAAAAATAATAACAGAACACCTCGATGATGGTGATACATATGTGCTTGTACGTATAATAATAATAAATTTTCGTTAATTGAGATTTGAATACCTGACCACGGACAACATTATACGGGCAGTAAAAACAAAAATAGTAGACGGTGGCATATTAAAAATCCATGTAAATTCGCTTTATAGGCCAAATCTTGGCCAGCTGCTATTGACCACAAGGACAAAAAATGTCCTGATACAATCTGATCGAATTACAGCCCACGGCCTCTCAATGGTGAATGAAAAAATTACCCAAAAAAATAAAAAAAAATCGCCGCACTGTAAACAAGTTTTGACGAACTTGCATTTCCTACTGGTGTATGATGTTTACTTTGCTCTGCACACAGATTTAATGTACACTTTTAAGAATTCCTCAAAATTTTTGGCTTTTAAAAATGGTGTAATGAAATTTGATCTAAAGCAGAAAATAACTTTTCTTAGTTAGTACTTAATAAATTACTATTTTGTAGAAACTTTTATTCTTAATACTTTATTTTCTGTTAATATTTATCTAAATAGATTTTTATGTCAGCTTCACGCTATATCCCGAATATGACAGAGAGCTCTGAACAGAGTAGGCTCTGCATTCTGTTAAGATACTCCGCTCCCCACTTTCCGCCGACTCCTGGAGGTATTGCGTTTCGAGAGGAACTCAGCACCTCATGACCGAAGAAATGAAAATATTAAATATTTCATTCGAGGAAATCGAACTCACGACCTGTCGCGTTTACAGTCACACGATTGCTCTCCTGCGCGACTGGGCTCAATTTAATACCAAAATTTAATTAACTATTTATATAAATATTGAGGTTTTAGTCGGTGCTACCCCGATATTTAAAAGTTTGCAATATAAAAGGTACCCATAAGCAGTAGTTCATCGATTTTCACGCATTGATTTATAAAGCTTCGGGTACCTATAGATAAAATAACTTAAAATACGAATCTAATATGGCCACCACATCTCGCGAACAAAGCGTATTTCTCTATGGTTGTTAAACTTCAATAGAAGAATATTTAGATGATATTTTTTGCAAGTACGCGAGTACTGTTCTCTTATTTGCCCTTTGTGATATTGTGGGCGCGACAAAGCCACAAACATGGCCTGCTGTGCGACCGACGGATTTTTTTTTTCGAAAATTCCGTATTTTATTTCATTTATCGATTCTCTATACTGTAAATGTACGATCTTTTAAGAATATATTGAAAAAGTATAGAGAATACACGTGATATATCGTCTTGTGGTTATCTATTCATTGTTGATTGTGGTGAATTCTTCTCAGCTAGTCTTGTAATATATTTCTTGTAAACCTGATGTGAATATTTAGGCCAGTCGTGGCGCAGGGGCACAAAGTGTGACTATAAACTGGTTGTGGGTTCGATCCTCAATCGAGGAAATTAAATATTTATTTAAATTTATATTTCCATTATTCACTCTGGTGTCCAGACAAAAGCGCGGCGTTGAGTTCCGCCACTCAACATGCAATTCGGCAGAAAGTGTACGGGATACAGTGTGAAGCTGAATTATTTTGATTTATTTTATTTTATTCCAATGTATACAGCTTTCAGTCGTCTTTGTCTTCTTTTAAATTCTATATCATGAATAATCAAAAACATTATATTAAAACCGAAATTGTAAATGCAATCTTAATTCTACAAAAATAAAATAAATATTAAGCCTTAAGACTATAACAATGTCTAAAAAGGCCGGTACTCGAGTTACTTAAATATTTTTCATTAATATAAAACGATGGAGAAACGGAGGTGAATTATTTGGTTAATGCGTCTTTTCCTGTACGTTATTTGGAGTGCTGCTTAAATCTGAAAATAGGAACTATTTTATTGACTTAGACTTTCATACCTTTAGAGCCGCTTACAAAACATTCCGGAACACGTGCAAGTTCGCACAATGAGAGTTTGCATTTCCGCCCGCCATGCACTTCCTTTACTTCGATTTTACTTTTTATCGGGAAGGCTTTTATATCGCGGTCTGGACGCCTTTGTTAGTCGCTATTGTGCGCAGGACATTCAGTAATATAACGCATCGTAGGTTTCGATTTCGTTAATGATATCGGAACTTTATAATATAGATTGAAATGGAAAGGAAAGGAAATATAATAAGTGAAATTATATAACGCCCAATATTAATAACCTATCTCCTACGTTAATCTTGGATTGTTCCATATATCAACAACGTGACGCACGGTTCAAGTGACAACATCTACTTATCCGCTCCGCTAAACTAGTTCTTAGCACACGATATAGTTTAGTACATTTTTAATAAAATTAAGAAAGCAAAGTGTTTGAAAGACTTTGGACGTGTTATAATTTTGCAGTGTAACAGTAAATAAGTGTATAAAAATGACAACAACAGTGTAATTATATAAAATCAGTTTAAGAAGTCGGTTTTTTTTTATTCAAACTCATAAGTCATAGTGCCGGTCGTGACGTGCTTATGCAGCGAAGTGGCGCTTGAGCAGCGAAGAACCGATTACACCTTTAATATACCTGCTGCTGTTTTAAGCGCTGCAGTGCTTTTTACATTACCGTTGTTTTGTTCGTAACTTTGAAATAGTTATAGAATTTTAATATGGCATTTGATTGTACTGGCTGCAAGAAAACTTTTGAAGGGCTTGATTTTATGGAATGCTGTCGATGTAAGAATAAATATCACTATGCCTGCATAAATTATACATTAAGAAAATTTTCTAACCTCTCTAATACAGTGAAAGCAAATTGGATATGCCCTTCCTGTCGTTGTAACGAACCTAAAAGCTGCGGTAATTCAATTACGCCTGTGAGACCCAGTACCGCCGCATCAAAATCCGATTGTGAGAATATCACGCAACGCTCAAAAGCATCACGGAGTGCCACACAGTGTACATGTATTTCATCGGAAAGTATAAGGGAGATTATACGCGAAGAACTACGCGACGCCTTAAACTCTCAACTCGTAGAAATTAGAACGCAGATTGGAACTTTTGAACAGTCTATTACGTTTTTGAGTGGTGAATATGATAAGCTTAAGAAAGAATGCGACCTTCGCAGCAACCATATCATCGCACTTCAAAAAGACACTGATATGTTGCGAACTTCTAACAACGAATTATTAGTCCGTCTGCGTCAGGTAGAACAACAATCTCGTTCCAGTAACATTGAAATAAACTGCGTGCCTGAACATAAAACTGAAAAATTGCTGAACATAGTTCAACACTTAGGAAAAATAGTAAAATGCCCTGTGAGAGAGGAAGATATCCATTACTGCTCTAGAATCGCTAAATTAAATAATAACAATCCCCGGCCAAGATCCATCTTAGTCCGTTTCAGCAGTCCCCGACTAAGGGATACATTTTTAGCCGCTAGTATTAGTTTTAACAAGGCTAATCCTAAGGACAGGCTTTGCTCTGCTCATCTAGGTATCGCTGACGATAAAAGAAGTCCCATCTATGTAGTGGAAAATCTCACGCCGGAAAATAAAGCGTTACACGCAGCGGCGCGAATTAAGGCTAAAGAACTAAATTATAAATTCATCTGGGTCCGTGACGGTAAAATTTTTCTTAGAAAGTCACATGATAGTAAATTTATATTGGTTAAGGATAGATTAATTCTTGATAGTCTCAAGTAGTTTATAATAATTAATTGAATGTGTTATGTAAAATACTATTAAATTCAGTTGTCTTAACTTATACTATCAAAATGTTAGAGGCTTAAGAACAAAAACTATAGAGGTGTTTAGTAATATTGTATGTAGTAACTATGACATTATTGTCTTAAGCGAATCTTGGTTAAATTGCAGTGTCTTCGATTCAGAATTATTTGATGATCGTTATAACGTTTATAGAAGGGATCGTGAGTCTGGCGGGTTTCATCACAAGAAAAATGGGGGCGGTATATTAATCGCAGTTAAAAAAAGTATTAAATCATATCGAATGGGTGGATTTGAGTCCAAATGTGAAGACGTATGGGTATGTGTGGAATTAGCCAAAAATGAAGGGAAGCAGGAAATCCTGTTGATCTGTGGTGTGTATTTGCCTCCTCCCATACAAAAGCATATTTTAGAACATTTCATAGATAATGCCAATCGCGTATACGATATATGTAAAACCACGAATAAACTCATAGTAGGGGATTTTAACCTAGGAAATATAGCTTGGGAAAATTCACAGCCTGCTTGTAGCAATAGCTTGTTTAACCAGATGATATCCGACTTTGTGACGTTTAATTCACTTAAACAGCACAATGATGTATTCAATTCAGGTAATAGGATTTTGGATTTAATTTTTTCCAACTGCAATATTTCAAATGTTCTCGAATGTAGTGATCCTCTGAGCGTGATTGATAAATTCCATCCTCCTTTGCAGTTTTCTTTAAAATGTACTTATGAAAAATGTCTGAAGTTTAATAACACCCCTAAGTATTGTTTCTTTAAAGCAGACTTCAATAACCTTATTTTAGAACTTAAAAACGTTGATTGGAGTTTATTATTCAAATCTTGCACAACAGCTGATGAAATGCTCTCAATTTTCTATTATCACCTCAGAAAACTTATAGCTAGATTTGTGCCCCTTTCTAAGCCAAGAAATCACAAGTACCCAGTATGGTTTTCAAATAATCTAATTAACTTACTACGCGAAAAATATAAAGTAAGATTGAAAGTAATAAAATTTAACGAGAATCCTCTTGACGTATTATCGTTTGAACTTTTAAGGAAAAGGTGTGAATATATTCAGAAGATCTCTTATGCTATGTACATATCCAAACTTGAGAGCACATTCAAAAACAATCCTAAGCTGGTTTGGACTTTTCTTAAAAACAAAAAACGAAAAAAGAGTTCTTACCCTAGCAAAATGATTCTTGGCACTGAAAATGTGACGCATGGAAATGATATTTGTAATCTTTTTGCAAGCCACTTTAGTTCTGTCTATAATAAATCTAATTCTAAGCACAATAAACCATATGAGAATGCTGTGCCTTATAATTTTCTTAGTAATATAAGCTTCACAAAAAGAGATGTACTAAATGTTTTAAAAAGAATGGACCCAAACAAGGGTGCAGGTGAAGATGGTATACCTTCATTGCTTGCAATTAAATGTGCAACTGTAATCTCTCTGCCTCTTTCACTAATTTTTAATGTATCTCTTGCTACTGGATCCTTCCCAAGCTTATGGAAAAAATCTTTGGTAATTCCAATATTTAAGGACGGCAAAGCTGAGATGGTAAAGAATTACAGACCCATTTCTATACTTTCCGTATTCGCTAAGGTATTTGAGAAACTTGTATGTAAAATAATATATTGGCATTGTAAACAGCTTATGTCACCAAACCAACACGGATTTGTAAAAACTAGATCTACTTGCACTAACCTAGTTACGTTTGTAGAGAAACTATCTGCTGCACTTGATTCTGGGCAAACTGTTGACGTCATATATACGGACTTCAGCAAAGCCTTTGATAAAGTACCTCACCATAAGCTGCTCCAAAAACTATCAATGTATGGGTTTAATTATCAACTGGTCAATTGGTTTAGATCTTATGTGTCTGAAAGAACATCAGTTGTTGTTGTCAACGGCTACAGGTCAGCACCATTTATATCTGTTTCTGGAGTTCCTCAGGGCTCTATATTGGGCCCTGTTCTCTTCAATCTTTTTATAAATGACCTCTGTAGCAGTTTTTTATATTCCGACTATTATTTGTACGCTGATGACTTAAAAATAGCTAGATCTATACGGAGTAAGGATGATATATTAAATTTGCAAAGTGACTTGGATCGATTGTCTTTATGGTGTGATGATAATGACATGGTTTTAAACACTGACAAATGTAATTTCATTCGCTTCACGAGAAGCCGCAGTATACCCCATAACTCTTATTACATCAATAATGTACCTTTACAGGAAGTAAAGTACATAAGAGATCTTGGTGTAATCCTAGACTCAAGACTGCGTTTTGATATGCATATCGATAATATTTGCAAAAAAGCCCTTAAAACGCTTGGATTCTTCTTACGTAACTGTAAGGAGTTTAAGAAGCCTGATACTAAGATCTGCTTATATAATGCACTTGTTCGTAGCATTCTGGAATATTGCAGTGTGGTTTGGAATCCACATTATAAGAAATATAAAAATAGGATAGAATCTATTCAAAAGCGATTTCTATGGCACATGACTTATCACTGCGGCTTAGTTAAGCTTGTACATAATTATGACGACAGACTAAAACATTTTCAAATGTTCTCTTTATCTGATCGAAGACATCTGCTTGATAACATTTTTCTATTTAAACTCGTTAGGGGTTCAACTGATGCAGGATGGCTCTTATCCCAAATAGACTTTGCATTGCCATCTAGACTGCCTAGATCTAAAAATGTGACATTGTTTCACGAAAAACTATGTAAAACTAATCTTGGTCGTAGTGCACCTCTTAATAGAATTGTCAAATCTTTTAAAAAGTTAGGAACAAATAATGATATTGATATTTTTTTTGATTCTCTTAGTAAATTCAAGGAAGCAATAAAATTTAAACTATCTCATAAGTAATAAGGTTATCTCATGTGTATTTTTGCTTTGTTTTGTAATATTTTTACTGAGGTGTTTTAAATGTATATGTGTGTATGTATGTATATGGATATATATGTGTATATGTGTATATGTGTATATATATATATATATATATATATATATATATATATATATGTGTGTGTAATTTTTTCCTTTTTACCTAAACTATGTGTATTAAATTTTTAATGATGTTGTCCTCTTAGAATGCAGTGTTGCTTTTAATTAGGGCATCATTTAGTATAAAATTGTGAATGTTAGTGTTATTTAATGTAAAAATGTATGTCCTGTTAGTGACCTAAATAAATAAACAAATAAACAAATAAACAAATTAATCCAATCTCTAGATTGGACAGATATATGGAACAATCGAAGATTGACGTAGGAGATAGATTATTAATATTGGGCGTAAGTCTATACGTTGGTCCCGTTGAATTATGGAATGTTTATCTGGTAATATAGAAAACGTGTTTGGAGTCAGTTTAACACCTCTAATCTCGCTGATCACCTTAACGTCAAGATAAGATATAAGCCACCAGCATACCCTTTTCTATTTAATTTATTTGCACCTCTACATCGGAACATTGAAATAAAAAGTTAAACACCATTATTCACCAGAAACAATGCGAGATGAAAAAAAATCGCACGACTAGATCAGATAGTACAAAAGGTTGTTTGGGAATGGAAAAGTAAATGGAAGGTAAACAGTTTTTGTTTGAAAGTAGAGTACTTTGATATTTAATTTCATTTATCGCTTATGTACATAGGATAAAGGTCTAAAATTGTTAAGCAATTCCGATTTCGCTTTGAAAATGTCTTATCCAAGGTATGTGTTGTGGTCAGTCTGATTATTCTTATCTTTTCGTATCGCTAATGGCGTCAAAACTCGTGTCCGGATCGCCGCGTGGTACAGGAAGGTGTGTTAGCAGGAGGTCGCTGCCACACAGGATGATGTCTTATTTTCTGATTTCCAATAACAAGGATTGATATGAATTTGACAAATTAGCCCTTATACAATTGCAAAGCGTAGGAGGTCCAGCCGACCCTTGCGGTGGCAGTATTAAACTTAATTTACTACTAGTATTATTGACGACATCTCAATCTCCTAGACGCGCGTATAAGCTGTTGTATATAACATACGAGGTACGGGAATAAATAAATACATTACGTTGAATAATAAACGATGTCACTCTGTCAACGTCAAATTACTAGGCCAATAATATATATATTTTTTGTTTATCTGTTATTTATTATATATTATTATAAAAGAATGTAGCAACTGAAACTTTATATTGGTGAGTATTTTCTCGTGATCATAAATATGAAATCGGTTTTTGAATTCAGATGGCGGTGCATCGGTTGAGTAAATTTCAACAGGTAACTCAAAACGGTTGTCAATTTTAACGGTTTCTTCTTATAACGGGCGGACAGGTGGACAGTCGGATAAATTTAAATGCAATCAAATCTTGTCAGTCTAGTTCAAGACACTATTAGTTTTAATTGAATCGGATATTGAAACATCTCTTACTAACTGCAATGACATACGGGCAAATTAAAATGTAATGTCTCTATCAGAAATAGCCAGTCTTTTTCTTTATAATATGAATTCTTTATATCTTTTTTAGTTTGTATGGTTACTTATAATTTAACTTATTTGTATTATATAAGTCTAAGTTGTTTTTTTTTTATTTTATTACCTTCTTACAAAGTATGAGATATGCAAAAATAATCAGTGAGGGACTCCATAACAGATATCTACTTTTCGCTCAAGACAATAACGTACATTATGTGGAAATTCTTTTAAATGAGTGAGACCTGAATCTATTAATTATTTTATACATATAACACTTATATCATAGGTCTCTCTCTCTCTCTCTTCAGTCGCTCCTTTAGTTCTGAGGATCGTAAATACGCTTCTGTACGTACGGTTGCTGGTTTAATGAATTGCCGCGCTTATTGGTAACTCTGGGTGTTAGGTTATTTGGTCTGACCATCATTTTGGGCTGCGTACCCTCAATCTCTTGTTTCTCCTTGTTTTGTATAAATCATAAGTAAATAACTGACGATCCAAATCCGAATTTATATTTGATATATGTTAATATTTTTAATGTAACAACTCACATTCGTGAATCAATAGGTGCTTAAATATAATGTTATGGGTTCGTCAAATATGAAAATCATAATAACATAAAAAATAAACTTGTTAACAATTCCATATTATTCTCAATTGCCCTTGAAAAACTTATAGCTATACTTACCTCTACTAGACGGTAGGTAGTTAATAAAGAAAGATTTATACTAAATTCCTTCAGATATTGCCGCGGGATAGTACTTACATCGTTAGGTGTACTACAGTATGCAGTGACATTGCATGATATCTGCTATCAACTCGTGCAATATACATAAATACGTAAAAAGATAATGTAAAATAGACTCTATGTTCAAAGGATTAAGATCGATAAATAGTGAAAATGTTAGTTTGTGTTCGAGTAATGCGTGTAATCAGTCCCTGATTGGCTTGAATTAAACGTGAGCATGCGTGACCGCTACCATCCGAGCTGCCCAGCGAGACCGGCGTTATGAGAAATTGTCCAAGAGTCGGGAGTAAATTAAAAATAATGGCATAATTAAAACTTACATCGTTCTTTGTGTCTATAAAGAGCTTCGGTGGTTAGCTTTAATTGCATCTATTACTAGAAGTCCTTAATGTAGGTACTATGTTGTGTAAGTCACCGTGTTATTGGTGTGCGAAAATGGGGGAGCTTTAGTGGTGACGCAATAATTAGTGAGCACTTGATGATAATAAACGGTTGGAGAACACAAAAAATGTATACTTTATTTAAGAAGACACGTGCTTTCAAACAGATTTGATTAATTTTTGAAAATATTTTTTTTTTACTTAGCGCTGTAGCACAGTAGACAAATAAAACATAGTGCCAAGATACTCTATTTTCCATGATCAGGATTTGAGATTATAACCATTGTAATAAGATACGTGCCAACGTTGTCAGAAATATACAAACAATAAAGTATAATTAAGGCCTGTCGTGACGCAGTGGCATAAAGTGTGACTGTAAAACCGACTGGTTGTGGGTTCGATCCCCACTCGAGCAGATGAAATATTTATTTAAATGTATATTTCCATTTCTTCGCTCTGGTCCTGGCCTTCGCCCCTAGAATTCGGCAGAAAGTGAGGAACGGAGTGTCTTAATACTAGATTCCCTTTGACTTCCCTGCTACGTGCGGGATATTGCGTGAAGCTGATAAAAAAATAAAGTATAATTAGTTTCGCATTAGAGCAAATTTAAAAAAAAAATAACGACTTCATTAAACTTTCTTAAAGTAATATCTTGCATAATACAAAGTTATTTATATCGATATTAAGCTGTTGCATGAACTGGTAAATGCTCTACATTTATTTTAATGAGACCTTAAATCATCCGATCTGATATCGATTAATCTTGCTATTAGAGATACTATGTGAAATAAACGCGGCAACAGACACCGTTAACATGTGTTAATTCAAATTTTCTTATATTTTTAATAATAAAATCATTAAAGTAATAGCTGTGGGCGGGAAACGTCCAATTCGTCATTGCTATTACCCTGAACTGGACCACCAAAATAGTGGATTTGACTTTTCACATCAAAATACAACTTTCTTTAATGGAATAATATAAAATTTGAATATAGAGTGATACATGATTTTGCGTGAAAAATTTAATAATTAAAATAAGAATAAGGCGTGAATAGTTTTGAACCGGTTCTGGTGTATTGATTAAATTATTATTAGTAATTTAATATTAATAAAAATCCAAATACTGTCCGTATGTAGTTTGTTTGTGTGAAATTTTATAATTTAATATTTATAATCTGTAGATGCAATTTATAAAAAAAAAATGTAAACTTTTTAGTAAAATGCACTAAGGAGGATATATTATTATATATCCTCCTTTGTGCATTTTACTAAAATTTTTACATTTTTTTTTTATAAATTTGACATATCGTTTCTCTCTCGATTCTCGTTTCAAATTTTATATTTTATTAAATTTTTTTTTAGTATTTTTAAATAACAAAACAAAGGACATCAATAAAACCGGTAGCCAAATAAATTACACGAGTAATTTACCTACCGCCTCGAATCAGTTCCGTATCTTTCGTCGACCAGTCGGATAGACAGATTCGTTCTGCGACTACCGCCCATTAGCGACCGACTCTGATTACCCTCTCTACACTAAATTATCTATGGTTTACCTTCATGTTACATTAATGACAATTATAAGGAATCGTTGGATGCGCTTCATCTTATAAAATTAAAGTTGATACATATTAAAATA
The DNA here is from genome assembly GCA_021202915.1 of Heliconius himera. Lineage (NCBI taxonomy): Eukaryota > Metazoa > Arthropoda > Insecta > Lepidoptera > Nymphalidae > Heliconius > Heliconius himera. The sequence goes on from JAJHJA010000207.1 coordinate 291,872, forward strand.
TTTTTTAAATATGAAATCAGATATATTATTATATATAATAGATTTTTCTTAGATTGGCTAATTGTATTTTAATAAAAAAAAATACTTTCAGGACATAGCAGTAATTTATTATTTTAATTGCTATCAATATATGGGTCTTATTTTAACTTTGCACTTTGTAAGAGAAATGTTAAAAATAATTTGTAAATTTCTTTTTATTATATAAGTATTCGAACCCGTAATCATTCATGAGCCATCGTGATGATGGCAAGTTTCCTACATCAATTTAAACTATTAGGTAATATTAATAAAAAAAAACTTTAATATTACACCTCCCAAATCCCTTGGAATATCTTTATTTAAGCCTAAGTTTTCTATATTTACACATTTGCATAAAATACAAAGAACTAGTCTTACAATCCAACAATAAATTATACATAACAAAATTGACCGCAAGCAGGAATTATAAATAGTACAGATAAATAAATATAAGAAAGCAATTTCGTATGTCAGAATAAGAAATGAGAATCTAAAATTACACTTAATGAATTTTAAACAATCCAAATTAATACCGATGCCAGAAGAAACAGCTTCTGTTTCATTAGTTGCGTGCTAAGACATCGTAAACTTAGAACAGCATTACGAATATCTACATATTATATAGCGAATAAAGTGAGTTGCCAATGCTTAAATAAATAAAATAAATCAGCTTCACGCTGTATCCCGCACACAGCAGGGTAGGCAGAGGGCACCTAGTGTTAAGACACTCCGTTCCCCACTTTCTGCCGGATTCTGAAGGCAGAACACAACGCCAAAGCGAAGAAATTGAAATATAAATTTAAGTAAATATTGCATCTCCTCGAGTGGGGATCGAACCCACAACCAGTCAGTTTTACAGTCACACTATGTGCCCCTGCGCCACGACTGGCCTCAACTTGGACTGGCCAATGCTTAAAATGGTGTAAATTTGATTGAGATTGAGTATTATAGGTTATTTATTTTATTTCACTCCTAGCTCATGCTGTATCCTTCATACAGCAGGGAAGGCAGACGAAGCTTAGTGTTAAGACACTCCGTTCCTCTTTTCCGCCGAATTATGAAGGCATTGCGTGTTGAATAGCGAAACTTAACGCCACGGGTTGCCTCGACACCACAGCGAAGAAATGAAAATGTTAAACATTTTATTTCTTCGAGTGGGGAATTGGACCCATAACCTGTCGTCTTAACAGTCATACGCCCAGTCATTTGCCCCCGCGCCACGACAGGTCTCAATAACTACAGTAATAAATTATTTATTGAAAACTTATTCTTGCTATGTATATACTCGGCTTTCTTTACTAGAATCTATGGTAATAGGGTAATAATTATTTACCTAAATACGTTTTGTATAAAATAATGTTATGTGAATTTAGTCTTATTTACTTTTTCTCGACTGAATGCGTTGAACTTTTCAGTTCACTAACTTTGACTCGTGCCTTACCTTGATCTAAGCAATCAAACAGAAAATTGATGCGGTTAGAATTACATCTTAAAATGAAGGAATTGTTACTTGGAAATTGATAAATTTGTATGTCACTAATAGTTTACCGCACATTTAAAAACGTCGTAAAATTCGAGACATATTAGTGAATCTTATCTTATATCATAAACATTGACACACAGGCACACAAAGTGTGACTGTAAAACCGACTGGTTTTGGGTTCGATCCTCACTCGAGGAGATGAAATATTTACTTAATAAATTATTTCCATTTATTCGCTCTGGTGTCGAGGCAAAGCGCGGCGGCGTTGAATTATGCCACTCAACACTCGATACCTTTGAATTCGGCAGAAAATGGGGAACGGAGTGTCTTAACACTAAGTTCCCTCTGCCTACCCTGCTGTGTGCGGGATACAGCGTGAAGCTGAAAAACATAGTAAAATGACTCGTTACACATTAAACTTTACAGCAATTTATAAAAAAAAAGTAACCATCGGCGCTACCTTTTAAGAGACGCATTAACAAATTACTCCCAACCAGAAATTGTGATGGTTTTCATTTTAATTTTTTTTTTATCGACTCGTTAGTCGTTGATAAATGTCGCTCGATTCTGTGATTATAACGTACTTTATCGATGTAATGCTCCCGATTAGCAATGTGGGATTTTTTATTTTTACACTTTCATTTTATCGTCGAGGTATTTTATTCGGTTTTAATCTTAATTGGATATAATAAAGTGGGGAACGGAGTGTTTTAACACTAGGTTCCCTCTGCCTACCCTGCTGTGTGTGGGATACAGCGTGAAGCTGAAAAAAATAGCTTTCTTACCTATAAGTATATCTGGAGGTACACTAAAGTGATAAATGTATAAAAACAAAGAAATGGATGCCATCCAGCAGCAAGAGCACATGCGTACTACTGTACACGCGATGTTTGTGGTTTGATTTCCACTCTTATAATGGAATATTTCATATTTGTAACGATGCAAAGCGCGGAGTTAAGTTCCGCCATTAAATGCAGTCCCCCAAGGGAAGAGATTCTGTGGAAAGTGGAGAATGGAAGTATCTTGACACTAGACTCCCAGATTCCCTCTGCCTCCTCTCCTATATTTTCCTGCACAGTATAGTATAGTGTGAAATCTAATAAAAAAAAGTACTGGATGTTTAATCAAATTACATGTTTAAGGAAAAACTTCCTGCTTCGATCGCTTTGCATCTGATTACGCTTAGTAATCGATAATTTCATGGTAAGAGCAAGTCGGCACTCCCACCAACGTTATAAGAGAGCTAGTGCCTAATATGCAATTAAGTTTTTTTTTCAGCTTCACGTTGTATCCCGCATATAGTAGGGTACGCAAAAGGAGGAGGAGGAAGGAGAGTTAGTAGTTTTACTGTAGACACCCTACTTTGCGTCAAATTCTGGAGACATTGCCTGTTGATGTAAACCTTAACATATATCGGCGAGGCTCAACACCGCGTTTTACCCCTACACTAGAGACAAAAAAGGAAAATAATAAATACTTAACTTACACAAATGGGAATCGAATTCACAACCTGTCGCATTTACAGCCACACGCTTATACCCCTGCCCCAGACTGGCCTGTTATTAAGTATTATAAGACAATTTCGGGTAAAATGTATTTAGCAAATTTGGTTTGCTCACTACCGTGAAGTAAATTGAGTCGAATCGAATTTCACTGCTGCTAATATACGATAATTGTCGGTTATTATTTGGGAGCGTGTATGACGCCGTAGCTGCAAGTACTTGGGTCCTGTTTAATTTTTGCCGATTTTCTTGTGCCTTACCCTCTATGATTAAAGAACTTGTATTCTGGGATCATTTTAGCTTACAAGTCATTTTATACGGACTGTCTGTATTAATTTATAGGTATTTTTTATATAATAACTAAATCAGTTTAATTCAGAGGCCAGTCGTGGCGCAGCGTCACGAGGTGTGACTGTAAAACCGACTGGTTGTGGGTTCGATCCCCACTCGAGGAGATGAAATATTTACTTAAATGTATATTTCCATTTCTTTCGGCGGCGCGGCGTTGAGTTCTGAAAGTGGGGAACGGAGTGTCTTAACACAAGGTTCCCTCCACCTACCCTGCGGGATACAACATGAAGCTGATAAAAAAAAAATCAGTTTAATTTATTTATCTGTGGTTGTAAAATATAGCATATTTACCTTATCTCTTTGACCACTAATATGTAAAATGCATAGCTACTGTCAATTATTGGTATGGAAAATTTCTCGGGCATACCTACAGGCTGCATAATTGAGCTTCAGTGACAGAGGACCACCGACGGCGAGTTTTTTTCCAACCTGAACCAACTTCATTAGAGCGAAACATTGAGTGACGTGAGATCCTACTGAATAGTTTACTTGGCGAAAAGAATAAATTAAGCTTTACAATTAATTTAACGATATTAATAGTAAATTTAAATTTAACTATTATGTTACATTTATATATTTACAAACTTTTATAACTTGGTAATTTTTCTTTTAATTGAAGTAAAAGAAAAAGAGTATGGAGAACAGATACGTTTTTACTTTTTACCTTTTTTGTTACAAAAAATAATTATATAATAATAAGTGTTTTTATAATTTTAGAACAATTAATAGTAATGATAAGATTTACTTTTTCTTCTAATCTATTTACAATATATATGTTTGTTCGTATATAAATACAAAAATAAATATTAATATACCTATACAGTAGGTACTAGCGACCTACTCGCAGCTTCGCCCGCTTGGACTACACAAGTACTTATTGACTAATTTGAATTACTTTTGCGTTCCTATGCATTAATATTATAAATAATTTGATGATCTGTCCATTTGAAACGAAAGCTACAATAAAACATTTACTTTATAACAATTTTGACAGAAAAAAAACTTTATAAAAATGAAATTTATATCAATATAGATTTTTATTTTTGAACCGATTAAAATAAAACTAACCCTAAATGAAAAGGAAAGTTTGCCAAAATATAATGTTGAAAACCGCAATTAAATCGATTAAGTCGTTTCTGAGACTAGCGTGCATAAGTGTACAGACAAACAGACAAAAATTAAAAAAGTGATTATTTTGAATTCTATTACAATGATAAATTCCCCCACTAATAGATTTCCCCAATTCTTATACAGACATCGATCAGTTACAATTTAATCATATAGACGTAGATAATAGATCACGGATAAAAAAAACACATAAAATTACCTCTTTCTACAATCAAGTTTGATAAATTTAACCATTCTTAAATAGCTTTCAGTTACGTTTAATCTCAATAGCGTTAATAGGGCTTAAAATACAGTTGTCAATCAGTTTGACAGGTATTATGCGGAATGACAGTATTAAGTTGATATGTCGTGTAATGTAATCTGGAGCATTATAGTGTGAGGTCAGTTCCATAGTGGTCGTATTATCATTATCACGTAATTTCTTCAGTCCATTGATAAATTAAATATTTACCGTCACCAACACCTGGTCCGGTCGATGAACTGTTGTTGCACTTCCCGTGATTCTACTTGTCGAATATTATTTATTATTTCTTTCAATATTTATAATGGAATTTATTATTTTAGCCGAAAATATTCAAAGAAATCCAAATCAATGTCAAATATCTACTAGTGAGTGAGATAAGCATGATTAACTTTAGTAAGAAACGTAATTATATAAACAATAAATGATTAAGTTAATTTTATTTCATTAAGATTATTAATGGTTTCCAATACATAAATATTATTTTATTAAATAAATCAGAAATTTATGCTGATACTCAAATTACTATTGACTTTTGTTTGGTTAGTATAATGCTTGATTTATAGGCAACATTGGTATCTTAAGGGTGGCATAAAGAAGAACGCAGTATATTAAGTTAAAAATTGGGGTGACAAAATTGCTTACAATTAGTTGAAAAGAATTTGGGCAAGATATTCAAAATATTTAAAAACCGCTACCTGCTTCTGATCCTCAATTCATTAAAGAACATTAATGAAGTTTATTGCGATTTAGCTTAAAATTTATGATACAGCGGCATCTGATAAACGAAGAAGAAATAAATTTATCAATGTCAGTAGTGAAAATTTTCTATTTTGATGATAGGCCAGCAGTTTTTCGAAAACCTTTCATTATGTAAAGTAACCATGATGTATTTTGAGAAGTTGTTCGTGTGTTTTTATTTAAAGCAGTAAACGAATTGAGGTCACAACCCATTGACGGTTGTATCGTTTCAAGGACAGTTTCAAGATGTATTTTTATGAAACAGGTAAAACAGTTTTTTTTTGTTTACAAACACTTAGTCAAATGTATTTCTTGTAAAATGTTGAACTTGAAGCTAGTTGTGGCGCAGAGACATAAGAGTATGACTGAAAACGCAACAGATTGTTAGTTCGATTCCCACTCGAAAAAATAAAATATTTTATATTTTCATTTCTGCATTTTTGTGAACGTAGAATCTTAACACTAGGTTCCCTATGTCTACCCTGCCATATGCGGGGTACAGCGTGAAAAAGAAAAAAAAAGTTATTGAAAAGCAGAACGCTGATGATAAGCACTAGTATTAAAATATTTCCTTAATCAGTACTTAATGTGTCTAAAGTAAATTATTGTAGTAACCTTTACAATAATTATGTATAACTACATATTTAACAAGCAAGTGTTTCCTCATCTTAACATTTTCTATTTAATTTTATTACAAATAAGTAGATCAAAAACAAGACCGAATTGATTACACATTTTTTGTTTTCATAAACCAATGGTTTCTTCGCAGGCGGCAGCTGTCGCGCGTCCGACGCGTGCGCAACGCACGAATTGAGCCGAGTGCGCTCGAGCGACGAAACGCAAGCAGTTAAGCTTTATGAAAATTATGACGTTTTCAGAATTATTTATATTATGGATACAATATTTTTATATTATGGATACAATAATTAATTATCTTTTCTGTTGTACTATCAATAAAACATTAATTAAGCTGTATAAAAACCTATGTTTGTGTTTTTATGGATAGATTTAGAGATTCTACTCTATTCTAAAATAAAGAATTGAAGTATCCATATTGCATACTTCAATTCTTTATTTTTTATATATACTCCTTTTAAACTTGTCTTAGAAACAAGACATTGAATTATTTCCACCGGGAGTTACATTATTATATACGAAAAAATGACAACCAACCAGTTTTAAGCTTACTCAAATAATGACTCGTTGTCAATTGTTCATTTTAATCAACTATCAATCAAAAAACAAGTTATTTTCTGTAGATGAAGAACACAAAAAACTTGCTAAATACCAGACGGATGCTACATATAGTATAGCGCTAAACAATTAATAGTACAGTATATGATCGACGAAATTACGCGAATATTTACAGGTGTGCGGGGCGCGTTTCCGTCGCATCTAGTCTGTCCCGTTTCTTAAAGAGCAACAAGTTCAAACAATTAATACACAGACGGAAATATCCACCCATAATGGCTCGGGCTCCCCTTCCATTATCAAAAATTACTATTGCAATTTGAATTCGCTGGGCGGGTTTGCGACGTGATCGCGGTGCCCTCTTGTCTTTTCAAAATTAAATACAATATCGTGATGTTTATTGAAAGGAAAAAATATTCCTTTTTAACGAAATGAAATCTGAGTTGAGGCACGTGTAGCCAAAGTGCCTTTTGTTATGTTATTTTGCAACTGAGTATTGGTGGATATGTAATTATTCGCGAATCCATATAATTATAACAACGTAACACAACGCTGACTAGCAGCCTGTACAAGATCAAGCTTCCCCTGAGAATTTGTAAGTTTCTATCACATAAGATTGTTCTTTAATTTTTATATCATCGTAGTCTAATTGGTATTTGGCTGTAAGCGCAGTGGTCGTGGTTAATGTTAATTTGATTTCGTAGACATATTTTATCCCAAAAATATTTTGCTTTCTAAGTTAGCGAGCGTCGAATCTAGTCTGGATGATGGATCTGTAAGGAAAACTTTTTTTAATAGTATGCCTAAGATTTTATCCTAAGTTTTATCTTTAATTTTTTTTAAGGATTTTATAACAAAATTGTATATCGCGTAGGTCTTATAGTTAAAATCGTTTTCTAGAATAACCCAACTTGGACCGATATTGATAAAGAATATATACATTTTTTTATTATTAGTTCTTAATAAAACCCAATTTTAAGGAATCATTAATGTATAAATTTTAAAATTATATATAAGAACTGGTACAGCAATCATTCACTTTGCCATTAAACATATTTTGAATCACATGATTAATTCGATAGTAAATATAGATCAGAAATTTCAACCGGAAATTAAAAGCGAAAGCCTTGAAGCTTGCGACGATTGACAAGTAAACTTTAAGTACATACCTACTTATGCCTAAAGGGCCGATAAACAATTTATCACAACCATGTACCATAAGCTTAATTACAATTAAAGTTCCGATTCGTAGGATTAAATTAATTTTAATTATTTATTAATCTATTTTTTTTTCAGATTCACGCCATATCCCGCATGTTGCAAGGTAGGACTTATGCGGGATATGTCGTAGTTGTAGGTAGTACAAGGAGCCTAATGTTAAAACACTCTGTTCCCCACTTCCCCCTGAATTCGAGGAATTGCGTGTTGAGTGGCAGGACTCAAAGCTGAGCTTTTCTTTCTTCGAATGGGAATCGAATCCACAATCTATCACGTTTACTATATAAATTTGTTAAAAAAGAATACTTATTGTTGATTTATTGGTTACTTAGCTGAAGAGAATACCGCTATTAGTGTAGATGAAGAATTGATTGAGAAAGAAAACTATTTATATATCATACAAAAATATTATTATTTTACAACAGAAATTATCTTGCCAAGTGCGAGTCGGACTTGCTCATTAAGATTTTCGAAGTTATCCACTAAGGTTTTTGTGTGCAAGCTAGATTCAGAGACGTATCTTTGAACCTGCTGGAAGGCCAAATTTTTATTGTTTTATACCTATTAGGACTGGAAACTATCTAGGCTCTAATTTTTTTTAACTGGCGCACCTGATATAAAACTATAGAATTCCAATTAAAATCTGAGTAAGACCGACTGTAAGCACGACGTTTGTGAGTGAAATTCCGTGTTAGAGGAACCTAAATATTAAATTATAAACCTATATTTAATTAAATTAACATTTACTCGTTCCAATAATACAAACCGTGGTGCTGAGTTCCACAGTTCAAAAGCATTGTCCTCAAACGTTGTGTATAAATTTATTATAACTGCTTGTATATAAAATATTATAGTCATTATAATCAATATATGATTTTTAAACGAGTAATATAGAAATTAGTTGTTATTTTTTTATATGCTTTGTTATCACTTATAATCAAATTTTATCCATCAAAATTATATAATAATATTATTTAATGTATTATTTTATGAAAAAAAAAATACTTCGATTATTTTTTAAATTGTGTTATTGTATAAGTGGCATTGTGACTTTTCTGTAATTAAGTTTCTTTAAATCTATACTAATATAGAAATAGTAATATAGGTATGAATAAAAAACAGGCGTATGATATAAATTGTATATATTTATATACAGACAACCTCACGGTTGGATGTTGAAGATTTCTTTAAGGAATTTTTATTAACAACTATATAATCTTAAATTATTAGGAATCTGTCTTAGGGTGCTACAAGTATTTACAGACATATTTACATTAGAAGTCTTTCTCTCAATATAATTATTTTGATCTTATTTTGTATATCATACAGAATGAAATCACCATATCGTAAAAATGAAACCATATTCTTAGCTATCCAGATAAACCGTAAACAATAATGACTAGATAAACTATTAAAACTTAACTACAAATCTAACTTATTGGAAGCTAAGATACGGATTTATAAAGGCACAGTGTGTTATAAGTCTTAAAATATTAGTAAATGCTTTTATGGAACTTAATGTTAAACGAACGTTTCAGTCTTGATACTGCTATTTCATCAAATCGAGGTACGAAATGTAAGCAGAGTTCGGTCGCTCAGTCGCTCAGTCGCTCGGCGGAATGCATCGGTGGGATCGTTATAGTCCACCATTATCCCCTCTCATTAGAAATATACTGATTGCGCTTAATTAAAGGTTCTCCCGGAGTCCCGTGCGCTCCGATGTTCAAGTCCTTCTTGAAGCGAATACTTCTTTTTTCTTTCTTCACAATCAAAAAGCCGCTCAATGCCTTGTGATCACCATATGTCACGATACCTGTTTAAACATAAAATAAATTTAATAAAAAGTTGATCTTTTAAAATTATCTAAGTAGGCATAAATTTCGATAAACTCAATTTGAATATTTTATGCATAATTCCTATGAAAAAGTGACTGTAGCGGCCAGGTGTTTGTTTAGTGCTTAGCAAATATTGTAACACGTGTGCTTCTAAACGCCCTTCCATTTCCTCTAGAGATTTGGTCTTCCGGCATAATAAATTAATGGGCGGCGGAATGAGCTTGAATTTTTTGCGAGATTCAATTTAAGTTTTTCAATGGCGCTACCAGGCTTGACTTTTGCAAAGATGGACCATATGGCAAAACGTGTCGATAGCTCTCACTGACCGGATGCCACATATTGATTTGAGATAAATAAACAAAAGTTGCGACTGAAGAGAAACCTGTTTCCACTTGTTACAAATCTGAGCGGTACACAAGGACCTGTTGTAATTAGAATACACTAGTTTTTATGTGCAATTTCTCACTGCATGCGGGGCGAACCACAAGATTGTTAGTAGTAATTGTTAGTTGGCTAGAGAAAAGTAACATGCGGGTCCAATAGGATCTATTAAATCTTATTTTATTTTCTTCGTAAAAATCATCCTACCAAGTAAGCTAGGAAAAAAAATTGTTGAATTTTTTCTTATAAATTTTCAAAACGTCAAAGACATTATTATGTTTTTTTTTGTTGACAATCTCAACAAAGCATAGATAGGCTGCCGGGACGGTTCAATGCGCAGTCATAATGGTATATATGTTTATTTTTTGGATCTCAAAGCAGAGGGTCCTAAATCTCTTTTGAAATTGTGCAACATAAAGCGCAGACCTGACCCGGTAGGTAACCGTGACTAACGAATAGGACAAAAAGCTTAGCGTATTTTTAATATTTACCTGAACTTTTTATAATGAAATGGCTAGAAATATTGCAAACAATAAAAACTTGAATGTCTTCAAATTGAAAAAAAAATGATAAGGCTAAAATAAACTCAGTCGCGACAAATATACAAACAAACTGATAAGAATTTGGAACTATCAAAGCCTTGAAGCTCATGTCAACATTAGAAGATTCATTTGTTAGATTTAATAACCACTATCTTATCGAGTTTTTCATGTAACCTTGGCCTTTTATCAATGTGTTGCCAAATGTTACAAACGGGAAGTCTTTAAGTTTCCTTAGATTATATAGATATATTATTTCACGATAATTGTAATGGAATAAAATAATTAAATAACATTGTAAGTCAACTCACCTCATGGATCATTGCTGCTGCCACCAAGAAATAACATCAAGTAACTCTTCATCCTCTGGACTCATGGGTTCATAGGTATCATAAGCATCGTGACAATTTGGTCCCGCTGAACTTTCTGATATTAATGAAGGCGCAGGTGAATGAGATTCTTCGGAAGAAGGAGGAGTCTGAGGTCCATTAGCATTTAAACTTAAGTTCATTTGGGTTTCAGGACATCCTTCATCATTTTCTTCTAACAAACGTTTTAAGCTCTTAATATATTCAACAGCAAGTCTTAAAGTGTCAACTTTGCTTAATTTTCGCGATGATCCTCTGCCACCTGCTAATGCAGCTGAAACTGCAGAGGGAATGTGTTGGCGAAGGGCCGCAAATCCATTATTAACTTGTTTCACTCTATTCCTTTCTCTTGCGTTTCTTCGAGCCACGGATGCAGGTTGTGTCGGATAAGGCTGACTAAGATAAGATGATCTTTTCTTACACCGTGTCGGGTCAACGGTAGCAGGCGCTAGACGCCTAGGCGCAGAATTCTGTAGCTGCGTAAGCTTTTGGCCTACGCCAAGATTTTGATAAGCGTGAATCGCCGCCATCGGCATCGCGAGTGTAAAAATGGGAATATTAAACGGAGACGAGCGCACGAGTGCGTGCCGCGGAGGTTGCCGGTGGATTGGCAGAGGTGGCGCGCACCCCCGACACTAAGTAGAGAGAGCGGCGCGCGGCGGCGGTGGGGCGCGTGCCGGGCGCGCGCGCGCACGTCGCGCCCCTCCCCGCGCCCCCCGCCGCGCCGCCCGCGCCCGCCCGCGCCCGCCGCGCTGCTACTTGTTGCGCCTTCATCAAAATGAGCCGGCTCTTATTATGCCATAGAACCAGCGCGGCCCGCGCCGCTATTGTTGCACGTTGTTACGCATAATTATCCTGTCCATTACCATGTTCGGACGACGAGACTCACTGGTATCGTCTATTTAGACGTCGTTAGGCGAAATGGACGCTATAAACGCTTTCGACGCTTGTACTGCGTTTATGATGTTAGAGCTTTGGTTTTTACAATAAACTAGGCTAATTTGTCTTTATTGAGCCTAGTGCCCTAAATTGGTGTCATATAATGAGGTAAAACATGTAACTCAATGTGTAAGAGTTTTATAACCCCAATGTAACAGAAAATCCAAAAATAAACTATTTTTAAAGATCGTAGCTGAAATTATCTTTTTCTGTCAAATAGGCAAACTATTTAGGACAGGTGCATCCCATCATCAGTTAGTTCCTTTACATAATATCTCGATCGGTCTGTGACCCGTTTGATTGATGCCGTATAATACTTAAAATATTTTAAAATTATCTATTTTGTTCTCTTTATTTAAAATATAAAATTTATACAATAATGCAAAACTAAAATGTAATAGGCTCTGTTGAACTCTTGGCGCGAGTATATTTTTGTAACTTACAATATAAACTCATCTTTATTTTGCAAGCAATCATTTTAACAACATTGTGGAAAATCTGCATAATTAAAAAAAAACTCTACTTAATTTAGCTCTATCAGCTTGTATATAATTAAAATGAAATGCTTCAATAATATGCGGGCAACGCATGAACTTATAATTTTATATTTATTTGTTCAGAGTTTTGACGTCCATAAGTAAGTATACATTATGCGACGTCGTAAACGTCCCCTGTCAGTCTCAATAATAGTAATAGTAGGCTTATACCAAATGACCATTGACCATGTCAATTTTGAATCTAATTACAATAAAGTACTTCACTAGCTCGTTGCAGAAGTTAAATATATATTGACGAGTTTGGCCCGGCGTCAGGTTGTAGGCAGGTGTGTGGCGTGTGCGACACAGTTCTCCCTCTACGCAGCTCATACGATGCGTAACGTCACCGCACACGATACCTTATTATATTTTAAAATGTTTTTAAATTAATATAATGTGCTTTTAAAATATTAGAATATAAAATAAATAAAAATTATATTTAAATAAATCGAAAATAAAACTATAAATGATAATAATTTTTAAGTTAAGTTCATGTGGGCGAAGCCGCAGGTGGGTCGCTAGTAAAGGTATAATACAATTCGGTTTTTTTAACAACAATTTAAATTAAATGAGATAAGTACAATAATATTTTATTACATATATATATTTGAAACTAAGTTTCTAATATTTAAAAAATATCTAGGTAGTATGCAAAATAAATTTCAATATCAATGAAAATTTCCAAAGTATATGTATATGGTAGACATTTTTTAATCAAAACATGCTAAAATGTATAAGCCATGTTATCATTTATCCTGCCCGTGCACACTGCAATATTGTCACCTCCGTTTCATCACCGAGATATGCGCCAGACAGGAGAATATAAAATATAAATGTAAGAACCCTTTTAAAATGGCAAAACAAACTTTTTTACCCTTTTTAAAATACAATAAAAATTTCTAATTTTATGCAATAATGACTATAATATTAAAAATTATTATTTAAAAAAAAACATCCCTTAAAAGAAATCATCACCGCCATCTACATTCCACCCTTAGCAAAGACGAACTAAAATCGTTATACTGTTTCAACCCTTAGTTTCATACTTCCGTAGCTATTGTAAAGATGGCGTTATTGTTGAGTGCCTTATAGATAAACATGCAGTGTTAAAGTATATTTTGGTACAGTTTCTACTTTATAATATGATCAAAAATTAAATTAAATCAGCTTCACGCTGTATCCCGCATACAGCAGGATAGGCAGAGGAAAACCTAGTGTTAAGACATCAGAGCGAAGAAATGGAAACATAAATTTAAGTAAATATTTCATCTCCTCTAGTGGGGATCGAACCCACAACCAGTCAGTTTTACAGTCACAGCTAGTGCCGCTGCACCACGACTGGCCTCATAATATGATAATAACATAAAATATAATTTGAATAATTTGATAGAAATTTATTTATTTCATTTTCAGTCTATAGATAATAACAATTATTTAGCATCAGCTCGAAGCAATGTAAAAATTTTAAGTGCCGCATTTACTGGTTCACATAACGAACCGCATCTCATTTTGATATCGCCAATTAACACGATACGATCGACCATATTCGCGGAGCTGTTAAAGTTGACCATCAAACTTTCTTCAAACTGTGAAACATAAAACTTTATAGAACAGTAGCTAACGATCAATTAATAAGAAAAACGCCAGAGGGTTTCAATTTCCATTCCAAACATTTCACGCTTTATATTAGGTAATTAAAAATCCAATATTTTATATCTTTGGAGCCTCCATTAATAGTAACACGAATGTATCGGTGTAATTATTGCGTCAAATAGAACCGTTCAACAAATGAGTTATCACACCAAACTGTCTAAAATATCTAAGCTGTACGCTATTAATAATGTTAATAACTATGAAGAAATTGACTGCACGTGGCTCAGCGTATTTAAATTTTATTAATACATAATTATAATTAATCATTCAACTGTGTATAATATAACACTACAGAAATTAGTACGGCCGTGGTGGCGCAGGCGTAAGGGTGTGATTGTAACGTGGCGGTTGTGGGTTCGATCCCCTTCATTTTTGCTCTGGAACTTAGGCAAAAGCCCAGCGTTGAATTCCGGCACTCAATATGCTATGCCTTAATCGAAATTTGGAGAAAAGAGCGGAACATAATGTCTTAACATTAGGTTCCCTTTGACTACGCCTATGTGCGTGATACAGCGTGAAGCTGATTTTTTTACTTTAGAAACCATTAAACCATCGATATAATTATAATCGTACTTAATATCACGCACTGAACAAAAAAGTATCGACGCGAACATGTCGTTCTTTAGACAATATGTAATTTTAAACTTAAATTATAATTTAATTGGATTACAAAGACTGACTTAATGGACGGCACCAACCGGCCACCGTTATCAGAGAGCCTCGATTATGCGGACGTTTTCAGTGAGCCTTCATTGTAATTACGTTGTCATTCCCTGAATTTATTGATATCTTTAATAACCGTATCGGTTACGCGTGTTCGTTCGTCACAGCTTTGAAAATATGGTACTTTTATTTTAAATTATCGTCAACTTAAAGGCATAAAAAGTAAAGTAGCATCTGCATAGATTTATATACTTTTATATGTAAGTATGTTATAAGAAAAACGCCGTAGGGAATAAATTGGCCTCAATACTTGCCTAATTATATCGCTCTCACTGTGCGGTCTGTTTACTGTTTATATGGTTTGTCTTATTAGATAACTAGTACTTACTGTGCGTTTGTATGTTTGTATTTACGTTTATTTTTAATAAGCGAATCAAAGCTGCAATCTGTTCTCAGGTAAGATATTATTAGTTACGAGATACAAGCCATATAAATGACGAAGCGGCCACAGAGGACACAGACAGATACCGATTGTCATCGAAACAAACGTCGTACTACACTCTCGCACTCTAAATTATTCTTAGTTACTGCAATAACTTCTCTAGCCCTCTAGAAGGCTATCATTTACCAAATAACAATCAAAAATAAAAAACCTATTTTATGTGTAGGGTGTATTAGCGTTGTTGGCAAACATCGCAGTTGGGCGTATAATTTTGCGTTTGCTGACACCGAGGCACTCAGGCGCGTTGCCATTCCACAATATATCACACGAGCACGTACCGCCGTACCACCGTAGTGTATAATTCCCATAATTTATTGCACATCTCCTACGACTAGTAGCGAGACACAGTTAATAGCTGGTAACCACGCGACATACGCGCTCAGGCACTCGAGACCAGTGCGCCCGAGGCTATCCGGGCACTTATCAATTCAAATGGAATGATCTGTAAATGCTCACTTCTAACCTTGATTATTAGCAATCAATTGATTGATGGTTTGAAAGTGACTATTATACTATACAAATGGATGATGTTGTATTTGCATGTATTTAATGTACCATACATTATGGTTACTGTGTAAGTGTTGTTTATAGCCTACTATGTTATATGCCGTCGTGGCGCAGGGGCTTAAGCGTGTGACTGTATTGCGAGGATTGCTGGTTCGATTGCCGTTCAGGAGATTCAATATTTTAATGAAAATTTCAATTTCTAAGCTCTGGACTAATCTGGTCTGGTGATTGAGTTCGGCAAGTAACACCTTGAATATTTGTGAAGTGTCTTAACACTACGTCCCTCTGTCTACCCCGCAAAAACCGAGATAAAGCGTGAAGCTGAAAAAAAAATAAAATAATTAAACTTACCACACACGAGAAATAGTCTCTATAAATGATAAAGTCAATAATACATGAACCTCTTGTAGGTGGAGATCCCATCGTTTAAAACTGTAGGGATTAGATTTTCTAATGAAACTTATATTTAAGAATGATACATGATAGTAGAATAGATTACACTAGGGTTGCCCAAAAAAATCCTGCCGCAATCACCTTTAATTAATGTTTTTCGTAACTCGTTTTTGGAGAAAATTGCACTCATATGTTTTTTATGTGAATCGCACATCATTTGAAAGAAAATCGCATAAGGAATTGGAAAAACAATGGTTGCCAGCTCTCAGTCTGCCGCAAGTCGAAGGTTGCCTGGTTTAAAGAGGTTACTTAATGTGAATATTTGCACTCATGTGTTTTTTTAATGAATTATATATCAAATTAAAACTTATTTTTTTGTCATCACTAAAACACATGGTTGCCTGGAAAATGGCTGCCGCAAGCAAAGGTTGCCATCATTCGAAATATTTTATTCTGATTCCGTTTGACTGAGAATAGACGATGAAATACGCGATTTGCCTTATGTTTTAAATTAAAATATTATATAATAGAAGATCAATCTTAAAAATAATGTTTACTCTAGCCATTCACCTGTTAAATGATGATTTTATTCATATTAAGTAGGTACATACAAAAAACTATTTAAACATGAAATCATCCTTATTTTTCAAGTGAAATAATGAACCCATGATATTAAGTCTTTGCTAAATCTGTTTTCTAAATACAAATACTAATTTAAATTATCATTTTAAATCGACTAAATTATCTAATTAAATAAATGCTTACAAATATCAATCTATTATAAGGTATTAATTACATCATGTTTCCTTAAGATAATGAAGGGCGACAATTATTGCGTAAGTTTTTTTATTAATTAAGAAAATATGGAAAATAATATTTCAATATACTCTCTCTCTCTTTGTCCTCTGCTCGTATGATTTTTTTTTCTCGTTTTTTTTGATAACGGTTGCCGCAATCTCTTTTTTCTCACGCAACTTTTAAGAATTTGCATTGAAAGAAATATATATGATAGAATTATAATAAACAAAATTAAGTTATCACAAATAAATTCTAAGAAATTTCGACAGTAATGCCGAATAATAAACGCTATTCAAGGTTTATGACCAGAAGTCGGCAAATATCAATTAGTTGTCTACTTTTTACTATAGATAAACATTTTGCGGTGGTATACAAAGCAAACAAAATGCAATAATTTTATTTTCGTAGATGTATTGTTTCTAAATGCAATAACAGTGCAGATGGCCAAATGAGATGTTTTTGAACATATTACTTAGTTACTTACCTTTCGTTTTGGAGTGAAGACGTTTTTAGTTAACATGACAAAAATGAAGATCTGTTTTTTGTGCGAAAATGTGTGTGGAATTTAATAATGAGTCTTAAATGTAAAATTATGTTGTTGTTTCGCCAAAAAATGATTTTTATATACGCGATATAGTCCTCGATTCACGCTGTATCCCGCACACAGCAGGGTAGGCAGAGGGAACCTAGTGTTAAGACACTCCGTTCCCCACTTTCTGCCGAATTCTGGAGGCATTGCGTATTGAGTGGCAGAACTCAACGCCGCGCTTAACCTCGACACCAGAGCGAAGAAATGGAAATATAAATTTAAGTAAATATTTCATCTCCTCGAGTGGGAATCGAACCCAGAACCAGTCGGTTTTGTAATCACACCTCGTGCCGCTGCGCCACGACCGGCCTCAATAACAGTATACAGTAACATTTTCTTAAATAGTAACACAATGCACGGTTATCACTTGTTACAAAAAGTTCATTGTTGTAAAAAAAATATAAAGAAGAACCGCACTCGAGGAGATGAAATATTCACTTAAATTTATATTTCCATCTCTTCGTTCTGGTGTCGAAGCAAAGCGCGGCGTTGAGTTCTGCCATTCAACACGCAATGCCTCCAGAATTCGGCAGAGAGTGGGGAACGGAGTGTCTTAACACTAGGTTCCCTCTACCTACCCTGCTGCATGCGGGATACAGCGTGAATCTGATTTGATTTTTATTTTTCAATTATTTTCTAATGCAAAACGTAAGTATAATTAATGTTTGATAAGTATAATTAAATTTAATGTTTAATATTATATATTTTTCTCTGAGGACGAAGAGAGAGATTGAGAGTTTATAACGAGGTAATTTTCCATATTTTCTTGATTAATAAATAAAATATCTGCAATATTTAATACCTTATAATAGAACGATATTTGTAAACGTTTATTTAATACTAGTGGGCGCGCGCAGCTTCGCCCGCTTATTTGAACCCTTACGGGGTATTTTTAGGAGTCTGAATTTCGAATATTATAAAAATCGGTGCCGATTAAAAAAAAAACCCCATACAAACTTTCAGCCCCTATTTTATCCCTTTAGGGTTCAATTTTCTTAAAATCCTTTATTAGTGGATGTCCAGATTACGAAAAAAAACATCTGTCCAAATTTCACGTTTCTACCATCAGCGGCTGTGCGTGCGTCTTACCTCAGTCAGTCAGGTACTTATTTTATATATATAGATGATAATTTAGTCTTTTTAAAATAACGATTTAAACGAGTATTATTATCTAGAAAACAGATTTAACAAAGACTTAATATCATAGACTCATTATTTCAATGGAAAAATAAGGATGATTTCATGTTTAAATAGTTTTTTGTATGTACTTAATATGATTAAAATCATCATTTAACAGGTGAACAGCTAGAATAAATATTAATTTTAAGATTGACCTTCTATTTTATAATATTTTACTTTAAAACATAAGGCAAATCGCGTATTTCATCGTCTATTCTCAGTCAAACGGAATCAGAATAAAATATTTCGAATGATGGCAACCTTTGCTTGCGGCAGCCATTTTCCAGGCAACCATGTGTTTTAGTGATGACAAAAAAATAAGTTTTAATTTGATATATAATTCATTAAAAAAACACATGAGTGCAAATATTCACATTAAGTAACCTCTTTAAACCAGGCAACCTTCGACTTGCGGCAGACTGAGAGCTGGCAACCATTGTTTTTCCAATTCCTTATGCGATTTTCTTTCAAATGATGTGCGATTCACATAAAAAACATATGAGTGCAATTTTCTCCAAAAACGAGTTACGAAAAACATTAATTAAAGGTGATTGCGGCAGGATTTTTTTGGGCAACCCTAGTGTAATCTATTCTACTATCATGTATCATTCTTAAATATAAGTTTCATTAGAAAATCTAATCCCTACAGTTTTAAACGATGGGATCTTAGGCCATTGGATGTGCTGTGGCTGAGGCAGTCTGTGGAGTCAGTCTCGTTTTATTTCATTCTCTGTATGATAATAAATTTCTTTACAACTGTACTTTACATAGACGTTCAGCGCTGAACAGCGCGTGGCAATTTTATTTATTTTCATCGTAAAAGTTGGCTTGTTGCGTTGGATGATTGAGCTTACTTATTGCATACTTCATTGTTCATTTGAAAATTATAATTTTGATATCTTTTTTTATTTATTATTATTAATAGCTTAACTTGAGACACAGGACAGGTTGTGAGTTCAATTCCAATTTGAGGAAGTGATTATTAACTATTTAATATTTTAATTTTTTCGTTCTAGAGTCTCCAGAATTTGACGAAAAATGGATAACGGAATGTCCTAACACTAGGTCCCCTCTGCTTACCTTTCTAGGTAATTTTCATTATATTAATTAGGCTGAATAAAGGAATGTGGTATAATTTATATGATTAAATAACAATGAACCAAAATATCCGAATTCCACCGAAACTATAATATATATAAAATACAATTTAAGAAGTTATTTATTCCATTCCTTGTAATTTTATCCCAAATCTACTCAATTTATCTCACCGTCTCAAGAACTCTACGTATGCTCAAATGTATCCAATGATGGATTCAACCTGTCATTACAATTAAGAATTAATTACTTTACGACGTCGCATCGTCTTTAAAGATCCAAATTGATTTCTTATACGTTGAATCTGATTTATGCCAACGATTTTAAATTAGACCAAGTAATGATTATCAGTGTTTAAGGTGTAATTCCAAATGGGTCCAGCTCGCCATCATATGCCATAAAACGATAAGTATTTTTAAGTTAAGGATGCATTAATACGTATTAACGACAGTATTCCCATCGGGCGACTTTGAAAGGTGATTTTTTTTTCATATAACGGTTTTAATAATACTGCGCACAGACGAAGGCACTTGTGCCGCAGAGGTATTTTATTTATTTATTTATTTATTTAGGATCGTCAACAGAAGAAACATTACAACATGGTCAAATTACATCGAGATCTATTTATAGACTAAATGTTTTTCCAATTAAAGACAATCACAGCATGTACTAAAAAAGAAAGTAGTGTAAATAGCATTCAGATTAACGTATTATAATAAAATGAAATTGATTATAGTGATACAAAAAAGTCAAACAATAAACAGTAGTTTTAGAAAAATGTCAAAAAAAAAAAATGTCAGTTAATTAAATGTCTTGAAGAAATGTCTCGATGAAATGTCTTGATAAAAATGTCTTGATATAATGTCTTGAAATAATGTCTAAATATTATGTCTTGTCATAATGTCTTGATTAAAAAGAAAAATCATTATTTAAGGAAAAATTTTAAGTGCCGGGCTGCATCATAAATTTACTAATTTTGTTTTTAAAAGTTATATGTGTATCATGAGCTATGTCCAAGTCGCAAATTAGCTTAGTCAATTCATTGTATTTCCTTTGAAGCCTTGCTAGCGGAGAATTTTTTCCTAAATTGCTTTTATAACATTTGATGGTAAAAAAGGGTCTCTGATAGCGTGGTATCACTGGTGGTACGTTGATATTTAATTCATCAATGAGTGCGTTACAATCGATGTTATTATTAAAAAGCTTATGGAGGAATGACATCTGTAACAGTGATCTTCGATCGTGCAAAGAGTGGAGTTTGAATTGCTGTAGTCTTTCTCGGTTCGTTTTAGACTTACGGACACCAGTTCGAAATTCAAGGTGTCGTATTAATGTTTTTTGGATGTTTTCAATTCTGTCACAGTGAACTTTATATACAGAAGACCAAACGGGGCAACAGTATTCCAGTTTGCTGCGAACGTAACAGTAATATAATTGTAATATAGTCTCCACTCTTTTAAATTCACGTGAACATCTCAGTACAAATCCAAGTGATTGATAAGCAGAATCGAGCATTTTATTTACTTGATGGATAAATCTTAGCTGGCTATCAATAATTATGCCTAGGTCACGAATATGGTCAACTTCATTTAATGTCTGTGTACCAATTTTATAACATGTCTGCTTACTATTTCTCTTACGAGTAAATTTAATGTGGCTGCATTTTTCAGTATTTAAGGTCATCTTATTTGTCACACACCATTTTGTAATATTGTCTATGTCTTGTTGAAGTAACAAGCTGTCATTGTTTGTATATATTGTTCTACATAATTTTAAATCGTCAGCAAATATATAAAAATCAGAATATTGAATTATGTCACAAATGTCATTTATAAATATGTTGAAAAACAAGGGCCCTAAATTGGATCCTTGAGGTACTCCAGAACTTGCTGTGAATGGCTTTGATGTCATTCCATTTAAAACAACAGTAGATTGGCGAGACTTTAAGTAACTTTTACACCACTCTAATAAGTATCCTGTAATTCCATACGCACTTAATTTTGCTACTAGGATGGTATGGCTAACTTTGTCGAAGGCTGTAGAAAAATCTGTATATATCGCATCCACTTGTAAATTTTTGTCGACCTTTTCGCATATGTTATTAACAAAAGACATAAGATTAGTACACGTCGATCTTTTAGTCATAAAAGCATGTTGGTTACAAGATAAGTGGTTCTTGACATGCCCATAAATATGTGTGTAAATAAATGACTCAAAAACTTTAGACATACTTGAAAGAATAGAGATTGGTCTGTAATTCGTAATACAATCCTTTTTCCCACTCTTAAAGATAGGTACAATTCTTGCCTTTTTCCACGTGTTGGGAAATGTTCCAGATTTAATGGACGCATTATAAATTATGGTAAGTGGTAGGGATATAGAATCCGCACATTTAACCAAAAAATATGGTGGGATGTTGTCCGGCCCACAGCTTTTTTTAACGTCGAGTCTCTTTAATTTCTTTATGACGGATTTGCGTGTAATGACAATATGATCTACTTCCTCAATATCAGGTCCTTTTATGGTAATCGGCACAGATTGAGCATGGCTATTGTAGACTGAGGAAAAATGTCTAGCAAAGAGATCACATATTTCATTATCTTTGGATCTTTTAAGTTCGCCGAGAGACATGATGGCTGGGAACTTAGAGTTACCTTTTTTCAGGTTTTTCAAATGCGTCCAAAAGTATCTTGGGTGCTTAGCAATTTCCGATTCAATTTTTATTATATATTTATTATAGCATTCTAACATGAGTACATCACAGTCTTTACGTAGAAATTCAAACTCAATTTTATCCAATGGGTTCCCGAATTTTTTGTATTTTTTGTGATATTTATATTTTTGTTTCAATAATTTGATTAAATTGGGAGTGAACCATATTGGAAATTGACTTTTTCTTTTACGTGTTTTAGGAACGTGTGTATTTATAATTTCATGAAGTATTTCGTAAAACTTTGTAACCATCGCATCAATGTTTCCTAGGTTTGATAGCTCAGATAACCACGGTACTGTATTTAAAGACTGGATTATTGCCTCATAATCAGCTTTGAAAAAATTATATCTGTGTTGTGAATTGGACTCACTTATTATAGTAGGTTGGATAGATATTGTTACCAATAGTGGTGGGTGATACTGATCTACATTACGCAGAACGCTTAAGCAGGTGTCGACATTTATTATATTGGATCTTGCTAGCAGAAGATCCAAAATTTTATGTTTTTGGTTTTCTATTCCATTGAATTGCATTAGTTCGTTCAGTGCTAAAAAGTCTAAAAAGTTAGTTCTTATTGAATTGTGACCAATGTAGTTTGGAACACAGTGTAGTAGATCATTCGATTGTGCGCACCATTTGATATCGCCAAGGTTAAAATCTCCTGCTATAAGTATGTGTTTGCTTAAATCATCCATTACTTTATTTGAACAACGAATAAATGAGTCCAGCGTGAGTTGTGTCACTGGAGGAGGAAAATAAACTGCACATATTAAGAGTTCCTCGGTTATTGTTTTTGCATTTATTTCGATGCCAACCCACAAGTCTTCAATGTCACTTTCATATTTTTGATGTCGGCGTGATTTTAAGCAACTTGAAACAGCAATAAGGACTCCCCCACCCATTTGCTTAAAATTTTGAGCTGCGGAAGTTTCCCGGTCACGTCGGTATACAGTATACCGATCATCAAAAATTTCACTATCAGAAATGCCTCCATGGAGCCAAGTCTCAGTAAAGATTATAATGTCATAATTATTTGAAAGAATTTTAAGACGGACCTTCTGAGTACAGGAACGTAGCCCCCTGACATTTTGATAATAACATGTTAAAGGCGTGAACTTAGTTACAATAATTCCATCGCATGCATAATGTATATTTAGGATAAGTCGTCAAGGTAAATTGGCAAGGGTTGTATTATTTCTAACATGGATATATTCTGTTTTTTCTGATTTACGCATGAAAATTTGACCTCCTTTGACCCAGACAAATCGGTAATTCTTTTCTTTGGCTTTTACACGCGCGGATGCATGGAGTGCTTTGAGAGCTGGTGACAAATGTTCAACAACATATATTGGCTTTTGCTCTCCCCCTATGCCTAAATGGCTAGTGTTCAGCTTATCTTGTTTAACGTTGAACTTTTTGTTAAAATTGACTGTTGCTGCTAAAAACTCGTCGCGAATTCTTTGGCAGCCAAATTTAACGACAACGGATCGAGGTCTGTTGCTGTCTCTGTTGAATTTAGAGATCCTCGTACACAGGTGAATATCTGAGTCGTTGATTTTATAATTGACAGTGGCTGCTAGCTGTTTGACACATGTAAGAAGATGTTCACTTTTATGTTCAGGTATACATTGGATTTCCACGTTATTGGCCCTTGCATGTTGCTCCATAGCACTCGTTCTAGAGGCTAAGTCATTAACCGTTATTCTCAATGCTTTATTTTCAGCTTCCAATGAATAAATTACTGTCTCTTTTTCTTTCAAATCTTTCTTTATATCTTCATATTGTTGTTCTATAAATGTCATTGAGCTTGTTATCTCAGTGACCGTTTGAATTACTTCTTTAATTTTCGCATTAAACTGATCTAACATATTTGATTTTATACACTCTAATTCTTCTCTAATGACTTGTCGTATATCTAGCAGTGAAAGATCTGGGGACAAACATTTTCTTTTATTTGCTCTCTTCCTCATAGCTACGTTTTGAGATGCTACATCCGGTTCTTGGGAGTCGACTGCGTGTAATCCGCGAACGGGTGTATTATTATTGCAACTTTTGGGTATCTTGCAGTTACAAGCCGGACACTCCCATGTAGTTTTGAAATTTTCTGTTAGATCTTTAAAAGGTGTCTTAGTAATGTTGAGACAAGAATAATGGAAACTGTTTTTACACACGCTACATCGGAGCACCTCTAAGGACGTTTCTAGGCGGGGACAACAGCTGTACTTAACACTTTTACCGTCAGCCATATTACAAGTCACAGTTATTTTATGTATAAATTATAAGAATAAAACATAAATTATAAATCCTTGTCGTAAATAACACTTAAAATACTTGGTCCAAACTTAAATTAAAATAAATAAGAAACAAAAAAAAAAAATAAATAAAAAAGTCTTGTGTCAATACGTAGGATTGAACTCGGGTCAAGTCGATTAATTTGTCCTTAATACACCACAAGTCCAACGTAAACAGTAGCAAATCATTCCAATTGTTGCTTCATATTTTTAAAGAATAAGTCAGTTATATTATTAAAAAGTCAATCAACGATGAAGTCAAAACTAAAAGGCAATATTGGTCACTATCACTATTTCTTACACACTTTTTCTTCTCACTGTCCTTTGTTTAATGTAATGTCAGTTGGAACAATTAATTTATGACATTACCGCTGCCACAGCAAAGTTCACTTGAGATAGTTTTTTATCACGGTCCATGGTTAAAACAACGAGATAACGTTTGCACTTAATATTTGGGATATGTAATTAGTGCTTATACTATAATTAGAGCCGCAAGTACACTATTCACTTATTTAAAATAATTACAAACACGGAGCTAATCTATATTACTTTTCACTTCTACCCACAAGTAATTATTGTTAGTATTGTTAGTATTAAGTGTGATTGTAAATGTGACAAGTTGTAGGTTCAATTTCCACTCGAGGAATTTCAATATTTAATACTTCCATTTTCTTGGCTCTGGAGTCAAGGCAAAGCGCGGCGTTAAGTTCCGCCGAACGGAGTGTCTTAACACCAGGTTCCCCGACTACCCTGCTATGTGCGAGATACAGCGTGACGCCAAAAAAAACCCGAAATTTTTGACTTATTGGTATCTTATTAACAAGCAATTAGTCGGCCCGTTGTCTTCATTGGACAGGTGTGGAGCAGTTGCACACTTTCTATGATAGACCTGTTTACTAATGTCATTGATTCAGCTTAAAGCAGCTACCGATTATAACGACGTTGTAAATTAAAATGTTTTCGTGTCATTTCACAAAAATTTTTCCAAATCCAATGGCACAGATATTATGAAACACGAATAATTATGTATAAAACACATTTTAATTAAAATGCTAATAGAAAATGTCATCTGCCCAATATAGATATTGGGTGGGGATCGGAAATTGATAAATATTTATAAATGTTATTGGTTGTTTTGTTTGACATTCAGCTAGATCGTATAACGATCATATAAGAGCATATTACAATATGCTTACTAGTATATGATTAAATAAAATTAAATTAAATCAGCTTCACGCTGTATCCCACACACAGCAGGGTAGACAGAGGGAACCTAGTATTAAGACACTCCGTTCCCACTTTCTGCCGAATTCTGGAAGCATTGCGTGTTGAGTGGCAGAACTCAACGCCGCGCTTAACCTCGACACCAAAGCGAAGAAATGGAAATTTAAATTTAAGTAAATATTTCATCTCCTCGAGTGGGGATCGAATCCACGACCAGTCGGTTTTACAGTCACACCTCGTGCCGCTGCGCCACGATTGGCCTCCAATAAGTCTATACTTACAAGTATGTGATACTTATTAGTATAGATTCTAAGCAGTGCACGTCACAGTGGTGGTAGTACCACAGGCGTAGAACAGCCTATTGTTGCGCCAAAGCCCGTCATTGGCAGCCGCCGGAGTAGTGCTCACGACGCTCCTCCAATCACAACCGGAGGCTCTACTTAGGCATAGATATTTGCAAACGCTCATAGAAAGCTACGCGCACGCGCTGTTTACAGTACCTACTGTTATGTTTCGTATGTATATTTTGAATGTTTTATATTTTTCATCTATTGATAGTAGTTAAGTGGCTAGTGTTTAGTAATTAAAAATTATATTAAATATAAATTATGTATTTTTATGGATGTGAGGATAAAAAATAAACAGTTTCACGCTGTATCCCGCATATAACAAAGTAGGCAGTGGGAACCTTGTTTTAAGATACTCCATTCCCTTTTCTGCAAAATTTAAGATTTTTGCATGGTGAAATTCAACCATGTTCATTCATCTAAGCACGACGAATAAAAATAATGATTAACTCTCACGAGTAATAATCGAACCAACAACCGTTGGGTTTTGCAGTCAGAGGCTGTACCGCTGCACATCGACGGTCTCCACAGCGATCTAATTATTTCGTCCAAACCGAATACATACGTACCAATAAGTATTTATATTATGAGAGCTAGCTCTATTAATTCTTATTGTACCATAAAATCTTACTGGACACGCTATCCCACGTTTAAATTCAAATACAAGCCAATAAGAATTAAAAAAAGAAAAAGAAAAAGAAAGTAAAATACGTTTCTCGTACTTTCCCACAAAATGCATCAAACGTGGTCACAAGTTAATGTAAATTTCAAAATATCTTTAAGACTGCCTATAATAAATACTTCTACTTAAAATAAAGTTACTATATTAAATTTGCAACCTGATACAGCTATGTAACGACGCACCTTAACTTTGTCCTTTTAATACTTGCTGGAGGTCTCGTCTCATTAATTCATTCTCACCTTATATTTCTTGTTTGTAGTGGTTTATTTGTCAAAGTTTAGATAGCTATCGGGAGATGCATATCTACAGTTTTCTCCTAGCCTATTATACAGTATAATGCTCACATAAAGATTTTTCTTTGTAACTACAATTTAAATATATTTTGTTTTTTTTCTTTTGTGTTAATTAACAGAAATAAATGTTATGTGTTCTGAAGAATGTTTGTGTATAATTTTTTGAATTGATTGTTTTGGAATAATTTCTTTTTAATAAATAAATATACGTATAAACTAAGAGGCCAGTCGTGGCGCAGCGGCACGAGGTGTGACTGTAAAAACCGACTGGTGGGTTTATTTGTGTGGTTTATTTTTATTGGAATCATGTTTTCGGATGTACTATAGAGAAAATTAAAAATTATGTTAGTGCAAAATCTGTGTTTTATTTGATGTACATTCTAATAATTAATTATGTATAAAATAAAAAATAATAATAATATAGAGATCAGAAAAGAGCAAAGAAAGGATTGTAGGAGAATTATTTTCATATATTTAACTTCGATATTATAATTTTTAAACTGTATGAAATACAGCTAAACAAAAGTAAAGCTCGCGGATGTAACAAGTGAAAATGTAGATAATTATTTAATTACTTACTAACATACCTTTACATGTATTTTATATAAAATCAGTTCTTAGTTTATGACGATTCGAGCGTGCCAGTTGGGCACTAATCACTTCGCTAATGTATGGAGAACACACAAAGGAGATTGTTTATAAAAAATCGTTTGAGTTGGAGTTGCCATATATCAAAATACAATTTTATTCATTGCGACAAATTTAATCAGAAACGTTTCACACAAATAATAACATATACTCAGAACTGAATCCATTCATAAAACAATATCGTATTCATGTCACGCCAATACTTAGCTTCTGGACACACGTGACTATGGTAAACGCGGTAAAACTTTTACTTTTTTTAATAAAAAGCAAAAAAACAAAACAAAATTCCTTCATTAAATTGTCACGTATTCATAATTTCACATCATTATCCGAACGTGTGATAATCTGTTACAAGATGGCGCCAGAATTTTATTGTTCTCGGCGCTTAGTCCTTCCGTGATTTGGACGTGATGTGTTTTGTAATAGGTGCGTAAAAACATAATAATATTATAAAGATATATTATAAAGATGTCATTTAATGTGAAAATGTTATAATTTGATAATGGATTTCAGCTTTTTCAGAGAAGGTAGGCAGAGAGAACCTAGAGTTAAGACACTCCGTTTCCCACTTTCCGCCGAATTCTGGAAGCATTGCGTGTTGAGTGGCGGAACTCAACGCCTCGTTGTACCTAGACACTAAAGCAAAGAAATGAAAATATAAATTTAAATTATTTTTTCATTTCCTCGAGTGGCAATCGAACCCACAACCAGTCGCGTGCAGTCACACTTTGTGCACCTGCGCCACGACTGGCATCTTGATAATGGATTTAACTGAAATAAATTTTAATACTTTTTATGTTATCAATTTAATCCTAATCTATATCTTCGTTGCAATTGTTATTTAATTGGTACTATTTAAGTATAAATGGAAAATCTTAAAGTCCGATTATATCTTAGCCACACGGAGCGTTGCAAAGTATTAATAGCATCGAAGTTCGTGATAATCTGTGATGTATATATTTTTTTCTTTTACTCATTTATTTAAAAAAGAAATAACTGTGAAAAAAAACGAATTCCTCTAAATTCAATAAAAAAAAACAAACAATAATTTTTGTGTTTCAATTAAAAAAAATATTGCTTTGCAAACAAATAAAACTGTGTAAAAGAAATACTGAAATTACACAAAATTACAGTTCAATTATATTTTCATTTTCAAATAAACTCTTTCTACGTTTATTCCAAATCCAAAGTTATCTTCCGGAGAATAAAATAACTATAAAACTAATTAGCAATCTAAGGTTTTACGGTACCATAAATAAATAAAATGGAGCTGGATTTCTTTTGAGTTCACATGATTTTTAGCTCGGTTTTTGTTTTGACTTGATGAAGACACGATGACTAATTAAATTTTTCACGTTTTTTTTTATTCTCATAGAACTATAAGTCTATAATAATGACGCTACTATATTTTATTACTAGCTAGTAAGTATGATGTGTTCTTTATATCAGTTTTATAAAGGGATTTTTATTTAAAGTAAAATATTTTTTTTGAAAAAAAAAATATAGTTTGTTATTTATTTATTTATGTATTTACATTTGTGCACATTTAAATATCCACATTAGGGAAATAAAAGAAAAGTAATAATCGACGCATAAAGCATAGTTATAGAAATAGTATTTATTAATTTTGTTATATATATATGCCATATTAATAAAAATTATACCAATATTATATAGTGAGATAGTTGATATTTGGTTGAACACGCTTATGTCAGAAAATACCGGTTCGAATTATAAAATAAATTTTGTGTTCGATGATTTATCGAGTAAAAAGACTATATTATAATACGTTAATCGCTTTGTTGTAGTACTGTATCTGCGGTGAGATGTAACCTTGAGTACTTAGAATATACAGTGTGCATGTATCAAACAGAACGTTTAGCTATATCCATTTGATTTTAAAAGCTGATATTTCCTCGAGTGGAAATCGAACCCACAACCTGTCTTATTTACGTTTAGTCACATGCTTGTGCTCCTGGGTCACGCCAAAGATAATCATATTGAAATTGAAGTAAATGACAAACAAAGCCACGGAATACACTATATATTTCGTCTTGACTTAATAACTATTAATAGGAAAGCTACTCGTCTAAGTAATATCATTTTAAATATTATATTGTACTATTTATAATTCTTAAATTCAATTACAAATTTTGTAATAAAATAATATGTTCATATAAATGTACAATCTACATACCATGTATGAATATATATTTTATTCTCCACTCAGCTTAATAAAGTAATTCACCTGAATTGCATTATAAAAATATCATTTTTACCTCATAACACTTAAAGTTTTATACTTTTTTGTTGCAAGAAGTCCATTTATACGAGATTACGAATGTTTCTTTCCTGTATAGAGAAGCCGATATGTTTAATATAGCGACTGAATAAAATGGCAATGAAGCTCTCGTACCGCTTAGCAAAGACGCTTGCCATTATCTGAGTATAAAAATTCCTCACATAATAAAGAAGTAGTTTAATATTCAAAACAAGTAAGCGCTGGTCTCACTTCCAAAATGACTACGGTGAATTTAAATAAGGTGCCAATTAGACAGTGGTTTTCTTATGAAGACTGGGTGATTTTAAGTTAACAATATTTAAAGGTGGGTACATATTGTGGGAGGGATTCGCTGCGGTTGTTTTAAATATATGTGAACGAGTAATTTAATTTAATTAAACAAATTAATTGATAAATAATTAAAGACGCTACCGAAACAATATAAATATATATATTTTTATGTAGTGAACGTCTATACCATACACTTGTACTTAAGAAAGTTATTGAAGTATGATGTAGGGTGCCTGCAATGAAGTCAAATATTTGTTATTATGTTTTCCTTCTCTAATCTTTCAAAATATCGAAATATTTCATATATATTTTTAAACCTATCTTTGAGTAGTATTTGAATTTACATATGTTCACTTATACTTGCCAACAAAACGTTAACATCTATTTTCACAATTCATACATATTTTATTTATATAATACTTACTTTACTTATATAAGAATTTTTATATGTACAATTCTTCATATATCAATAGAGCCGTATTTATCCACATATCTTATCCTAGAGTCTTTCCTCACTAAATATATTAATAATATTTTACCATATAAAACAAATATGAAGCGTTTATACAATTACGTATTCGGCTTGCGTGTAAGAAATATAAATAAGGTAAAATAAATCGCGGCGCCGCAGGACGCGACTCGCAAACGCGGCGTCGAGCCCTATTGGATGCTAATATTATGTATCCACCTTTAATCCCAGACGTTTATTGCTAAATAATAAAAACTCAGTACTGATTATACTCTTTTCCATATTGACATTTAAAAAATAAAAGATCAAAAATAAGAGATCTTGATTTTTAAGTCTACCTACCAAAGATTTTATAGAGTAACTATTTTTTTTAAATATGTAAGTACATATGATGATGGTTTCTTTTTATCTAAAGTGATTCTATTTATAATTGTGCTAGAATTTGTATTTTTAAATTCATTTACTGAATGATTGTGGGTTCGATCCCCACTCGAGAAGATGAAATATTTACTTAAATTTATATTTCTATTTCTTCGCTCTGGTGTCGAGGCTAAGCGCGGCCACTTAACACGCAATGCCCCAGAATTCGACAGAAAGTGGGGAACGGAGTGTCTTAACACTTGGTTCCCTCTGCCTACCCTGCTGTGTGCGGTATACAGCGACAGCGTGAAGCTGATTTAATTTAATTTAATTTAATTTTACTGAATGACATTCAGAAATGCGCAATTTAGTCATAATATCAATGTGAGACGGACGAAAGCCGTGTGTGGCGCAAAGCAAAAAAAATTAAAACATAAAACAATAAATCAGTATACAAAAAACACGTGTTATTGTGGTTCGTTGTTTACACTCGGACGACATTGTCGTATGAACTAAACGTGGACCTTGACTGCGGAATTAAAGAGAAGTTTTACGTTTTGATTTAAATATTGCTAATTTTGCTTTTAGCGAGGCCAGTCGTGGCGCAGGGGCACAAAGTGTGACTGTAAAATCCACTGGTTGTGGGTTCGAACCCCACTCGAGGACATGAAATATTTATTTACATTTATATTTTCATTTCATCGTTCTGGCGTCGAGGCAAAGTGCGTCGTTAAGTTCCGCCACTTAACACGCTTTGCCTCCAGGACTCGGCGGAAAGTGGGGAACGCAGTGTCTTAGCAATAGGTTCCCTCTGCCTATCCTGCTGTGAGCGGGATACAGCGTGCAGCTGATTTTTTTTTGCTTATCTATCGTGCCGCAACGGTATATCGCCTGACTGCGTGGGTATTGTATGTTCGAAACCATTCGGGGGAATAAATTAATTTTATTTTATTGCTTTGGTAAAAAAATAAGGTGCGGCGTTCAATTACGCCACATTTAAAAAAATGTGGAACAAAACAAAAAAACATTAACCAAAAGGAGATAAATTAAAAATGTTTTAATAGATTTTTTAAATAAGTAACTAAAAAAATCTATTAATATTTTAAACAAGGATATCGTAAAAATATATTCATTTTTATATGGTTTTCTTTAAAATACTATGTATGTATAATACATTAATAGATTTATAAAATAAATGAAATTATTAGAACTACTATTAATAATTAATGTTACAATCCACCGAACCTTAAGAAAGTAACGTCGAAATAAACACGTTGCTTTCCTCATTACACTACCGCCCAAATCGACATTAAGCAAAAACAGTAAATGACATACACCAATATATACGTACGAATTCACTTAGTAAATTGAGAAAATACTTCTTTTCAATCCGAATACTGCTCTAATTGATATTTCATACAGTATTTTAACTCGCTGGGTGGTGGAGTATAAAAATATTCGTAATAAATGTGACACCAGTTATGAAGTGCTCTGGATCTCCATTGTTTATAAATTTAAATTCAATTTCATTTTAATGAATATCTGAATTTATAATTGTACTTTATATACGCCATTAAAAAATAAATGTTACATACATTAGTAGTAATATTTAACCTAACAATATTTTATCTGTAATGAAAAATAAAAAAATTAGAAGTCTTCAAAGAAGCAGATGTGCATTATACGCTGGATTAAAAATAATAACATGATTGATTCATAAATACCCCTTTCATCGAAACAATTGGTTTTGATATCTTATTTAATTTTTGTTAAATTACACGTTTCTACGACTTCTGGTTGGCTTCTATTTGTTTTTATCTGTAAAATTGTACTAACCGATGCTTAATTACGACGTTTTTTACTCCAAAATCAGGGAGATTTCGTGATATTCTCTATTAATACATCAAGAGGCACGGTCGCACGATAGAAATAACAAGTCGATTTGCTGTCCTTGTTAGATTTTTTATCCTTACCAGATAAACGCATGCCTTTTATAAAAATTTGTTTGAACCCTTTCGGATGTCGGTGCGTCGTTTTTTAGCCCAAGCAATGGTACTGATTGGATCAGTTTAACAGTGACAAAATACTTGGGCCAGTGTTCTTTTGTCGTCGACTCAGGTTCAGTACGTAGGTACGGCGAGATGAGATGTATCTTGTGATATTTTAACCTTATGTCATTATTAAGACATCACTTACCCGGTGGCTCTGGAGATCTTTTTTGTTGATAAAATTTTGATCATTTATTCCCTACTCCGGATGAGTGATTTGAAAGTTTTATTGTAATGATTTAAATATGTGGTTTTTTTATTATTATTTAAACAATGAACGATGTGTGTAGTGTTGTACTTAAATGTAATAGCAGCAACTTAATCATATTTTTAAACATTTTTAAGTGTTATTCCACACTTAGGAAAGAAAAATACTTATCTAGAAAACGTATAAATATTTGAACGTAGCGGGACTCGAACCCGCGCCTCCTGGAAACTGACCAGAACTTACTTAATCATACTGAACTTAATCATAATTATTTAAATTTGTGAATGATTTCAAAATAAGATGGATTGCTTTTTGAAATCTAAAATTTGAATTAACACCTGTAGAATAATTTAAAATGTTATCTAAGGCACTTCTTCATTTGAAACAATTTGTTAAACAGACTTGAAACGATGTTCTTGATGGGTTTGACAAAACAGTCAAAACATACAAATGCTCAATCATACGTAAAGCGCGGTACGAGGCGGTGGAGGAAGCATTCATTAAGAGGCTTCTCTTAATTAAATTGTAACGTCTCAGCGAATTTCCCTGGGACCCCTCCTCGGTGGTCCGCAGGTAATCAGTTACTGGCATTTGTGGGTACCTACTCTTATAGGTATCTTATTTATAAATATCATTTTAATAATTTTTAGTTTTTGTAGCTATGTGAGTTGCTTTCGTAGATATTATTTGGTGTTAATAATGTATTTTTTTATTTTTAATGTATATCGCTTATAAATTAATTATTTGTAGCTCCGTCCTCTTTTGCTGTTTATAAAAATAAATAAATAATATTATCAATAATATATACTTTTTTTTTTAATTTCACGAAGGTGGATACTACCAAAAGTCATTAAAATCTGTATAAATAATTGAAATCATAAGTTTTAGTTGTAAACCACTATAGTACATCGCGGACACTGCTCAATCGACCATTGAACTGTTTCTTTTATAGTCCCTCATTTTAATTCATTCGTATCTTCATAAACATTGTTGTTTATTATTTTTACAAATTTTTAAGAATAGTTAGTAGTTACTATAATTGGAAGAAGTAAATTTGTAATAAGGCGTATATTTTTACATTTTCACTATACTATTTTTTTTTCAGCTTCACGCCGTATCCCGCATGTAGCACGGTAGGCAGAAGTGTTAAGGCACTCCGCTCACAACTTTCGGCTGAATTCTAAAGGCATTGCGTGGTGAGTGGCGGAATTCAACATCGCGCTTTGCCCCGACACCAGACCAAAGAAATTAAAATATTAAATATTTCGTTTCCTCGAGTGGGGATCGAACCCACAACCCGTCGCGTTTACCGTCACACTTTGTACCTTGTGGACTATACTTTTATACGTAGCTACCATATCATTCTTTCTTAGGCGCACCCTAGTTAGTCTAATTTACTCAGCGAGTGGTAGCTCACGCTGAGCTTTTGTCATACCAATGTCATTAATCAACCTTTGATTATATTTTTTTTTGCCATTTCGTACCCTTCCAAGTGTCTAACGGTCCGTTACTTTTATTTACTCAATTAGAAATCTTACTAGATTTAAAATATCAAATAAATTTAAAGGCAAATGAGCCTGTTTAATTGAGATTTTTTTCAGATAATTCTTTTTAATTATTTTGAAAATATATAAATTATATATTTATATTACAAATAACTTATATATCAATAAATTATGCGAAATCTTACTAAATTAAATAGTAAAGTAAGTAAAGTTGTAAAAAAATAATAGATTCCTCTAGAAAGAACTATTTACGTTTATACACTGTTGTTATCTTGTTTTCGTATTGCCGCTTAATGATGATCGGACAAATAATAGTAAACCATATAAAGGTATGGGTCTAGTACATGTTCCCAAACGAGATAGTAGCCGGAGTTTAAACATGGCCATAGACTTCAGGGTTGGAATGTGTGCCCACAAGAATACTAATGAGCGATAAGAACTATTTTAGACTATAATATTAAAAAACAGGTCACATAAAGTAAAATGTAGTTGCTCTGATCTGGGTAACGTGCTTACATACAGTTTATTGGAATTAAAAGTGCGTGTTAAAGGAAAGAGATAGATATATAGTAATATATTGGATAGAAAGAGATCAGTTGATTTCAAGGCAGGTGTCGCGATACATCTGCGCTTGCGCACTGACTGGCACGTGCGTCCCCAAAGCCTTCAGTCCAAAACACTTGCCAAACTTGTCACAGATTTCTAATGACAAAATTCGAGCTTAACGATTTACTTATAGAATATGCATGTGTAACACATGGTGCATATGTACGTAAATTAGTTAAGTTCTTGGACCGGTTGGGAGGAACCGGAACTTTTCTTTAATCATAACGCTTCTCCTTTTTAATCATTATACCGAAATTTCGATGTTCTTATTGATTAGAATGTTAGTTGGTAGAATGTTTTGTGATTTTGTGATGTGATTAAAATAAATAAATCAGCTTCACGCTGTATCCCGCACTCGAGAGAGAGAAAGAGTAGGCAGAGGAAACCTAGTGTAAGATACTCCGTTCCCCACTTTCTGCCGAATTCTGGAGGCATTGCTTGTTAAGTGACAGAACTCAACGCCGCGCTTTGCCTAGACACCAGAGCAAAGAAATGGAAATATAAATTTAAATAAACATTTCATCTCCTCGAGTGGGGATCGAACCTACAACCAGTCGGTTTTACAGTCACACTTTGTGCCGCTGCACCACGACTGGCCTCGTGGCTGGTGATTGTTTATTTAAATAAATTGGAATAAAATTTATTGTTCCAGTACATCCAAATTGTGTCTCTATTTAAAATATTGGGATATAATTTTTTATTATTAAAAACCATTCGAACAAAACAGTACAAAGTTTTACAGTTAAAATTATCGTGTTCAGAATCCTTACATCTGTTTATTAAAATATCAACATGTAAAAAATATGAAATCGGAAACACTTAAATACTTAATGTGACTGACTACAGAGAGATGTTCAACTATTTAGTAATCGTTAAGTATTTATCATTAAGAAATGAATTACAATTTTTTACAGTAACATTTTGACATACAGTGTCTTTAAAATTGCATTTTGGTTTTTAAGATATATTGCCTCACTGTTATAATTACGGAACAAAAGTGTCTTAACACTAGGTTCCCTTTGTAGGCAAAGGGAACTTAGTGTTAAGACACTTTTACCTAAACACTTAACCTCTGCTATGTGGGGTACGATGTGAAGCTAAAATAATGATATGCTCTTTACAACAATCTCTGGTCATCATTGTAAATTCAATGAACTGTGTCAAAATTTTCATTTACTCTTCAAATGTCGTCATCTACCTCTCTCATAAATCTCTCCTACTCGATAGTTCATAAATAACGCTGTATCCCGCACACAACAGGGTAGGCAGAGGGAACCTAGTGTTAAGACACTCCGTTCCCCAGTTTCTGCCGAATTTTGGAGGCATTGCGTGTTGAGTTTTAGCTCAACGCCGCTCTTTGCCTTGACACCAGAGCGAAGAAAATGGAAATATAAATTTTAAGTAAATATTTCATCTCTTCGAGTGGGGGGATCGAACCAACAACCAGTCGATTTACAGTCACACTTTGTGCCCCTGCGCCACGACCGGCCTCTATAGTTCATATTCTTACCTAATATTCTTTATAGTCAACTATATATCATTATAGTTAATTAATGAGAATATTAGGTAAGAATCTGAGCTAATTCTTTTGAGGTATATTACATACCTTTTGTTAATAAGAATTACACATATTTAATATATTTTCCTTTTTTCAAATATCTTTTTAACACGTTGTAATGCTGAATTAACGTTATTTTTTCTATGTGAATACTATATTAAACAAATAATATAATAAAAAAATAGCATGAAATATTTTAAGTATCTTTTTTTAAATATTTTGTAGACATTTTACAGAGATAAATGAAAACTTAAAGTAGAGAAAGAAAATGATTATTAGAGAAGCAAAGAATCACGAGCGTAGATTCATTTGTACTCTATTTTCTAGATTTCTGTAAAAATCTGTTTTTTATGTATAATCACCAATTTCCAAATATGAATATATTATAAGTATACAGAAGAAGAATGAGTAATGAGATAACGAAGTCATTTACTCCCGAATCTCACATTATCTGTCATGCCACCAGTACTGTACACTCTGCACTCTGTCTCTATATTTCATCCAATTTTGCCGTTACATTTTATCCACCTTTAGTATCATTAACAACATTGGACCGGCACGAGCGTTCGCTTATTTTTATAACCAATTTGGAAGCAGGAAGCTGTTCGTGTGCGACAAGCTGATTTTAATAATAAATCGATAGCTTCACCAGCGACGTCCAGCCGCTCGGTTTTGCGATCAAAATTACTGCGGAGAAACCAACGGTTCGTGACGTTTCTCGAATATTGTAGCGATTACAGGAATCGTCGATTAAGGAGTTTAAAAATTGACACTCGATCAGTGGCTATTACACTTAATTGTATCTCAATGTCGGACTGTACACAAAAAATTATAACTTCAGTTTGGGACGGATGAAACGAAAACAGAAATGAATTTAATTTATAATATAAGTGCCATAAAAGTAAAAAGTTGATATATTGGTATATAAACTTAATGAATGTACATAAACACAGAAATTACAAATTATTTCAATTATACGTATGTATTTGTGATTTTATTTGTTTAACACCCTCGGCTACTCTACACATTGATGATTCATAAGAAACTAGCGATCTGTGCATGGTTTCGCCCGTTTTAAATATGCAATTATTTATTTAACAATAACAATTTCGTTTCCATCTTTACCCGATTGTGTTGAAGCCCAAAAGGAGGGTTATGTTTTTAGCGTCTATGTATTTATATATGCATTGCCATTCCTGTGTTCCCTTGTATCTGATTTTGATAAATGATACGTTGTCGTTGGATTTGTCTTGATGACACGAGTGTTACTGCATATATTATTTTAGTTCATATAGTTTTGTTTATAATTCATTTGTTATATGTTTATATGAATGCTCCCGTTTTTGCTATAAAATCACTAACTGACAATACTCATAAGGTATATTACAAGCTACCACGAAATATACCGATACATGGACTATCCATACAAAAAGATTTTTCTTTTCGAACTAATATTTCTTGAGATTAGTACAATTTTTAATATTAAGATAGATATTATGTCCATGGCCCGCTGTCACCCGCGATTCGTAGGGCTTGCGATGCGCCGACCATTCTGACCCTATATTTTAAGTGCGATATTTTCTCAAATATCTTTTTATTGATTTACTGTAAAGGTTAATTTTAATCTTCATAAACTGTTCAACGTATCAAATGTATAAATAATAATACTACACAATAACTCCTAAAATAACATTGCAATATTCATATAAAACATAAAAATAAATGATATGTGTTATCCTTAAGAGACAGACATACATTATACAGAGTGCATTATACAGCATCACATAGTGTTAAATATTTCAAACCTATACGAAAAAAAATCAAGATTGTATTATATTAATTCATAGAGTAATTAGAACTGTGCTTTCATTTAAAGTGGTGAAGACAAAAACCCTCTGTATACATATATGTCGTCGCAGATGTGTTTGTAAATAATTTGATAATAAATACAAATCCGTATTACATTATTTTGAAATATCTCGTCAGTTTTTAAAACTAAATGTGTAGAGCTACATGCATGTAACAATTTGAAATAACTTTGTGCTATGTATGTATAGTATGTATGTACATATGTATGTATATATAATCATTGAAAGTGAAGATATCGTGACCCAAAGAGAGAATGTCAGTATGTATAAATATAACGATTGCGGCTCCTCTCACACACATTCCCCATATTTGTGTATAAACATTTTTTATTTTTTCTTCTTAGCAGGATAAAGCGTGACTTTGAGTACGTTTTCAACACGCAATAGCTCGAAAATTGGGCAGGAGGACTCTATATAATTCATACGAAAAGTCGCTAGCGTTGCCTTGTCATTACTTAATAATAAATTATAGGAATATTTATAGCTTATTTTGAAAAATACAAAAAAAATCTAAAACGAGCCTTGTTAAAAGGCTATTAATTCAATTTTGACGTATTTCAATAAACGTTTTAACACCTTTCCCTGAAGGTATCATTAGGCCTATTATTGTATCCCAACGGCACTGTTTGTCGATACATTTTGGTTAAATAATATCTAGATCGAATATATACAATAAA
Source organism: Heliconius himera (assembly GCA_021202915.1). Classification (NCBI taxonomy): domain Eukaryota; kingdom Metazoa; phylum Arthropoda; class Insecta; order Lepidoptera; family Nymphalidae; genus Heliconius; species Heliconius himera. The sequence goes on from JAJHJA010000207.1 coordinate 331,791, forward strand.
ATATAAATTCAATTTCTCTAATTATTTATTTTTTTCCAATAAATGCATCAAAATTTTTAAGCGAACTTTACATTAACTAGTTTATTTAACACAATGTTATTACTTTTTAGAAAACATAAAAATTTTCACATAGCCGGGCTTGAACCCGCACCTCTTGGTAACTGTCCAAGCGCTCTGAACAACTAAGCTATACGTTATCAGGCTATATCGAAACTCTTATATGCTTGTTACAACTTATTGTTACTAGCATCTCTATAGGGACATTTACACTGTTACTAAGTCGATTTGACACTTGAAAATTAAATATATAAGTAATAAAATCTAAGAAACTAAATTGGATTCTTAGTATGATCTAAATGGTGATCTTTAGAGGTAGTTATCCCTTCGAATATAGCACTTGTAGCACTATATATTATTATTACTAATATTGATATAAGTTATTCTTATAAAATATTTATTTGCTTTTTATATTCTCATACCTATATGTATACATAGTTTCTTTAATTTATATAACTTCTTATTGAACTTTTTATACTACTACTTCTCTCTAGTTTTACCTAGCATATACGATAAAAGTCAACATTATTATTTCTATTTCTTACCTCTGGTGTCAAGACAAAACGCGGCGGTCAGTTCCGACACTCAACCCAGAATTCGTCAGAAAATAGCGGAATGAAGTATCTTAATACTACATACGTTCCCACCGTACTGCGGGCGCGATACAGCGTAAACCTGTACAGCGTACAGCGTAAACCATTTTTATTTCCAAGAGAACTTCGATAGACAGGCTGATATCGGTGGACTATGTGTGTTTTGTCACAAAAATATAAAAATAGAGTAAAACATTGTGATTTTTTTTTGTTTAAGTCCAGAATATATTCTTTAATAAAAATATTATACTTAATTAAAAAAAATTAAATACTTAGTTAAATTTTTTCAGCAATGTAAGCCTAAATGCTCCATTAAGACTAATATCTGCACGATATACAAAGGTCTCATTCGGTACATCTGATGCCAAATCGTATTAATTAGACCCTTTTACCAACTAATTAGAACGAATTGTGGTCGCCGAACGAATTTAACCAGTTGCAACCATTAATCTTTGGGCTTAATCTTTTAAGTCCTTGTCTCTAAGCATTTTGTTATGTAAGTATTTAAAAATCTTAAGATATACTAGAATACGAAATGTGCACGTTTTGTTACTTATATATAAATCTAATCAAATTATTTTCTTAATCACACTTTTTAGGGTTCCGTACCTTTTAAGGAAAAAAAATCCTTATAAGATCACTTCGTTGGCCCTCTGTTTGTCAGTTTGTTCATCAAGAGGTTTTATTTTAGGAACGCTTGGAGATAACGAGTTGAAATTCTGACCATATACTCAGATCTACGGCCCTATAATTTCTTGAAAAAATTAAATTTCCACATTTACTTAAAAAAAAGATATGGCCGTTTATATTGCAAAAAATATACATATTCAAAAATCTACGTATTTCGACACTATAAAGGAAATCAAACCCTAAAAACCCTAAAAATAATAGCCTTAAAAGGGGGCAAAATTTGGTATTAAAGCCGCTAGTTCAAGTGAGGTATCAGATGAAAGGGCTCTGGCTAAACTAAGTTTGAATCTTAGTGAAAACTCGAGCCTAGAATTTCTGAATGGAGCCTTCAGCTAGCGAGCCCAATTCGCGCTTGTCCGGTTTTTTATAATAGATATAGATTTTCCTACCTCAAAAGAGAAAAACGGAATTCTAAGCAACCAATTCTAAGCCTACGAAACCCGCACGTAACGTACATCTGCGCCAATAAAGATTAGTTCACACGCTCACAAAATGGCTGTCATTAAATCACAATTTGATATTTGACCCCAACGCGACAAACGATCGAAGGTCAGCAACGGATATGTAGTTCCTGTGACAGTTAAATATTACCCCTTTGTGAAAGTGTCGATTATTTTGTAATTAATTTTTATCAATAATCAGTCACTATTCGCATAAAAGATTATATTTGTAAATATTTGATAAAAAAAATAGTATTTTTTTATTTAATGCCGCGTTTTGTTTAGTTACCAGGGCCAGGAAATGTAAATATTAATTATTTTATTTCCTCGAGTGGGAATCGAACCCATAACCTTTCAGGTTTCAGTAGCACACTTGTGCCCTGCGCCACGACTGGCCTCAAAGCTTACAATATTTATTATATCTAAAGAAGAAAAATATATGGATATTTTCACTCTTCGCCCTACAAACTGTACATTAACGGCTGTTTACTTCTTTTCTATCGAATAACTAATTAAGGGCTTCAATTAAAATAATATCACCTAAATTAATAATATATAATTAATTAACAAATTTTGAAATACAGTCCATAACTAATTAAACGTCAATGTCACAGATAACTTACAATATGGCCCTTAAAAATTTAAGTACGAGTCTATGATATATATTTTTTTTATCTAAATTAGTTTTACGTATTTTATTGCTAATTGCTTGAGTAGCCGAAAGTGTTGGTTAGCAATTACATTTCGAATGACTTAAATTAAAAGTAATCTCTATTATATGATGTAATTTATTTCTACACTAGCGACCCGCTCGCGGCTTCGCCCGCTTACCATACGATTATTTATTTTCTCATCTAAATTACTTTTTTGATCTAATAACATTGTCGTTTTAAAGACAATGTATTTACGTTCATAGCAAAATTTTCGGTCAATTCAATAAAACAATTATCTTGTAGCAAAAGCTGCTTGTAGGAGTTTTTTATATTGACATAACTTTTTTAGTTATGAACCAATTGAAATAGAACAAACACTAAATGTTAAGGAAAGTCTTGCAGAATACAATAATGACTAAATAGGTACTAACATCTACATTTAAATTGGTTAAGCCTAACTGCATTTAAAGGCTTAACCGATAATCAGCGTCAAGATTCTAAGATTAACGTTAACAGAATAAACAAACAAAAATTTAAAAATAATTATTTCGGGTTCTATTACATTAATAAAAGCTCCCCCATGTAAGATTTTCTCTTAAACATACTTCATGTACAGACAGCGATTAGTTACAATTTTATTAGATGTAGAGATAACACCTTGCACGATAATATTACAAAAGGCGTTTAGTCGTTACAACAATATTAACGCTATACGGAAACAAACATAAATAACAACCAACGATGATTCTACAATCCTAAAAATAGTTAAAATAATACAAATAAATAAAGTTGAAATTCCATTAACAAAATCACGACAAATTCAAATCCTGGAACAAATATACCCTCAATTATAGTTCAAAGTGTAAACAGTTTAGTCATGAATTCCCACGCTTACGCTAAGCATTGGTTACCCGAAATAAATTGACTGTATATAAATTGTATCCACTTCCTATATCCGTTTGCCACCTTCAAAAATGTGGTAGATCACGTCACGCTAAATTATACTTTATAATTATTTACTATAATAACTTTTTATAGTATATTAAATTAATATTTGTGTAAAACGCAACAGGTTGTGGGTTCGATTTCTACTCTAGGAATTGAAATATTTAATATTTTCATTTCCACATGCAATGCATGGGTAAGTTGACCGAGTCGCTTAATGGAAACATAGTCTCTTGCCATTAGTTTCCCAGGTTCCTTCTGTATACCCTACTAAGAGCGGGATACCGCGTGAAACCAAAGACTGCGTAATAAAATAAAAAAAACCCAATAAATTACTACTACTAAATTACTTAACGACAAAATTTGTAATAAATCAAGCAAGATCAGTCGAACGTTTTGCATCTGTGCCTTCTTGCTTAATGTATTTCGTGTTTCAAATTAATTCTACATTATAGTATCTGTTAAGATAACAGTCAATTACTGATACACAAGTGTCTTTTATTTGGTGTAGGTACGTATCAGCTCAGCGGGTTAACTGAAGAGGACCACCGTATTGCACTATCGAGAACTCCGTCGGCAATTTGCCTTTGAAGCTGCCGGCGCTCAATCTGTTATCAGCATATAGAAATGATAAAATCTGCTTCGGCTACGATTTCATTATTGTCCCGCCCATTAACGCCGATTAAATTGCAATCGGTACCCACTTATTCATCTGTCGATGTTAAAAACCTTAACAATCAGAGCTGATCTGTCTCGTTTCTATCACTGTTTAATTGCACCAGCTCAACTTGCCACGTTCGAGAGAACCCTTGCTGCAGATTAGGTATCTGCAGCAAGGGTTCTCTCATGAAAATTTAAATCAGTTTCACCCTGTATCCCGCACACAGCAGGATAGGTAGAGGGAACCTAATGTTAAGACACTCAGTTTCCCATTTTCCGGTAAATTCTGGAGGCATTTGCCTGTTGAGTGACGGAACTTATCGACGAGCTTTGCTTCGTCACCAAAGCGAAGTAATGAAAATATAAATTTAATTAAATAAGTATTTAATTTCTTCGAGTGGGGATCGAACCTACAACCAGTCGCTTTTACACTAGTGCACCTGCGCCACCACTAGCCTCAAAATCAATCATGAATTAAATATCTATGTAGATTCTTTTCAACGCCCTGTACACGAACAAACCCCCGGTGATATTATGACTGTGACTAATACTGTTAGTTTTAAGGTAGGCTGCGGCGCCGGCTCTGATAAAAAATAAAACAAACATTTCGTAGAACTAATGAGTGTATAATCTCGTTAGAGAAGCCCCGTGTGGGTGCTCATCGGTCACTTTTAAAAATCATTTTATTCTCACGATAGTAATAAACTAACATAAAAACAGATTTTTCGGTTTAAATCGAGAAAAAATTGTGTAACACAATAAAAAAACAAAAAAAATACATACATAAGCTGCAGTAAAATGTCAAAATAAGGATAAAATACGTTTAAATTGAGATAATAAAAATGGTGTAGGTCACGTTGTGATGATAATTTTATACTAAATTCATTTAGACCACCAGAACGTAAAGTGCCGAAGAGTGCCTATAAAAGTTTGCCAATTAAATTACGTCGTAAAATGTTACTTTAAACCTAAGCCGACATTGTTCACTTTCTGTAATTGAAACCTTAACAAAATGTTCCTAGAATTTGTGATAATTTATTTTGTTTAAACATGAAAATCTAATATAAAAATATTGATATTAACATTAAAAATATTGCTAAGCAAAGGAAAATAGTTAAAATAAATTTGAATCTTAATCTTATAAATAATCAAGTTTTTCTTTTATAAGTCTTATAAAAATCTTTTATTGCATGTATTTGAATTGTATTGAAGAGAAAATTTATATTTTTTTTTATTTGAGTTTCATGCATATAGACATCGTTATCTGTAAAAAAGCACTTTTACAAAACAATCCAACGTAAAAATAAATCTTTATGTAAAATATAAGTATTTTGTACGTAACGAAGTAAAAAAAAGTTGATACAGAAAAAAAATACTATCTTAAAAATATGTACTAGCCCTATGCGATACCAAAAATTCAAAGTCATGTAAAACAACTTTTGCATCCAACGGCGCGGCGTATGACAGTTAAATCATTATCTTTTTACAGTGCCCCTGCGCCAATACTGGAGGTATTAGAGCAGGGGCACAAATGTGTGACTGTATACGCGACTGGATGTGGGTTCGATCCCCAATAGAGGAAATGAAACATATAATATTTCCATTTCTACGCTCCAGTGTCTCGACGTGCCTCGGCAAAGCGCAGCGTTGAGCTTCGCTACTCAACACGTAATGCCTCCAGAATTCGGTGGAAAATGGGAAACGGAATGTCTTAACACTAAGTTCCCTTTGCTTACCCTGATACAGCGCGAAGATGATTTGATTTTTATTATCCTTTTCTCTGGTAGAAGTAGGTAGCGGTTTTATCCTTACGTTCCATCAATAAAATGTAAATATAATAAAATATCATCTTACGCTTACGATTTCCACCAATTGATTATATAAATTAAAATATTACACTCTTATTTTGCCCGTACTAAATGGCAAATAAGCAATGAAATGTTTATTGGCTGTCGATACGACGGCGCCCATCCAGCGTTCGCGCCTCGAGCGTGCTTAACGAGGCGTAAATGACATTACAGATATTCAATCAAATCTGTGATTGCTCCAATGATAGCCTCCACTTCAGTCCACGACCTGAACGAATCTGGATTGCATTCGGTATGCTTCTAAATTGGACGTGCTACGGCAATGGAAATTTTATTTCACTTTCCGCTTCCACGTTTTATTGGCTTATGTAATATTTGATTTAATGATCTAACAGCTGTTTTTGATTTGTGATTAATTTAAGTGTTTTTTTTTTCAGATTCACGCTGTATCCCGTATATAGCAAAAATTAAATATTTGGGTTGGCAGAGGGAGCCTAGTGTTAAGACACTCCGCTCCCCACTTTCCGCCTAATTCTGGGGGAATTGCGTGTTAAGTGGAGGAACGCCTTGAGATCAGAGCAAAAGAATGAAAACATGAAATATTTCATTTTCACAAGTGGCAATTGAACCAAGAACCTTTCGCATTTACAGTCACACGCTTGTGCTCCTGTGCCCCGCCCCGACTGGCCTCTAATTTAATGATCTACAGCTGTTTTTAATTTATGATTAACTCAAATAAATCTAAATGTCAAGAAAATCAGAAGCTTTTACTGCTTAATATTATACATTGCATAAACATAGCATTGCATAAAAAGTATTTATCGTTTTCCTTATCTCCAAACGTTTGGTAAAACGACTTTTATATTCAGTTGTATTAACAACTAATTAAGTTACATCACAAATTTCCATGATTAAACAGTAAATATATTTGATATGAACGCTACTTCTTTTACTACTATAACTATAAAATTCACAATTCTAAATTTGAAAGTTATTTTATCTATTCATCTATCTATGGGGTAATCCCCACAGATAACATTTTTATAGTATTAACTAGAGAGTAGACAAAGGCGGTTATATAATAAACAGTTTCTAAGAGGCGCGGCTTCAAATCCCGCTACGTTCAAAATTTTATACGTTTTCTTAATATTTATTAATAATATAACACTATGTAATCAAAGTTAATATTAATCAATTTACCTGTTTAGATTTTTTTTCTGTTACTGTAAAATAATAATAATCTACAATGATGATTGATTACCTACGTAACTCAATTTTTTTTATTCATACAACTTAAAATTCCAGTAATACATGGTGTATTATTTTCTAATTTATTTTTTATTTTTTTCTTTATTTTTTGTAAAGTTACTTCTACAAAGTACCTTCATTACACCGTTTCTCCTTTCACATTCACCGTGATATATTTGCACCTCGAGCTTACAAGAGTGATGTCTCTTTAGGTGTCACATATCTCTTAAAACAGGCAATTATTCCTTAAAATGTGGTAAAACATTGGCACTACAACAGAAATAATGCTAAGTATAAGTGAGTGCTTTCGCAAAAGTTCAGGAGAAACAATCAGACAGACGGACGCACGTCGATCAAGTGTTGGTGCGCTAACGAGCACATGCAAATTGGGACTGTTGACAATTCTAGTGGAACTAGGTAAGCCAGCCAACTTATAACAACGAATAGTAAGCGCTAGTATGGCTGTGTATTTATATTCACTGCAGCCAGATTTTGAAGGGAAGGTGCTGTAAGTATTAAGCATATGTAGTTAATATATACAGCTTCACGCTGTATCCCGCACACAGCGTAGGCAGAGGGAACCTAGTGTTAAGACACTCCGTTCTCCACTTTCCGCCCAATTCTGGAGGCATTGCGTGCTGCGTGGTGGAACTCAACGCCGCGCTCAGCCTCGACACCAGAGCGAAGAAATGAAAATATAAAATACATCTTAATATATTTAGATTAGGGGCAGTTTCTAAAGGAGTTGCCATGTCAAAATATTTTTTATACTTGACAATTATAATTATTTATATATTTTAGGTTTATTGAAATAAACGAAACAGCATATTCGCTACAACCTGTAACTTAGTACAAACAGTCTGAGTTTCACTAAGAATTGTATCCTGGGTTCAGCAATTTGTTCTCGCTGCAGAAACCGACCTCCCTTAACAAGCCGCCACTGTCAGTCTTGGGTGTCTCAAAAGTTATCTCGGTTAAATTATTGTTTACGCACATCTTTAAAATATTTTAAATATATTTACATGTACTTAAATTGTATATATTTAGATTCGTCAGGGAAATGCCACATAGCTTATGGGTACGGTTTTTTATTATATTTATGCAGGACATGTGTTCAAAGTTCAGACAGACGTTGATAATTTAAAATGATTATATATTTGACTTTTATTATCTTTCCACCTTTTGGTGTATTTAAAAAAAATCAAGTTAAATATAGTAAAGAAAAACCAATAAGAAAGCGATTCTTTTCACTTTGTTCCAGGCCATCAACAATTTTTAACATACAAATCTTTAACTCCACTCAACACGCAATGCCTCCAGAATTCGACAGAAAGTGGGGGTAATGTCTTAACACTAGGTTCCCTCTGCCTACCCTGCTGTGTGCGGGATACAGCGTGAAGCTAATTTTTAAATATCTTTAAGTAACTATATCATATAACATTTATTACATATACTATGTAAGCTGTCACTAAGACATATATTTATTTTGTACCATTTAGTTGGTCCCACGCTTGTTTCCGAGTGTGGTGATGAATAAAAGGCTCACTTGTTCTCATATGCATATTATGTTAATATTATTTCGTTCAGATAATGCTTTATAAATCACATTTTAATTCGAACGAAGAAAAGTTAACTTGTTTGTTTGTGTGTATTATAGGATTTAGAGTTTTATTTTTTATGGAACAAGACCTTATCATAGATGTTAGAGGTTTATTTTTAGTATTGGTTTTGTTATATTTTGCTTTCGTTAGAGTTGTCCACACCTCTGGGTGGGCCCGACCGCCCGCTAACAACTAAATTTAAAATCTAAGCATATTGCGTGGTTTCTAAGCATATATTAATCGATAATTATTTCAACGCTGTTATCTAATAAAACTGCGTGATGGACCCTGATTTAACAAGCTAACACGCAATATTTAGGAATCGAACATCTGTCATTGGCTGTCAAATTGCAAAATTGTCTATTATTTATAAAAAAAAATTGACTTAATTAAAAATATATTAATCGATATCTATTAAGTACCAGCGCAATGTTTGAAATGTAATAGAAACAAAGAACTTTCAATTTTTTCTTTTCTTTTTTTGTTATTAATTTGCGATATGATGTGGCTCGTCGTGGTGCACGGGTACAAGCGTATGACAAACACGCTGGTACCGGTAAGCGCGACGGGTTGTGGGTTCGATTGCCACTCAAAGAAATGAAAGTATTTCTGTTATTTGTTTATTACAGCTTCTTTAACATTTTATTAATAAAATGAATACGTAACTAAGAATTCCTAATACAAAGCAAATCATTTTATAATGCAAATTTTATGAAAAAAAAATTAATTAGCGGACGCCAAAAAGTTATAAAAATACAAAAAAAAGAATATCATAAAATTATGCTCAAAATGTCATATCATCAAATTTATTATATTACCAATCGAGAAAGCACACGTCGTACACGCTCATGTTTATCCAATCGCTAGGACTTTACGACCGCTGTTAAGCTATTGTAATCGAACATACTTTTGCTGCCGACCGTATAATTTCACAAAGGACTATAAGCTACAATAAATATTTATAGAGGCACTCGCTTACTCTTGAGCAAATTGCTAAGTAATCAAGTCAATGTTTCTCACAACAATATATTTACATCGATCGCTGAAGCGCCGACTTACAAAGTATAGCGTTCAAAGCAATACCCGTGACGTATAAATACCCAATCAAGAGAAAAATAAAAATAAATTATTTTATTGTTACACTCTGTACAACCATAAACTTTTAGGAACGGTAGCTTCGAGCTCCTTTAGTTCGGAATGAGTAGGCATCCCATACATAATACATAAAATAATAAATACAATTAAGAAACAGTATTTAATTTTTGAACCGTATAAATAAGAGGGATAGTTGTGTATGTATGTATGTATGTCGAGGCTCAGCGATTCGTGTTTCAGATAAAAATGTGAGGCCCTCGAGGCATTTATTGGACAATTAAAGACCATAAATTGTTATACTTTACAGAGACTTAACAATTGTACTTTCCTTAATTTTTTTTTATTTTCTTCAGTTTCATGCTGTATCCCGCGCATAGCAGGGTAGGCAGAGGGAGCCTGGTATTAAGAAAACCCGTTGCCCGGGGTAGCCGTTCTGGAAGCATTACGTGTTGAGTGGCGGAACTCAACGCCGCGTTTTGAATTATGAAATATTTAATTTCCTCGACCGAGATTTAATCCCACAACCTTGTGCGTTTACGCTTCAGTCATATGCTTGTGCCCCTGCACCACAACTGGCCTTAATAATAATTAAAATATATTTAATTATAAAATAAAATTAAAATTAATAGATACTATATAAATAACTACGCACGTATAGACGTACTGTACTTTTGTCTATATTTTTTGTGTTGTTAAATACAGGATAACTAACAAGCTCATTGTTATTTAATGTATTTAATTATTTCATGTCTCGTAAGACATTCTTCGTGAAGTATTTATAGTATTACACGAATTATTGCATTTTTTTTAGCAATGCAATTATTTGCCATATAGCAAGGTAAGTAAACTTTAAGGTAAATAACTTGGAACTTATTGTTAAGACTAACTGTTAAGACATAATACTTATTTAGGAAACGTATAAAAATTTTGCGGGACGGCGTACTCGAACCCGCGCTTCCTGGAAACCGACCAGGCGCTCTGACCACTAAGCCATACGTTCAGACATTCTTCTCCATTCTTTCTTCAGGAAAGGAACTCTTAATAGTGAACCGAATGTTTTAACAGGTTCCCTTGTTCCCTCTGCCTATTTTAATAATAATCATAATTATTATTGTTATAAAATATTAGCCTCTACGTCATTGATATATTTAACTATCGGTTTAGACAGTACCTATCACACAGTAATATTATTTATTAAGCAGAAATCAAAGAACAGGATCCTTTCTGCCTATTTCGCAAATTAAAGAGTTCGTGTTAAAATCAGCTTCACGCTGTATCCCGCAGACTGCAGAGTAGGCAGAGGGAACCTAGTGTTAACACACTCCGAACCCCACTTTCTGCCGAATTCTGAAGGCATTGCGTGTTGAGTGGCAAAATTCAACGCCGCGCTTTGCCTCAACACCAGAGCGAAGAAATGGAAATATAAATTTAAATAAATATTTCATCTCCTCGAGTGGGGATCGAAACCACAACCAGTCGGTTTTACAGTCACACTTTGTGCCACTGCGCCACGACTGTCACTGCGAAGAGTTGATGTTGAATTTGCATAAAATGTAAGAGTTGAAAATCGATCTTTTCAGATTTTAATATAATATATAATATCTAACATAGATCGTGCGAGCTTTGATTATTCATACAAGACAATCTGAAAGTTCTCACGAGGGGTAATGGATCGACGGCAAGTGCCGCGAGATCTCATCTCGCGATCACCTCGTCCTGCGCCGTGGTGCGCACACGGCAATGTGACAAGGAAGATGGTTAATTTAAACGGAGGTAATCAATAAACACTTTTATCGCCGCCATCGGACAGTGAGGCATTACGAGATTTTAGCATATTTTTGTGCATGTAAGAAAGATATTGGTTGTTTTTTTCAGTTTTAAGTATCTCGTTTATAGTAAGGTTGATAGACAATCTAGTGGTAAGACACTCCGTTTTCCGCTGAGTTTTCGATGCATTACGTGTTGAGCGCTTGAACTCAAGGCCGCAATTTTGCATTGCCAGATATCAAGTGAACTAATGATAATATTAATAAATAATAATTCATTTCACACACGCTTGTGCCCTGCGCCACAACGGCCTCGAAAGTTATTGTGCTCAACTAAAATATAGTTTGTGCTAAATCAGCTTCTTGCTTTATCCCGCACACAGCAGGTTAGGCAGAGGGAACCTAGCGTTAAGACACTCCGTTCCCCACTTTCCGCCTAATTCTGGAAGCATTGCATGTTGAGTGGCGGAACTCAACGCCGCGCTTTGCCTAGACTCCAGAGCGAAGAAGAGTGGGGATCGAACCTACAACCACTCGCTTTTACAGTCACACTTTGTTCCCCTGCGCCGCGATTGGCGTGAATTACTACTGATTTTTGCATCTGAATTTGAATAAGATTTTATAGTCAATTCATCGAAGAAATTGAGAGTGCGTGAATTTGATAGCGTGCTATTATTGTACACATATGAGAAGTCATTTAAAAAAACTAGTACCCGTAATAATATATACCTGTTATTTTTTTGTGTGATTTTTTTCAGTAAAAATATTAGAGAAAATACGTAAAATCATATATCAAAATAAGTACAAATTATATTTCATTATTCTTATACAATAGTATGACTGTCAAATTTGTTCATGAATTTAAAATTGCTGATCTAAAAAAATAAAACTAGCTTTACGCTGAACCCTATTAGAGGGCAGTCAGAGAGAACGGAGCGCTGAACGCTACGGTCTCTGCATACCTCTTTCGCCTCGTCCACTGTCATCAACCTCTTCATACATACTGTTCGGGGGTTCCTCATGCTTTTTAAGTGACCTTCCTCCAGTATCTTTAATACTGTGTTTTCGAAGCTCCACTGAGGTCTCGCCCTACCTCTTTTACCGCTCACTTACTCTGGTCTATTATTTAGAAAATTAATTTTTGTATGCATATGCATACAAAAATTATCGTGTGTATCTCGGGATGTGCGACAGAAGTGATCATTTAAAGTAATTTAAATTGGACTATTATAATTGTTTAACTTGAGAAAACCTTACGTTTTTACTTAAATCTCAGGTATTTATAGAAGATAATGTAAGGAAAGGTTATTTATTAAAAAAATCTTTTATATATTATAAAACATATTTTATTCTCAGTTGCAATTCTTGAATATATACATTACCATTTTGTGTGTGTACTTTATTATTATAATTATTTAATCCTATAAAATAGTGCGATAGACATATACTGCCAACAATATATGCCTATCGCACTTTAAACACTGAGTGATACTAAGAAAAGTGATATAAGCGTCTGTCCGAAATATACCTAGCGCTGTAGGTTAGAGTGAGAAAAGAGGAGCCTACCTGCCGCTGCCATATGCGTGAATGAAAAGGAAGGCAGATAGACTGGCGTCGTAACGACGCGTTACGTAACGAAGCGGTTTTACCCTCCCTTATGAAGTTATCACTTTAAAAATCTCTAGTACTAACTTAACGAAAAATTTTAATAATATAATTAGCCTTTAAAAAATCTAATTGATTACATACATATTTAATGAATTTAGACAATAGGTTATTTTAAACATTGTCTTTGTATCTTTAAATAATCATAATAATTAAATACTATATAAATCCTACATTTATATTATGTCTAATGTATTTTTTTGTGAATGCAACTGTATATATATAAAAGATATTTGCATTTAAAAGAAATACCATGCCACTCAACACGCAATGCCTCCAGAATTCGGCAGAAAGTGGGGAACGAAGTGTCTTAACACTATGTTCCCTCTGCCTGCCCTACTGTGTGCGGGATACAGCGTGAAGCTGATTTATTTTATTTATTTATAAAAAAAAAAACGAATTACAACTTAAAAGAAGCCATTAAAATCAAACATGTAATAAAAACCATTGCTGCTAACAACATCATCAGGGTAACGAGCATCACAAATCATACTTAAGTCGCGATATTGGATTCGAAGCATACGAAATCAATAATTGCGCTGACACAAAGAGAACGGCTTAGTTATCCTTAGTTATGGTGGCAAATAATATTTTGACTAAATTTTTGACACCTGCAAACAGATTTGATGTGAAAGTATTATTATAAATTATGTAGATCAGGTAATATGTACAGATCATGTCGTATATAAGTTATAAATCTTTCTTTTCTTAGATTTTGAGGAATAAGCGGAGAGAATTGAATTAAAAATGACTCCGTTACAATTGAGTCTTGAACCTTGAACCATTAGGTAACTATGTACCAACTGAGTCAGAAAGAAGCTATTCCGGTGTGAAATTAGATTTTTTTTCTGTATACAAATATAGAAAAAAAAAGGATTGTTGTGCTTGTTTGGCTTTTAAAAGTAGGAAATATTTTTATTTCATACTTAAAGGAAATTAAACTTATTTTTTATATTTTTATTTAATGCACGACTAAGTACTACTTTTCTATTTTGCAATATTTCTTAGTTTGCTTAATTCTACCTTTTTTATATTGAAACAATATTTTAAATCTTAGGTATATTAAGATCAAAATTAATCAAATTTGTTACGTAACATAAATCGAAGCCGAAAACTCATTATATAAAAATCGTTTTTACTGTCTTAATTTAGTGAAAAGACCGTCTCACGCAACGGCACTAAAAGTAGCGATCATCGTCAGATATATTATATTGGTTAAGTCAGTAATAAACTGAATGATTTATACTGGGCCAGTAACATTTCGTTTTAATTGAATCATTTTAAATTTATATACGTGCCAGAATCTAATTACGCTTTGAGCATTGTCAATTGATGTTTTTTTTTTTAAATTTTAATATAGTTTATAACCCGTTATGAGTTATTAAAAAATGAAGACTTAGAACAACGATCGTTAGAATGCGCTGCTGAACGAGGAGTACTGTAGGAATTTTAACTGCGTTGTTTCTATAAGTTAGGAATGTACTTACAACTTCTTATTTGGAAATATTCGAGTAGGATGACACCGTCGTATTGCTAGAGGAATGTGTCAAACTATTGTCGTTACAAGCCCCGCTTAGATGAAATTGGTGTCTACAATTATTCTGATTTAGTTTTTTCTATTTATTGCCATTTACCAAATTAGTACAAAAAAAACAATATACATAACATCTAAAATACAAAAAAAAATGTAACGATGAGGTTTAGGTATCCTACATTATGATTTATTTTTATCTTTTTTTTTAGCAAAGGGAACCTAATAATTCGACACTCCGTTCCCGTTCCGTTAAAATACTTCCGTTCTCCACTTTCTGCCAAATCCTAGTAGCATTGGATGTTGATTGGCGAAATTTAACGCCGCGCTTCCCCTCATTACCAGAGCGAAGAAATAAAAACATTAACTACTTCTAACCCACAACCTGTCACGTTTACAGTCACACGCTTATGCCCTTGTACCATGACCGGCCTCAACTAATAATAAATGTTTATACTTGGGCGGAAAATAGAGACCGAAGTGGTATTTGACGAAATTCTGGCATCCCATATGTACTAACACCAAAGAAAACCCAAAGCTAAATCATAAAACAATATAAAATTTAAATCATAAGAAATTTAATTAAATAATATCGATTTTTTATACCGAGTGCGTACGCGCATTCGATTAAATATTCATTTAACACTGACACTGACCACTTCCATTAACGTTGATTACGTAGAAGAGGGCCAGTTTAAGCAAACAATTCGCAGAGTCATTTAATAACTTAATAATACCGGTAAGTATTTAATCTGAGGCAATCGTGTTCATCCTATAATTTACTGCCTCAGCCGCCGCAAAGTATGTATATATTTTGTAAGGATATATTTACTGGTAACCATAATATAACTGTTATTCGCGTTTCATGTGAAATTTTGTACTAATTAATTCGTGTTCGATTTTAATGTAAGAATTTGTGTGTGTGTGTGTTTTTTATTTTATTTGTCGTGGCGCAGGGGTACAAGCGTACGACTGTAAATGGGATTGGTTGTGGGTTTGGTTCTCGGTTGTTAAAATGTAAATGCCAATATTTCTATTTTCCTCTGGTATCGAGGTAAAGCGCTACGCTGTTTTTCGCAACTAAACACGCAATTCCAGAATATAGCAGAAAATGGGTTACAGAAGTGTCTTAATGGTACCTACGGAGTTTCTTAACGTTAAGTTCCCAGGTTCCCTCTACCTACCATGCATCCCGCACCAACGTGTATCCCACAGGTAGGTGCAGGATACAGCGTGAAGCTAAAAAAAAAGTTTATTTGACATAATCCCATACATAAAAATATATATCACATAAGTTCCGTACTTATACCCTGTAGCTGTCAGCTTGATGGAATATAGTGGTGAAATTACATTTGCCTTTCTCATACAAAAGTAGTAGGCACATTTGTCATGGACCAAACGAATGGTGAATACCTGAGGAGTAAACGAGAGGTGTTCCTCCAGACACCGACAGCATCAAAGAGCCGCGGAAACCCTCCATAACACGATCTCTGCACGCTTACTTACGCTCATCTCTCTTTAATTGATGTCGGTTTTTGAGTGCACCAATAAGCCGCCAGCGCACGTCGTTACCGCACCTCAGTTTAACTGCAATGTATGGAATTTGTATACAATAATTTAAACAGCCGCTCGACGTTTTAAGAATCCAACGATGTTTATTTTCAATGTAAGTAATTTATCGAGATTATAAAACATAATAATTTCTTCTAATGGAGACTTTTGGATTGTGATTATGTTATGAATGTGATTTTTTTTTAATATATTACATGAGCAAGTTATGCAAGAGACATGTTACAGGAGATTTAATTGGTTTCAAATTAATTGTGGTTAATTATTTGTAAATATGGTTGCTTAAATAATTTTTCATTCGAATAGCTCGAATTCGAAGTCAGTCGTAGCGCAAGGGTCATAAACCATTGACAAAGTGACAGGTTGTAAGTTCGATGCACACTGGAGGAAATGAAATATTTAATATTTTAATTTCTTCACTCCGCCACTCAACACTCAATGTCTCCAGATTTTGGTGGAAAACGGGGAACCAAGTGTCTTAACACTAGGTTCCCTCTGCCTTCTCTGCCGTGTCCGGTAAAAAAATAAATAGCTTTTTTGCAAACTCTGTTTTTATTCGTTGGTATAAATCTGACATTGGTACAGCCGTCAGCGGATACAGGTGTATTTTGAAAACAATCAAGGCTTTTACTGGACTGAGCTAAAGTAAAAGTATTGTGTCTAAAGTCCACGTTCTTTAAATTGTAGCACTATGGTTCTACTTCTTGACTATAAGTACACTTTTCATCATTACTAACTTTCGTAACGTTCCTCAAAATCATCAAAAACATTTCATTTTTTATTATTGAACTGTATTTTTGATACTTTTTAGAATTTAGAATTTAATTTTTTATTGTATTTTTGAATATATAATCATATTTTTCTTTCCGAATAATTAAAAAACGTAGCGTTGTGTTGAAAATCTATAGGACACTTTATCTAATAAGACCGGAAAAATGTTAAACCAAAATAAACATAAATTACTTAAAAAAATTTAACATACAAATAATAATATAAACAAATATTTATAAACACATATCTAAATGAAATAAATGTAAAAAAAAAACGTACTAACTAACGAGCCTAATTGGACGTTTTCTTCACGCTTATCCAAAATTGACGTTTGCTAATTTCTTTAATCATATGCTATCTCAATGTTAGAAGGAAATAATTGATATGGCAATCTGAATTTTATTTATCATTCAATAGTGGTTTAAACACCGCCGGACGCAGGTGTACTGTAAACACGGATATTACACACCCCTCCTTATTTCCAAAACGTCAAAAAAGTTTTTCTTTTTTAAAGGAAATTCAATTTGTAGACGATGTTTCTGTTAAATCTTATTTACATAACAAATAATGATATAAATACTTATTTATATGTATATTATGAGGAGAATGAATATTCATTATATTTTTGATCAAAAAGTTAAAGTCTTAAGAAAAAATCAAAATGATAGTCCTTTAGTTATTATGGATAATCGTATTATAGTTAAGTGATTTAATATTAGGAGGCCTCCGAGATGGTAATTTTGATACAAAAAACTTGTCCCTTTCGAAAACAATCTTAGATGAATAGAATCTAATCTGAAACTAATAGTATAATTCTTATGGAGTTTTAATTTGTTATATTTTTTTGCGATTTGTCCTCTGTATTAAAACCTACTGTTAAAATCCATTCTGTTCTCATTTTCTTCAAAATTGATCCCTCTCCACTCTCCAAATAAAATTATTTTCTTCTTTGATATTCTTCTTAAGATGTTGCCAATCCTGTCTGTAACCCCCTTCACATATGGTACAAATGCCGGTTTGAGTGTGAGAAGATAGCTTGTAGCTCTAAGTCTATTAATGACAATATTCAATTCACAAAAGAATTACAGGCAAATAATTCTTTAGCTTTCCTTGATATCTTAGTAATAAGAAATCCCAATGGCAAAATAGGCCACACAGTATATAGGAACCCACGCACTCCCATAGGGTAACTATTGAAATTGGAATAGTTTGTCTACCGTTGGCAAATGTTTGTGTTAGAAAGCCCACCACCTCTGTGACGCTGAACACCTGAATGAGCATCGCCAGGTGAAGAATGTCCTTCATCAGAACAAGCTGAAAGTTCTCCGCCAGCGTTGTCAGAAGACTAACAAGGCACCCAGAGTAGGGAGACAGCCGGCACTTCTACCATTTGTGAAGAGGGTACAGACAAGATTGGCAACATCCTAAGAAGAGCTTCCATAAAAACATATTCCAGCCTAACAAGAAAGTGAGCTAATTCTTGAGACCAGTAAAAAGTAATATTCCTTTACAGAGTGCAGATGTATACAAACTAGATTGTGACTGTGACTTATGATACATCGGTCAAACAAAGAGAAGCATCGGTGTTAGTGTAAAGGAACACATCTCCGATATCAAGAATGGGCATGTATCAAAGTTAGTTGTGTGTGAGCATACTGTAGATAAATCCAGCCACTACATTAAGTTTGATAAGCCCCAAATCTTCGCTAAGTAAAACAGATACATTCCTAGAATGATCCGCGAGGCTATTGAAATACGTAAATATCCTAATGTCAATAGAGGGGATGGCTGGAAACTTTCTACCACCTGGGACCCACTCATAAAATCATTGAAGTCTCAAACCCACCAATCATGCCAGAGGGCAAGATACTCTACCCGTAACCACAGATTGCTGCAAAGTGTTCGAAACGTCGGGTTACCAAAAATATATAATGCAAAATATAGTCCGAAATATTAGTGATTATGCGGTTAAAATAGTTTCACTTACAACGTAAAATATTTTTCGAATGAAGAATGATTTCAGATAAGACGAAGTAGCATGTAGCTTTATTTTAATTACAAAAAAAATAAATGAAATGACAACACATTAACTAGCTTGTAAATCAATTTTCTTATCATTTTCTCATTATCATTAAGAAAATATAACATTTTAGTTCCCAGAATATATCAAAGAAATAAGACGGCAATAACACTTTGCCCTACAGACATATAAGATTGAAGACGTTCTGATTCACACTCGCCTCTAGCCCTAGTATTCATTTAGCAGTCTACAGTAATCAATTGGTACAGCAAACATAAATATAAAAAAATGTACTAACATAGATAACTAATATGCTTATTAATTTAATTAATAGTAATACTTTTACAATATTAAATTAATGATAAGGCCATCTTTCTCTTATTACATTTATACATTATCCAGATATATAGTAACTTCACATCTTGATGAACTTTTAGTACTAACATAGGATATATTAGGGTATGAATAAGGTACCTTAGAAAACAATGTTTTTTTTCTTGAAAATAAAAGTAAATTCTGCATTTTCTTCGTAGAACTAAATCTATAACATTTAAGTTGCCTCACATATTTAACACTCAGCAACGATGGTGTATGAATTATGAAAATATACTTATACAGATGCCATAGCATGGAATAATTAAAGATTGTTAGCCCCTGGCAGTATTTTATCTTGAGATCTTCTCCCGTAAAACTACTAGCCACCAGGTTCTAGGTGGAACATAAATTAAACAAACGCATGGCAGTAACCTCTGGTTCGTTTAAACATGATTAACCGTACAGAGACTGTAATTGACTGAGTTATTATATTGAAACATACGATATATGTATGCACGTTTAAATATATATTATTTATTTTGCTACTTTGTTTTTGTGAAAGTAGCAATGTTATTTCTTTTTTAAATTTTAAAACTTAATGTGGATAGAAAATATTTTGGAAATGCTTAATTATTTTTCAGCTTCACGCTGTATCCTGCATGTAGTAAGGTAGGCAGAGGCAGCCTAAACACTCTGCTCTATACTTTTCGCCGAATTCTGGACGCATTGCGTATTGAATGGCTCAACACAACGCCGCGCTTTACCTCGACGCACACCAGAGCGAAGAAATTAATGTATTAATTATTTCATTTACTCATATGGGAATCGAACCCACAACTTATCGCGTTTATAGTCACATGTCTGTACCATTATACTACAACTGACCTCGATATTACTTTTTTTTAAATAATTAATATTTTTCTGATGTCTATGTATATAAAAGACCATATTTTTTCTATTAAAAAATGATTCATATGGGCTCCCGCTATTCTTGTTTATAAAATGATCATCGAACAAAGCGGTTAGATCGGTATCGTCTCTCTCAAATGTGTTCGGCATGATGCGAGATTTTTGACACCAAACACTGTCGATAACATCTTAAAAACTCTAATGTTTTAAACAAACTCTTTTATATGGGCTAACTTAATTTTGTCAGAATAAAAGAAATCATCTTTTGTTAATTTTTTACTGTTTGCTTCCTCTTCCTCTAAAAACAGCACTTTAGTAGCGTACATGAGTTAACAGATTTTATTATAATAAGAAAACAAATGATTGTTTTTTTTCTATTAAAAAAATCAAGAATTTAATAAATTTCACGCTGTCCCCCGCATACAGCAGGGTGTGCAGAGTCCGTTCTCCACTTTCCGCCGAGTTTTGGAGGCATTGCGTGTAGAGTGGCGGAATTCAACGCCGCGCTTTGCCTCGACACCAGAACGAAGGAATGAAAATGTAAATGTAAGTAAATATTTTATCTCCTCGAGTGGGGATCGAACCCACGACCAGTCGATTTTATAATCACATTCAGTGCCATTGTGCCACGACTGGCCTCAAAAAAAAATCTATAAAAAAAATAGAAATATAATAACATAATATTAAAAGTTAGAATGATTTCTTACAAGATTTTTTTTCTTCAAAGAACATTATCTAAACTGTTACGAATGAAAATCTCAGTAGAATGAATCTTAGATTTATTAAAAGATTGATTTCATCGGTATGTTTCTGATATGGTAATTTGCTTTTGCCATTTTCTGAAAACCCAATATAGAATATTGTATAATTTGTTGAGTATTGCTATGTGAGGTTTTAATTCTAGGTACTGCTACGTGTGTGAAAGTATTCTTAAGAAAAAATTTCGACTGCCTAATGCAATTGTATGAAAGAATTGGCAGATTTTAAATAAACGATTGTTTATTTAAAATTTGGTTACCTTATCGAAAAAACAGTGATATCTAATAATATTTGTATACATACTCGTATATAACAAATTATTATATAATTAATGGGAAACTACAACATTATAAGCCCCTCAAATTTTCGTCACTTTACAACGTAAAAGTCCTCACACAATATTTAAATAAATAAATCGAATAAAGCAACTTCAACTAAGAGGCAGGGAACCAAGGGTTAACACTACGTTTCCGAATTCTAGAGACATTTTTTTGTGCACTTTGCCTCGAGTGAGGAACGAACACACAACCAGTTGCGCTTATAGCCACGACTGGCGTCACAATGTACTTCTTGAAAACAAAACTCAGTTAAGAAAATTTCGTATTTTAGTAAAACTAAAGAATAATCAAAAACATATGTATGTATATCATTGAAAGTTAGTAATTATAATAAATAACCGGACAAACCCAATCTAATTTTTAGTAATACCAAAAGCAATATTCCACTGTTTTAATAATGTTAACAAACGTATTAACCGCCATGACAGTTAAAAATAGTATTACTTTGTGTTTAAAATAAAACTTTGAGGGTCCAATTATTCACGCTTTACTATGATCGAGGCGTTTTATTTGGCATGCATGCTATGCAAATGTGCACGATAAATAGCGAACGATGACACACAGGTGTTCGATTTTATTTATATAAAAGGCTATATTTATTCTAAACATCACATATTTCTATTCTATTTAGAAAAAATATTAATCTATTTTATATATTAAAAAAATATTTATTAAAAATTAAAAAAAATATATTGAATGATCATTATTTTAAATACCTATTAATATAATTTAATCGAATTAATCGAAATTGTGCGGCGTTGAGTTCTGCCACTCAACACTCAATGCCTCCAGACTTCGGCAGAAAGTGTGGAACGGAGTGCCTTAACACTAGGTTCCCTCTGCCTACCCTGCTATGTGCGGGATATAGCGTGAAGTAATTTAATCGAATTCATTAGTAAGTACGTATACTTACGTACTATATTTACTTACATAAAACAAACAATCGATCAAATATACGAAACAAAATTTAAATATACCCTCTTATAATTGAAAACACATATTACAACGTTGTAATGTCTAGAGATACACCCTTAGTAGGTTTTATAATTGAATAGATACTTGCGATACGCTCAAGCGTATAGTGGATGCAATTATAATTTCAAACGAGAAGAGGAATGCGGGTTCCCTTTGGATGGCTACCTGCATGTATTAGGATTCTGCACTATACTCACCTCACCTCACCTACAAACCCGTTGCCCGTATTCTGGCGAGCTATAAAAAATAGAAGCTGGGTCGTCAACGTGCGCTCTAGTATTGAGTCGGACGAAAGACTAGATAAATCTACTAAATGTGATATAAATAATTTTTTAAAAATTTTACTCTGAAATGGTTTTGTTTTTTTAATTTTGATTTAATATATTTTTTTGTAAAGTATTATATATCTGTATATATGATTAAAAAATATTTTTGATAACGTTTGTATGAACGCAACGTGTTACATTAACTTGATAATATATATTTTTAATATCAGTAAAATTCGAATACGCAATCATCGCATTCGCAACGAACTAACTGAACCTCGATGGTCAAATGCGACCGCGTTTTGCGTCAAACGCGACTTGTTACAAAGCTTTCAAGTATAATGCTATTCCTTGAAGTATTATTTTTTTACTTTTTAAAACAAACCAAATAGTCCACTTTTCTAGTGGAGCATCTAATAGATTTCTATTAAAGGAATATTATAATTTCACAAGGCATTAGCGGTCAATGTGGTTGGACATATGCAAAACCAGTCGTCGCAGGTGAGGCTTAGATATTATGTATTAGGCGAAGCGCCTTATACGTGCAGACAAATAGTAAAAAACAACAGTACCAACACTTAAATGTTGTTTTTTTTTTGTTAAGTGTCGTTTATAAATAAATAAAAAGGATTCTTCATAATCACCTCAGCTATTGAAACGTGACTTGTTTATTCATATCACCCTGTCAGCTTCTCGTATTATTAAATATAATTAAAAGATGACTTTAACCATAAGTTAATGGCTCGATGGGCTTATATGTTTGTATATTCATAAATATTTTTGTATATATGATTTTTTATTTTAAAATAGACGCAAGTACTAAATATTGTAAGTACTATTTTAAAATTCCTATTATAGAATATGCAAATTACAATATTAATATTTATTTCTCATATGTAAATATTTCACGATAGCGATCAAAATGTAAATAAAACTATTTATTTATATCATGCTATAGATTATTTGAAATAGTATGCAACAAAATTGAAATTAAAAAAATCGTCGTGGTCGTCTCCATAAAAAAAATTGTAAAGCTAATTAAATATAAGTAAAATTAAACGATTTCATTACGAAAATAGGATATTCCAAAGTGCAATGCATGGTAGAGGCGTCCTTCGCGAAGGCCGCGTGTCCAGTGGAGAGTGAGTGACCTGTCAACCGGCGCGCGCGCCTCGTGCTGCGCCCGCGCCGCCGTGCGCCATCTTAATTACAGCAACCAGTAAGGCGCACCGTCCACATATTTACTCATTTAATTTACGACTTTTGCACAAACTCACTTCATTAAGCATCTATATCGACTCTTTTTTCAGGTGACAATATAAAGGCGACGACCTTCATCAAAAATGTCAGAATTAATTCTCTACGTTTTATTGCACGGACGTGTCGCATGCCAGGTTAATAGTACCACTTTTGCTTTCAATAGCCTTTTTCGGTGTCGTACCGGTCGTTTATACGCTTTTTTAGCGAAATCCTAGAGTGGCAACCGAATTCCACACCTTGTATTGCAAGACGACATTCAACAAAGTATTTAGTATTTCCAACAATAAAAAAGTAGTTAGTACTAGTTAGGTTTAAAAATATATTTTATAAACAAGAAAAAAAAACTGTATTTTTTCCTATGTTTGCACAAATCCTCGTTAATATTTTGATTGGCCGTCGAACTTGTAAATTGATAGTCCAGATCAAAGCTGACCGCCGACAGACTATATCAGGACTCAAATCTTTGTCATTTGCGCTCGACTTGACTTGGCACCGAAACACAAGCGCCGCCGTTGGCAATTAACTTAAGCGAAGATCATCAATAAACATCTTTATCACTTCATCGCCTCTGACAACGGGAGTATTTAAATATCTAGGGACACTCGAGTACGTATAAGTTTTAAATATACGTACATACATATATCCAGTCACGCACGACTTTACAAGCCATAGCTGGAGATAGACCGATTAATATTTTTATTTTGCGTCATGCAAGAACAGAGTGCCGAGAAGAAGAGACACTCGAACAAGACATCGAATAGAAACGAAACGTATATTAAAATCTCAACATTAATATTATAGTGAGGCAAGTCGTGATGTAAGCGTGTGATTATAAGCGCGACTGGTTATGGGTTCGATTCCTAGTCGAGGAAATGAAATATTTAATATTTTCATTTCTTCGCTCTAGTGTCGAGGCAAAGCGCGGCGTTGAGTTCCACCACTCAACACGCAATGCCGCCAAAGTGTTTTTACACGGGGTTCCCTTAGCCTACCTTGCTACATGCGGGGTACAGAGTGAAGCTGAAAAGCATGAATATTTAATTGTATTGAGCAAGTCACGATTCAAGTAGTTAAAAGCTCCAATGTCATGATAGAATATGTTTTTAAGGCTCGCCTGACCAATTATGACCATTTAAATGGTCGACGCGTATGATGAACCGACCGCTCTCGACGTCAAGCCATATACAGTAATCGGAAGTTGGATCTTTGCCGGCGCTTTGATGCTGTTTCCTTGATAATTTAGAATATTAGATATTACCGATTCGATTGCTTTTAAATTGAAAAAATATATAACATAAAATAAATATTTTCCGTGCAAAATAACTAATTGTGTAAATAAATATTTTTATGATTTTTAAAATGAATATATGATTTTTTTTAGGATAATTATGAGTAAAACACGGGCACAAACGTGCGACTGTAATCGTGACAGGTTTGTTTCCCAGTTTTGAGTGCGAAATGAAATATTTAATATTTTCACTTCCTCGCTGTGATAATGAGGCAAAGTGTGTGGCAAAAAAATTAGCAGAATGAGGGGAACGAAACTGTCTTAATGAAGTAACATTAGGTTCCCAGGTCCCCTCTGCCTACGCTGCTATGTGCAGGATACAGCGTGAATCGTAATAAGTGACATATTTCCAAGGTTATACAAGAATTCGAAGATCACCATCTCGCGTGATCCCCTCAGCACAAAGATACAGATGCAGATCGTGCGCATCGATAAAGCTATCACGCGTGTATCACTTACTCTAACAGTGTGGGAGTATGTGTGGTACTATAAATAAAAGTTATTTATTCACCAGCATTCGAGACACAGCCTACTTAGTATTTAGAGTTTAAATAAAAATATCACAAATATGTATAAAAGGTGAACTGATTGAATTATTGGTCTGCCTAAAGAAATAGTTCTGTCAATGCTCTTAAAATAAAAGTCATTTAATAATAACTTTTATTTTTTTAAGCTGCTCCGTGGCAGAACTCTACGCCGCGTTTTAAGCTCTTATTACCAGCGCAAAAAAATATAAATATTAAACATTTAATTTCATGGAGTGGAAATAGAACCCAGAACTAGTAGAGATTACGATAGGCCTCGCTTTTAATATCGTTAACATGATAAATAAATCATTCATAACATTAAAAATACTCAACTCAACAACACATCCAATACATTTATTTCTTACTCCAAAATATATATGTGTTATATATAGTCTAGACCTGAAAATCAGATACACTAGTATACATTGTAGGATATTACGTATGGCCACGAGGACGCCGCGAGCGAACACTCCGCCCTCCATTGTGCTGGACAATACGCTGTTACGACTCGCACTAAGTGAACAGAGTGTCCATTTTATGAAAGACTGTGTTTTTATTAAATATATAAAATGGAAACGGAAGTCTTAGTCTTAATGGAAATTAAATCTTATCACAAGATTCCTAGGTTCCTCTGCTTATGGTGCTATGTGCGGGATAGGGCGTGAAGCTAAAGAAAAGAAAAAAAACCGATTTCCTAATCGTTATACAACGATGTTTTTGAGCTAAATAGAAAAGTAAGGCCATGGTGACCAGAGAGTCCATTATGAATAAATATTGAATAGTTATTGGGATTTAATCAACATCAATTTGTCGTTTGAAACAATACATATTATAGTCAAAATATACTTTTTTTTCTCATGCACAGTTGTGCTGAACCTTTTCTTTGGTCTTGCTACACCTCTGTAGATGTGTAAAGCTTAGTTCAAATGTTACGAAACATCATATTTGTGCTTGATCAGCTTGATTTATCATAAATACATACAAACATACTATGTCTATGCAACGGTTTTAATAGACAGGTCGAAGAACTATTTCTACCCTTAAATTAGATATTAATGATATTTTTTTGTAAGATCAAAAACATATATAACCTATGCTGGCTTTGAGTTCCGACATACGCTATGCCTCGAGAATTCGAAGAAAAATGGGGAAAGGAGTGTCACAACACAACCTTTTTCTCAAAAAAGTACCTAAATCATTTTGTTTGTTAACTGTGAGATAATTTTTAATATATAATAGTAAACTCAGATAAAACTGAAAGTGACTTCATTGAAATTAACATAAAAGAAGAAAAAAACATCAGGAAACACCAATTAACCATTAAATGATCATAATAAATTAATTAAATCAATTATTTATATCTTTTTAAATAATTATTTTTATCATAACAAGTTTCCTAACATTGTTACTTCAAGTGCAAAACGTTAAACGCTGCGTGATGTCGAAAGTTTAGCGCCTCGTTAGCGCGAACACGGGCTACTTTATTGATATTAACTGACGTTGTATCGTCCTACATGAAAGGAGTACTCGTTTTAGATAAGAATCAATAGATAGATAGATAGTGGTTGACAGTGTAGATACATAGTAAACTTCTAGTTAGTCTGTGTAGAAGAACAGTAATATGTAAGTATGTAAGCAATTTCGGTGGCAATTTTAAATGTTTTTTTTTTTAATAATAATCCCAGACAATTGATCTTCTATGCTACATTTTTGACATAACCTAAAAAAAAGAGTGTCTTAACACTAGGAGAACTTGTCTACTCTGCTGTGTGCAGGATACAGCGTGAAGCTAAAAAAATTTAATATACAATAAATTACGAATCTAAAATAGCTAAAAAAAAATTAAAATAAATAAACAAAAAAAATAATACATTTTCACTTGTACCACACGCAAAGGCCATAGCTTACGCACATTTATAAAAACAATAATAAGCGTTCGCTTTTGGCATATTGTATTGACATGAGATAAATATTTGTGAGATTACGTTGTGTCGAGATTGCGGCCAAGATGTGCTTCGCTGTAGGGTACGACCAATACGCCTGAATTTATTATGGCTAAAACAATATCTTAGTTAAAACTATTTTTTACTGTATTATATATTCACATGAGGCCAGTCGTGGCGCAGTGACACAAAGTGTGACTGTAAATCGACTGGTTGTGGGTTCGATCCCCACTCGAGTAGATGAAATATTTACTTAAATTTATATTTCCATTTCTTCGCTCTGGTGTCGAGGCAAAGCGCGGCGTTGAGTTCTGCCACTCAACACGCAATGCCTCCAGAATTCGGCAGAAAGTGAAGTGAAAACTTAACACTAGGTTCCCTCTACCTACCCTGCTGTGTGCGGGATACAGCGTTACGCTGATTACTATACATTCACAAGATCATTCATATATATATAATTATATTTACCTATAAATGAATGTTTATTTAACTCAATTGTCTTAAACAAGAATGCACTAAGTGTTCATATCGTATGAAAGTGTATGTATATCCAATAATATATAAATAAATCCTTATTAAGGTCAACCATTTAATCATCAAGCCTGTTTACGCAGGAGTAAATTACTTTAATAATAATTCAAATCGGTATTTTCATATTAAAGTTGTCACGAATGTAACAAACTAAAATTTGTGGCTTTATTGGAATAGTCTCAACATATGTTGTACTTTTTCCAAAATAATAAAAAAAATCTTATAGATATTCCGACAGCATAATCCTAACATAAAGTGGTGAACGGAAGTGTCTTAATGAATACGGAGTGTCTTAAAAGTAGGTTCCAAGATTCCCTTTGCCTACTCTGCAGTGGAAGGGATACAATGTGAAGGTAAAAGAAAGAAAAAAGTCACTATAATTGCGCTGCAAGCATATCATCTGTATTTAGAGCACGAACCTAATACAGTGTATATAAATAATAGTGTAGTTTAAGCGGGCGAAGCCGCGTTCAAAACATAATCTTTAAACATTAGTATTTTAACTTTATTAATAAAAAAGGCACTTAATTTTGAACTTAATAATTATAAACAATAAAAAAAGAAAGACATTTTAAAAATATGCTATGAAAAAATAGAAAGAAGACTTAATGAAAACAGATTTCGAGCTCACCTTGCAATTGCAGTACGAAGTAATAACTAACCATATTAAAAGTCATAGCGATACGCCTACATGAAAGATACAAATTTTAATGAATCGCACTCCACAGAAAAAAGAACAACGTCAAAAATTATTAATACACGTGGTTTTTAATAGCGACGAGTTCTTAAATTTTTGCCTTTTTTATTCATTATCTGTTGTTTTTTTTTTTTTCGCCTGAGTATTGGAATGTAGTGAGCGCCACCTAAAAAAGCCTAATTTAATTTAACAGGTAGGCCGCGTTTCTTAATCATAGGTTTACTTTAAATTATATGGTCCAGTAATAGCTTCTGAACAATCAGCAATTCTTTATATTTGCCATCATTTTTTATATAGATACAAAATATTCGCCTACAAAATTATAACGGTAAAGCTTGGCCTTTAAGATGTAAGTAACTAAACGTTTATCTCTTTTAAATCTGTGGAAGTACACTTAATTGTTATACTATTATTTTGGTAATTTCCGTATTTATTATTTGAGTCTAAAAAGCTAAACCTAGAACCAAGTTAAAAAACATAGTAGAACCTATTTCGAAAATCATCATCTGAAATTTGATATCAGATTAATGTTGTTATTTTTATACTATACTTATCTTCCCCAAGTTATCGATCGAAATAACAATTTTTATATAAATTACAAGGGGCTACCTATAGATATGATTTCCTCATTAAAATCCAATGACTCTGCAAAAAAAGACGTACGACTCTTATAAATCGTGGGTTATGATCAGGACATAGTATCGATAGGCACGTACGTTGAATATAGAATACACAAAGTGGTGTACGCCGTCAGCACACGTCGACAAAATTACAGGGGTCTTTACAAAACTTAGCACTCCTTAGGTGTTAAAATTGCCATAATATTCAGAAGCGGTGTTCACCACGCCTCCTTTGCTTATTTAGAAAGCCGCCTTTTTGCCCATTTCGTAAAATTTCAAACTCAATTTTTTTTAATGATTTGTAGCCACAACCGATATTTCAAATTGGATGATCGGAAACAAAACCCCTATTGATCGTGTGAAAATTATTTCAAAATGCACAAAGATATGGCCTCTTGGTTAAACAGTCATATACTCGTACATATAATGTGAGATTTCAATGTAATTTTACTATACGATAAAATTCTACGCAATTCTGAGGAGTTGGTACTGTATGCCGTAATACAGATCTCCTAATACGGACGCAACAGTAGAATTTACAAAAATTGTACTAAGCTAACCTATGTTAAGATAATGACTATTTATGGACCTGTAATTGGCGATAAGTAAAGTTTATTATTATTATTACTATTTGTATGCCTGTATAAATTCCAACATATATCTTTAAATATTTATTTTCTTAAAACATAACATTTTAATTCATCCTAAATAACATTTAAAAATTAAAATTTAATATCACTTGAAAGATTTTTTTAAAATAAATTTAGTTATACCATAAATGACCCTAATTTGAACACAATACAAAACAACTTAGGTATAAATCGACTCAAATTCATCATAGTGTATAATTGTGATTAATAAGTGTTGTATAATAGCTAGTTATGTCTGTTATTAATAGAGTCATTCAGAATTCTTTAATACGATTAGTTTCGCTCTCATATCACAGAGATGCTTTGGATTTGTAACAATTGGTCCATATTAGTGTGACCGACATCATATGTTATCGTTGTTGTCAAAAGCTTATGATATAAGAAAAAAACGGTTAAGTTTGAGTTGGACTCGCGCATTGATTCTTCCGTATCAATTTCAGAGTTATGGGTCAACGGGAACGGGAACTTTGTATGAAATGAACCACATATTGTAATGATTTTTTTATAAAATACCTATAAATATTTACATTCCGGTTTTTTTTTCTTCATATTGTAAGTTCACGGGAAACCTATAGGGTATAAGTTTCGATTACGCGGCGATTTCCATGTAAAATGAAACAAAATCAATGCATAAATGCTCACATCTTTTAATTTCATTGACTTAGAAGCTTGATTTTTTCTGTGCTTCAAAAGACCATATGACCTATGTATATAATAATAATAAATGATCTAGATAGACCAGCAAAATGACAACAAAGTGTTTCTATATAAGTAAGTGTTACTGTATAGATAAGGGACCCTAAAAATATCTAAATCATTCAATAAGTTCTTTATATTTTAAATATGTAAAATTTCTTAGTATCTTAAAAAAAATGAATAAGTTGTTTAGGTTTAATTATAGCACTAAGTACTAACTGGACGAAAATAAAATAAATACATTTAATAATCAAAGCAAGGAAAGGAGCGGAGTTTTTCAAACAAAATTTCTTAACACTACTCGCTTAGTCATTAATAATCCTTGTAAAATCTTCACCTATGATGAAGTTTTGTTGCTAAATCGCCTATTTTACGGCGAATTACCAATTCTTTTGTAAGGCATAAAATATTTTATCTTCTTGCGTTTCAAGGAGGCAAAATTAAATGTTTTCAATAGTAAACCGATCGTGAAATTGAATGTATTTGAAGTGTGTCGACAAGACAAGTGTGGCGACAACAACTGAACGTAACTTTGTTGTCCGTTACCATAAATTGTGCAAAAAGGGTTCTACCTGCATCTTGTACACATAGGAACAAAGCTTCCAAATCGAAATCTCCCTTGCATCATACATCCACAACGTCATTCTTCGGATAGGTATACACGATCGTCTCGCTACATTACACAATATGCACAATGGTCCACAATGGACCACGTCAAATCTTCTTAAGGACCTTCCGTTTTTTTTTTCGTCATGTTTAATTTTGTTGAGCGTCGAAGTCAACAAGGTGGACTTAGGGCTATCGGCAAAATGTTAAACAATATTGCGTCACGGTCAATAGAGCACGGTCTGGTTTTTTGCATTTTTTTCATCAATCTCCTTTTGTGTTGTGGTCATAGTTATTAGTTTACCCGTTCTAAATTAAGCATCCGAAAGGTTTGAGGATAAGCGGATTTTGGAACGTATTGTTGAGATTAAGGTAAAGAAAATAATAAGGAAGTGGAATAAATAAAGAAAATTAAGTCATAAGCTCATCGTCTACGTATTTTCTTAGAATATATCATTTTTAAAAACGACTACCAAAACATTATATTTTCAGTTTTTCGCTCTGGTAACAAATCAAAGCGCGACGTTGAGTTCCGCTACTGAACACGGCACACGCCGAAGCCTCAAAAAATCGGAAAGTGAGGAGCGGAGTATCTTAACACTAGCCTCCCTCTGCCTACTTTGTCATAAGCTGAAAAAAAACTGACGTTGGCTGTTGTGACGACTGGCGGAAACTAAACATTATTGAAGTACACATAAATATTGTCATCGTAACATTTACAAATAGCATGCTTTAAAAACGTAATAATTTAAAACATTTGAGGGTATCTATTTACTCTTTGTAAAATGTCAATAATTTATGCCACTTCTTACGCCGCATACATTGACTATCACGCCTTCGTTTTATACGCCGAAGCCCGTACCATTATCGACATTCAAAAGCCGTCGTAAATTTTGTATAACACTGTAGAATTCCAATAAATTCCAATATTTGGGAAGGAAATAAATGGCGAACCAATTATTCACAACGCATTCGTCCGGAAGTGTACAAATGTTAATGTTGTGTCTATAGAACGGTCTGCTGGCTTTAGACAAATACGAAACGCACGAAACGCTCTCGGTAGTACTTAAGTCGAGAAGAATAGAAGATTACGACGAAATCCTGTTATTGTTTGTTTTCTTTGCCATAATTCAATTGTATATAACAGCTTTCTTACAGCGTCGCCCCGGCAACTAGCTCACGTATTGAAAAACTAGGCAAAAAATATATATTTTTGCAAGAAATGCTCGTTCAGAGTAGCATGTAATCCTAAATGGAGAAATCAAAGTAAAAAACTAACACCAACCACAAATTCGTTTTCGTGTGAAATGTAACAGGCCAATTCCGGATTTTTTTCCGATTCGGTCGATTCAGATTCTAAATTGGATATAAGGTTGCATGTTTTGATCGTGATCTTTATCGGTGTAAAATATAATGAGGGAACAAAGCGAACATCACTTAAGTATGTGTTAAAAAATTGTGTGCAAGCATTTATTAGTAGTCTACTATTTCTATCTATGAAAAACAAAAGCTATTTGGAAAAAAAAATAAAAAATAAATAAATCAGCTTCACGCTGTATCCCGCACACAGCAGGGTAGGCAGAGGGAATCTAGTGTTAAGACAGTCCGTTCCCCACTTTCTGCCGAATTCGGGAGGCATTGCGTGTTGAGTGGCAGAATTCAACGCCGCGCTTAACCTCGGCACCAGAGCGAAGAAATGGAAATATAAATTTAAGTAAATATTTCATCTCCTCGAGTGGGGATCGAACCCACAACCAGTCGGTTTTACAGTCACACCTTGTGCCGCTGCGCCACGACTGGTCTCTGGAAAAAAATTATATTATTGTAAACAAAAAACTCGAATCACAAAACAAAAAAATCGATGTGTGTTATTATTATTAATAGTGATTGAGTCACTATTAATAATAATAACACACATCGATTTAACAATAAAAGACATAAGTATCGAATTCATTGATATGAAAGTAACTCGATTCATTTTTCATCGTATCGTCGAGTCGAGTAAATTAAACTTAGAGATAGTAACTAAAAGCATCGGCTTCTGTATCTAAGGAGAGGCGTCATATTTATCAAATTTAATTATATGAACGATCGGTACTGGAAGAAGTCAAGTGATAAGCAGCACTCTAAGTAATTCGTTTCTGGTCCAGTTTTTGAAGTAAAAACGCTGGTAGCACGTACCTACTAGCATTGATATGATAAAACTATAAGATAATATATTTATATTTCAATTTCTTCGCTCTGGTGTCGAGGACAAGCGCGGCGTTGAGTTCTGCCTCTCAGTACGCAATGTCTCCAGAATTCGGCAGAAAGTGGGGAACGGAGTGTCTTAACATTAGGTTCACTCTGCCTACCCTGCAGTGTGCGGGATACAGCGTGAAGACAGACAGTACAATATAATATACTTGATATATAATATTTTTTTAGCTTCACGCTGCATCCCGCACATAGTAGAATAGGTAGAGAACCTAGTGTTATGACACTCTCTTCTCATTAAGTAACACACAATTCCCGAGGCATTGTGTATTGTGTGGTAAAACTTAAAGTTCTCTGCGTCGTTAGTAGAACGAGGAAATGAAAAAAAATCTTTCCCACGAGTGAGAATCGAAGCCACGACCATCGCGTTCACATTCGCACGCTTGTGCCTCTGCGCAGTGACAATCTCAACAATAATTTACTTGTTAAAAGTTATGTCACTATTTAACTCATATATTTGAGTTACGTTAAGTAATATATAAACATGATCCACGAAAATACACAAATTTTGCTTTAAGCGACATTTTTACTTCAAACTCATATAATTTACATATGCGTATGAAATTATAATGTAAGATATAATTTTAGTGATGGTTTCTTTTAATTCTTTTATATTAGTGTCCAAGTAGTATAAGGAAGTATTTTTTATTTTAGCTCTTCTTCTTTCTGCTTAATCAACTTAAACCAGGAGGACGCTATGATGGCTACGGCTTCTAAGCGAATTTTTGTTTTTCATCAACAGAAACTACCTTCGTCCTTTCTTTGTCATTTCATAAAATTAAATTTTAAAACACACAAACATAATATAAGTTTCTTTTAAAGAAATATATTGTAATATAAACATTTTATCATCACATTAATTTAATGACAATATATCAGCCTATGTAAAGTAAACCATACTAAAACATTTGACACATTAATCGTATAAGTTAAATTTAATTGGTGTCTTCTTCAGGTCAGTATCTAACGCAATTAACAAAATGGAATGGGAACCTGGGAACGTACATTCTGATTGACGACGTCATTTCGATACCAACTAATTGCATATCGAAATCATTATTTTAATCACATTAGAGACATACGGCTATTATATATATTTATTTATTATTCAAAACGTAAGTACTTTTAGTGATGTGATTGTATTAAACTAAAATAAAAATTAAACTGATAACTGTTCACTTTACATAATTGTTAAATATCTTATAGTAGGTCTTGTCGAGGTTAAGCGCGGCGTTGAGTTCTGCCACTCAACACGCAATGCCTCCAGAATTCGGCAGAAAGTGGGGAACGGAGTGTCCTAACAATGGGTTCCCTCTGCCTACCCTGCAGTGTGCGGGATACAGCGTGGAGCTGATTTCATTTTCATTTATTTTTTTAATCTTATAGCAGGCCGTCGTGGCGCAACGACGCAATAGTATGACTGTGAAAGCGACGGTTGTGAGTTTGATTCCCACTCGAACGAGTTATTATTTTTTAATGTCATTTCTTCGCTCTGGTACTCAAGTAAAGCAGTGTTGAGTTCCGTCGCAATGCTTAAAAAAATTCTGCGGAAAGTAGGAAATGGAGTGTCTTAACACTAGAT
Organism: Heliconius himera; assembly: GCA_021202915.1. Lineage (NCBI taxonomy): Eukaryota > Metazoa > Arthropoda > Insecta > Lepidoptera > Nymphalidae > Heliconius > Heliconius himera. The sequence continues at coordinate 367,121 of JAJHJA010000207.1, forward strand.
TCCCTCTGCCTATCCTACTATATGCGGCTTACAGCATGAAGCTGATCTTATACTAAGCTTTAAACTACTAAGCTTGCGGACTAATGATTGTCCTTATGAATGTCTTTTCCAGCCGCATCAAAGAAAAACCGACAATACACCCGCGCCGCACCGAACGCGTGTCTATAATCTCTATTGATATAACGGATCCTAAGAAACCATACAGACACCTTACACAGATTTTTTTGGCCATATCCTTATGAAATCCTTATAAAACGGTACACTTTTTGTATCCTTTAAATATTAGGGAGCGGTAATGCACTGTGCCGTTATTACAAACAAAGAATCTCTCAATGTTACAGTTCTTCAACATAACTGTATCAGCTCATTCGATCCTCTCGAGGGTCACGGGACGCTTAAAGGTGGAAGGAAGCAATACATTTTGCTCAGTGATCAACATTATGTTATTGAATTACTTTTAAATATTAAATTTAGGACTGTTTGTAGTGCATCTGCCACCTTCAATACATTTCTTTTTTTTGGCCCAGCAGATATTACAGAGGGCCTTCTACTAGTAGATGTGGGCGCTTAATTACGGTGCACTTTTATAAAGATAATGTAATATAATCCTCTTGTAAACAATTGTGAATTGTGACGTAGCAAGGTGATGGCGGCCTTTTGAGATGCGTCTATCAAAATTTATTTAGTAAGGTCTTATTTCAGTCAAAATTGAGTCCAGGTGAAATATTTTGGCACGTTCCTTGATTATATATGAAACTTACTATCCCGAGGAACACCTTGCCGCATATTAGAAAAGATGCATCTGATTGTATGTATGTATGCACACGAGATACTAGGATTCGTAACGCAGATGTAGAAGGGTTTTTATGAAATGTTATGATTTCAATAGACAGACCGCAAGGTGTACTTGACTTTCTATAGCGGCGTGCGCCAAATGCTTTTAATAGGCAGCGATGTTGTTCAACCTGAAACTATCTCGATATTCTGGTTCAATTCTCAATGATACTGATTGCAACTGCTCACGTGTAGAACGAGCGGTAGTCGGTATATTCATATAATTAATATAAAGTAATTCAAACCAGTATCTGTTAATGTGGCCAATAAAACATGTGTGTAGAACATCACATTCTAAAATTTTCGAAATATTTTATACAATTATAAATGTTATAAGTTGGAAAACGATTTAACGGATCCATTGGGTCAAAAGATGCACATATTAAAATTAAAACTCGACGTCGTTCCGTTGCGAGTCTTGTATTTCGTAATGGAGGAGTAACGGCGGTTGGGAGGAACTTGTACAGCGAGAGCATTTATATCACTCCATATTTTAACTAGAACTTCTTACGTTTCCCATGCACCGCCGAACGCAAATTAACATTTCAATCAATCAATCAATCAGCTTCACGCTGTATCCCGCACACAGCAGGGAGGCAGAGGGAACCTAGTGTTAAGACACTCCGTTCCCCACTTTCTGCCAAATTCTGGAAGCATTGCGTATTGAGTGGCAGAACTCAACGCTGCGCTTAACCTCGAGACCAGAGCGAAGAAATGGAAATATAAATTTAAGTAAATATTTCATCTCTTCGAGTGGGAATCGAATCCACAACCAGTCGGTCGGTCGGTCACACCTCGTGCCGCTGCGCCACGACTGGCTCTAATTAACATTTAAAAGTAATAAACTACTGCTTTCGTTTTCCAGCTACGCTAAAGTAGAGGCAAGTCAAGGATTTTATTATCTCACTTTTATGATAGTACTTTATGGTTAATACTGTCAATTAAGATTTCTTCGTTTTTATTGAAACGGAATAATTAAAGTAGCTCTTAGTGTTATAAGCAAAGTAGCAATTATTTTGCTTCCGATAATTTTTATATTTCAATATGGACGTTTAATAGAATTAAATAAGTATAAATATGTTGTTAATATAAGTTGACGCACATTGTGGAACAGGGGTACAAGGTGACAGTAAGCGCTATATAGGTTGTAGGTTCGATTAAAACTCGACGATTATTTATTAGTTTAGACGACTCGATAATTATTTATTAGTATTATCATTGATTCACTCTGGTGCCGAGGCAAAGGGCGGGGTTGAATTCCGCCACTCAATACGCAATGCCTTGAAAATTAATCGGAAAGAGGGGCGCGGTGGGACTTAACACCAGGTTCTGCTACAAACGACATACACCGTGAAGCTGACAAAAGAAAAAAAATAACAATAAATTATATAAGTAACTATTATATTTTATTGAAGCACATCAGCCGTTTCCAGATTTTTTTCCACTAGGTACTCGAACACTACACCTCCATCGAACCTTTGGATGTTATATTGATGAATTGGCAAACGTCGGTCCGTCGGCATTACTCAAAGGGGCAGATGACATATCCATTGCACAATGCTATCTCATAAAGGGGTTGAGTGCATACCAATGCAATTCATAAGGGCACTTCTCGGTCAATAAGTAACTTAACACTCGCCAAAAATTCTTCTCGATTTCAGCACGTGTGTGATTGTGGCGTTTACGGGTATTTGTAAATGTTTGGTTGGATTGCTCTAATTAAATTTGTTAAATATTGCTTAAATATAAAATTCTTATAAAATTTTGCTTGTACTTTTATTCCTCTATTATTAACATTTTTTTTAAACTTTAACAGTTAAACAGGTTAGGCACAGATGATATTTTAACACTAGCCAAAAAGCTTAACTCCGCGCTTTATCTTACCAGGGTTTAGAAATTAAAATAATCGATTCCTTAAATGGAGAATTACTCAAACACAACATGCTTACATTACACGTTGTTTCACTGCATTACAATGGCCGCTACTTTTGAAAAATAAAATACAGTTTTTTTTTGCTTCTCGCTGTATCCCGTATATTCCGTAAGGGTAAATGTCGCAAGCCGAGGTGCAAGTCCCGCAGGAGCGGACCGCTGTCAGCATCCTCACGAGCAACCACATAGTGCTTGTAATTTTTTTTTCAGAGACAGAGTACCCTCTTCCCTACTCATTAGGCGTCGCTGTAAAAGCCAGAAGGGCTAAAGGGCTTTCCTGAGTGGGAATCAAACCCACAACCGTCACGCTTCCAGTCACACACTGCTGTCACTGCACTCACTACATTACATAATCTTAAGTTTAGTAATAAAAGAAAAAAATCGGAATTTCAAAACGTCATGTATTTTTTAAAAATATTTTGACATGTACAATGTATATAGAAATAGAATATTAATATAACGTAGAGGAGTACTGAATAATTTAGCAAAATTTTGCCAGCCTGTATGAAATATAACTTAATAAACGAACAGTTGGGTAAAATAAACCTAAGCAAACATCGCAGTTTGCCCACTGGCGCCTGAAACACGATAGGTGCTTGACCAACAATGGGCGCATGCGCAAATATTGTCGCAAAAAAAATACATTATAGCAAATCCAGATTTTGTGTATTTGCTTGCTGTGCATTTAATATTTAGTAATATTTTTTTTATTACGCTGCATTCCGAACACAGCATGGTAGGCACCGGGAATTTAGTGATAAGACACTCTGTTTCCCATTTACTGCCGAATTCCAAAGGCATTGTGTGTTGGGTGGGGGAACTCAACGCCACGCTTTTCCTCGACACCAGAGCGAAGAAATGAAAATATTAAATAATTCATTTTTTCAAGGGGGAATCAAATCCACAACTTATCACGAACCACACTTTGGGCCTCGATTCGGTAATATAGTTTAAATTTTACAGTAAATTAAACCCCACAGCTCCTAATAAACTCCTAAAGACAATAATAATAAAAAGTTCCATGAGAAGCTACACTCGAGTATGATATAAAAACTCACAAACTTGTTTACTTGAATTGAAAGACATATTTACATGTATTGAATACTTATTCCAGTGATACAGAAGTAAATACGCACGAAGATATCTTAATCGTAAAAGAAGATTAAACCTTTAAATTATTATATGAAACCGCATAAATATTATAATTGAGTTTTGAAATTATCTTCATAATGAAAATAATTTCTTTGATTATCTCATACAATATAGCGCATTCAAATCAAACGGCTATTTACTGTTTTAATTACTATTTCTATGCACAGTTTATGTGTAGGTTGTTTTTCAGTTTCACGCTTCTATATAGAAGGGTAGGCAGAGATAACTTAGTGTCAAGACACTCTGTTCTCCAACTTTATCTTTTACTAGATTTCAGCACTGTTAAGTCAGTATTAAATTTATTTAATTAAATATATTTAATGATTACGTACTTAATTAAGTAGTTGCTTCGGTAAGAGAAAGCAGAAGAATGAAAATAATACATCCCTACGACTGCTAATCAAATTCACAACCATCTCGTTTATAGCTAGACGCTGGCATTTGAACTACGATGGACTGGTACGTACGTAGAACCTTTGAAATTAAATAATTGTTATGAAATGTATCTAATTTCGTATTTTTTTCTTAAATCTCACCTTTTTCAAATAATTGATATAAAAATCGAATTAACACAACCATTTAAATAAATAAAATGACAACACAGTTACGTTCAAAAAACAACATAGCGCATACAACAAAGTTGTTAACCAAGTTGTAAATATTACCGATGTCCCATCCATATATTGGGGAAGGCAGGTACAAATTACAGAGACGGGGCTCGATCACTCGAGATCGTGGTCGGCGATAAGACGACACCGTCGTGATAAAGACACAATTTAGTCAGAACAAAAAGAATTCGATAGACGAACGGTCTTGCCTCCGCGTTTTAATTAATGATGTCAATCGACGATTGAAATGTCCTGTGGTTGATGTGTATACGATTTTTAGTTTGGATGTTGTTTTGTTGTTTTTTTGTAAATGTTGAGTGAGTGCCAAATTTAAATTATATTAAGAATGAAGCTATTTTGATATATTTTTTTATCATGTTTGTCAAAACTGATTAAAAAATCTTAATTTACTGTTAATTAATATTGTAATAAATCAAAGCAATTTGTCACTTTAATCTGCAGATTCTAAAATGCTCAATTCTTAAACTATAGGCGGTAAGGTTGACTAAAGTTGTATTTTTTTATATTATAGACTATAAAATTTTTGTTTCTGTTCTATTAGGAAGCTACAGTAGTATATAGAATAATACTTTGACTTTAATTTAGATAGGGAACCTAGTTTATTTGCGGATCTCGCTTTGTCATATTTCAGAACGCGCAGAAATTAAAATAACTAATTCTCTCGAATGGATATCCAACCTAAAACGTCACATTTACAGCCAACCCTTAAACCGTTGGCCCACAGCGACGGGTTCAACAAAAAAATATATATTAAATAATGATTTTCTAAGATTTTTTAATTAAATAATAAGAAACAGTTAATAATAATATAACTTAACTGTAGATGTAGGTACTAACCCTTTGTCGGTACAGCAAAGTGATGTATATACTCTTTACTTATTATGTTAAACCAATGTAGCGTACCAACTTCCTGTGGCCGCCGATTGAGATGCATTTCAGACCCGGAAACGTCTTTGTCGAACGCATTGCAAAAAGGAAAGGATGCGATCGTAACTAAGTCTTATAGAATATTGACATGCATGTAATTAAATGTATCGTATAATGGATGTATGTATGTACGTAGTAACCATAAATAATTAGTTGTTTTTTTTTTCAGTTTTATTATATATCCCGCACACAGCACACAGGTTAGGTAGGGAATCTCCATTTCCTGTTCTCCACCGAATTTGGAGGCATTGTTTGCTAAGTGGCGGAACTCAACGCCGCGCTTTGCCTTGACATCAGCGCGAAGAAATAATAATATAAGTTTAAATAAATATTTCATTTCTTCGAATGGAGATCGAACTCACAACCAGTCGCGTTTACAAATTTACCAAACTTTGAAGTTTGACTTAGGCTGCCAAGTACTATAATAAACATAAGCTACTCTTTATATTTAAAATAAATTTATTGTTTTTTTATTATAGAATACCTAGTTCTCTTTGACCGCCGCGAATGATACGTGTTTTTGTGGCGTAAACTCATATAATCTATAAAAGTTAAATATTATCATGACGAGGTCATAAACTAGTTTGTGATCTAAATCTTAGCGGGAGACTGCGCCCACCCAAAGGTGTGGACAGCGGGAAGATTAAATGTACCCCAACTCTTTACCGACTGACATTAATTCTCCTGAATGTGTTATTTGTTTAGACTCCTTTTGACACTGCCGCTAAAACTTAGTTATTAACGTAAATATTCACGATTATTTCTAATATTTCTTTATATAGACAATATCTTTGGAAATTATATTTTTTGTCTTTATCTATAAATTAAAAATATTTTGGTTAATAAATTAGAAAATAACAATGACACAAAAATCTTTGTGTTTTAAAACTAAAATATATAGCGTATAAATTACAACTATTGCCATATAACAAAACTATTTCAGTTTAACGTTGCACAGATTAAAATAAATTATTCTTAAAAAAAAAAAACAATTAAAACCATTCAAATCCATTGAAATAAACAAATAACTCGCTCACAATTTAAAAAGACGAAGAGGATTCTTGTAAATCTATCTCCGATAAGAATCTTGATGTACAAACGGATGCAAAACGGGAAGCTCTTTGGATCACAATTTGATTTAAGGAAATACAAAATGGCTGAAGCTCAAAGGCTTGGTATACACGCTATTTTTAAGGTAAAAAAAATGTAATCAATATTTTCTACTTTCATTTACAAAAAAATAATTTACCTAGTTAAGTAAATAGATAAAAGTAGGCAGAAGGAACCTAGTGAACAATCTATTCCCTTCCCCTCTCTAATTTTTAAATTTAAATTGCGTGTTAAGTGGTGGAACGCGTCATCGCTCGTTGTATTGCAAACAGAACGAGAAAATGAAAATCATTCATTCCTTTGAGTGAGAATAGAACCCACAACCATCGTGCTTACAGTTAGACTGCACCACGACGGCCTCAAGAAAGTAAGTAAAGTAAAAAGTATCAAATTAAAATTGACAATTTAATTCATTTTTTGTTTTAAAATTCACGCACATGTAATAATGAGCCAGTGATAATATTTTCAGAAAGTATCATATATAATTTTTATAATTTCTTTTATTACTATACCTCAAAATATTTAACATGCGAGTGTGTCCTTTACTCTCAGCATATAGCTTCTAATATTCAGACAATTTGCTTATCAGCTGAGATATGAGCACATACTGTAAAAGGAGTTCAATAAAATTTGGATAACAATAAGTGATTTACAAACCAAAACAATATCAATAAATAATTCCTTATCAACTAAGTCTATCTGTTCGTCATTTTATCATAAAAACCTGTTGTTTTGATAGTGATCCCTAACTGTTATATATCTAGAGATGACAGTTTATTATTTAAATTTTAAATTTCCATAGCTAATCTAATTTCAACTAAACGACCTTTGGTGTGTATTCATCATTTTAGAAGTTAGTTCTCGCTTCATAAATAAATAAACACAGAGGGAGTCCAACTGTAACAAATACAATTTATAGAGGTCTGATATGAACAAGGGCAACGTCCCACTGCGACGATCGAAAAGATCTATTTGGTAATGCAAATTTATTTTAAAAAAATAATTTATTATTAAAAAAAAATCAAGCCGTATTAACATTTTTCTATTTAGTCTATATTCTACTTAAGATATAATTTAAAAGCCTTGACTACTGATCTTGTTGACAATACTCATATAGCATTATCCTCAACACATAAGTTAAATTAACATAACTGTCACATTCGTATTGAAATTAATAAAAATAAATAAATCAGGTTCACGCTGTTGTATCCCGCATACAACAGGGTAGGCAGAGGGAACCTAGTGTTAAGACACTCTGTTCCCCACTTTCTGCCGAATTCTGGAGGCATTGCGTGTTGAGTGGCAGAACTCAACGCCGCGCTTAACCTCGACACCAGAGCGAAGAAATGAAAATAAAAATTTAAGTAAATATTTCATCTCCTCGAGTGGGGATCGAACCCACAACCAGTCGGTTTTACAGTCACACCTCGTACCGTTGCGCCACGACTGGCCTCCATATGGAAATTAATATATATTTTTTAATATAACACTCAGAAACCGTTACATATTACCATGATTAAAGTAAAAAACCTATCAAATTTAAAAACGGGACGTTACGTGGCACGTGTTAGTTTTCAATTCTTGTCTCCAATAAAAACATGACAACCTTAAAAACAATGTTTTGGCACGTCCGCTAACGACTGCCTCTCTTTCGGCAGATGTTATTTTTGGTCATAAAGGAGAAAAAATCAATTAATAACTGCCATTTGTGTATAAAATTGATTACTGCCTCCAAAAGTCAGCCGTCCGACGCACCCGGGGCATCCGTGTGAACCCTGGAAATCGCTGCGTACTGTCTAATCAAAATACTATTCCTTCTTTCACTCATTCTCATATGGCTAAAGTAATGAGAGAAAGAGACCCTGGATAGGAAGTAAATGGCGCTTCCACTCTTCGCGACCACATTTTGATTGATGAACAGAGAAAACGCCTCAAGTAAGTTAATCAAGTCCAAATTTAATTTAGGAGGAATATGAGAACGCGCTGGCTATTAATTATGTTTTGTTTGTTTTGGACCACCTTTTTCCTAACGTGAATTCAATAACATACTCCATAATTTCGTAACCAAGATAAAAAGGTAATGTAATATTACACCAGCACATTTGAAGGCATTACCGGAATGAAATACATTAAAACAGTACAGGTTTTGTTGCGTTTTTGAGACTTAAAAACTGATATTTGCGTCAATTACGATGTCGTTAGCCTAATACATTTTTTTTGTTTCCATATACTTCGTACATCTGATGTAGAGACTTAGAAATGTGAATTATTTTTATTTTCTATTAATTGTAAACATTTCAGTATATTAATAATGTTTCCAAATGTTAAACACTCAAGTATTTTGTTTTTTTAACTTAATTAATATATAAAAAATGATTAAATCTACTAGTGACCACAATAAACAATATCTATTCACCCATTCTGTGTCAGAAGTAGAACAAATCTATAAAAAGAATATGTTTGCAGTAATGGCAGAAATTACAACAAAATAGAATCGTTTCCTGTTAGCCGCCTGTACCTACGGTTAGAGTTACATCAGGTTAACTATTAGTATTTCTATTAAAATAGCAGGTAAAAGCTAGTATTTTATATAGTGACCGTTTTCTCCATCTACGTCAAAATTACTAGATCATAAATGTATTTACATACATAATATATTGCATTCTGCACTCAGAATTTCTAATCACACCTTCAATATGTTTACAGTATGAATATAAAATAATAATAATATAGAGCGCCTCAAAGTACATTTACATTATAATGATGTCGTCCAGAAAAAACACAGATTCTTAATAATTATTTAAAATTTTAGTTCATATTTTTATTTATAGTATATATTTAAGTATACAATTGAGTATAAAAAGTATGGCATACCATATCTAAGGAACCTACAAAGTTTAATCTATTATATCTTTGCTTTTAACGCTAATATTATCTATGGAAGACCATATATTTTTTTCACGACTTTACACGGTCATTTTAACGGCCGCGTCAAACGTTTTGTGGAAACTAAAATTAAGATAAACGTCACTAGTTAAGTCCACTTATATCTATTTGGGGCTATAAACATAATAATTTTAATCATTGGCCCTGTTTTATCTTTCCTGTATAAATTATTTTAAAGGGCCGACTTTATATGATATTTTTGTATTTAATGCAATATTAGTTTTTAATATGATGTATAAATTGTTATATTTAATAAGAAATTTATGAAAGTTTATCTATTTACATACGAAATACCTAAGTGATTATTACAGTTTCAAATCTCATAAGAGAAGTATAAGAAGTCTTATAAATCAAAGGCACCGTTAATAAATCCCATATATTAGATTTCAACGCGGCTTAAGTTGTCATTTTCTTTCTTCAGCAGATTTTATTTATTAATTTAGAAATTATTTTCTTTTTTTATCAAGAAAAAAATCGAATAATAATAGATACACAACTCAATTTTATATTTATAGTAAATATTACTTTTATATGTTTTATATGTTTTATTTAAAAAAAAAAACAATATTCTTCGGCTCTATTCATTCTTTGTTCCCTAATGTCAGTCATCGGTCATCATTTGAAAATTACGCATAAATAAATAGATTATAAAGCAAATTGAATATCTTCTAAAGTGGTCCTCAACGTGTAATGACACCGGTACCCTTTAAATTAGTATACAGAAAAAAGGTTTGTTTATACAGCTATACAACGTTGATAGGGTTCAACATCATTTTTTTATTTAATTTATTTTTTTCATAATATAGAAACAATACCTAGTGACTATATAACAATATATTATTTCATATATTGTTACACTTTTGAGCAAAACAACCCTATACGAGTATTTACCAGATTCCTTCACATGCTTTCAGACAAAAGCAACCGAATAATCCCTACTTACCGTAAAATAATCAGAGCCGGTTTTAGCACTACCTACGCCCTGGGCGAGATTCTTAAGGCACAGAACATAACAAGCACAAGGTAATGCAATACAAAGAATAACTAAATAATAAGTTATACAAAAACTTAGCACTCATTTGAATTCTAGTCTTTTTCTTTCTAGTCCTTCAGCTTCCTTTAGGCGAAATATTAAGTTATCGAAATCAATGTTTTTAGTTTTTAATGGACAACATTTTATCGATTATTGATAGCTCGCCTATGAATTAACCATGCACTACTGATAATCACATTTTTTAAGAAATAAATAATTACTGAAAAACGGATTTCATAAGACCTAAATATAATATAATATTGTGATATATATCTAATCTATTCATCATAAACTTTTAAACATATTAATAATATCCATATAAAACAAAATTTAACATTTCATACAAAAAAAAAGAATTCAATTGTCAATCAAAAAAACGATACAACGACGCTTAAACAGTTTCATTCCAACATCAGTCACAACCGTATCTGGAACGATGTGACATAATATTCGGTGTCAGAATATGCGGTGATGCTATCTCAAATGTTCGATCAAACTGGCTACTTAAGTATGTATATCAAATAGGCAGATGTGTCCGTCGTTATCTCGGATTGCGTGGGTGGACGGCACGCGACAAGTAAGCAGTGGGTTCACAATGTACCCCATTGTTGTACCCCTACTATGTTTAGTGGCCACTCGCCACTAACACTTCCTTGTTTGTATTTGCACGGGGCTAATCTTAAGTGGACTCTTTCTTGTGGTTTTATTTTGTGGTTAGTTTCAATTTTTTAAGTAAAAATCTATGTTAATATTATATTTTTTTGTTATAAATACGTTAAGCGATAGGCCGTCGTGGCGCAGGGGACAAGCGTGTGACTTTAGAAGCAACGATTGAAGTTTCGATTACCATTCGGGAGATTCAATTATTATTCATTCATGTTTTCATTTCTTCTCTCTAGTGGTAACAAGGCAAGGCGCGACGCTGAGTTCCGCCACTCTTCTTGCTACGCCTCGAAAAAATGCGCGGAAAGTGTTAGAGGGAACTCAATGATATGCGAGATCCAGCATAAAACTAAGAGAGAGAGAGAGAAAGAGAATAATATATTAAGACAAAACTGTTACTATAAAATTGTATTCATTAAAAACATATCGATATATCTCAGATATTGGCGTACACGCTATGGTGTTTTAGACAACTCCTCTATACGTTTATTCTATGATATAAAATAGCAATAAATATACCTTACAAATATTCCAGTCACTATTTTATACAAAACATTAGCAACATCACTGTATATTATTAAGTATGAAACCTCTTTCTTAATTGAATTTTCTTATGAATAACATATAACTCCTTACCATTAGAACATGACAGAAGTCAAAAAAATATCCTCGCTTCAATACCCTTATTAAATATTTTACAGCTATACAAATTTAAATAAAAATATTACAGAAAGTTTCGCCATCGCTAGTGTACAGCTTGTCGAGTGATTTTCGATGGTAATCGAAGCTTATACATGATAAAAGAATGATAGACGTTGCATCTTATTAACATAATTATATACACAAAAATTTTATATGACGGACATGCTCTTAAACTGGCTCGAATATGAAAATATAATGATTATCTAAGTAAATAAATAAAATCAGCTACACGCTGTATCCCGCATACAGCAGGGTAGGCAGAGGGAACCTAGTGTTAAGACACTCCGTTCCCCACTTTCTGCCGAATTCTGGAGGCATTGCGTGTTGAGTGGCAGTAATAATCCCGCGTGTTGCCTCGACACCAGAGCGAAGAAATGGAAATATAAATTTAAGTAAATATTTCATCTCCTCGAGTGGGGATCGAACCCACAACCAATCGGTTTTACAGTCACACTTTGTGCCACTGCGCCACAACTGGCCTCAAGTAAATACTTCATTATATTAACTTCTATATTTTACTTTTTAGTTTCACGCTGTATTGCGCAGATAGCATAGCGTTCCTATCCCCACTTTCTGCCGAATTCTGGAGGCATTGCGTGTTGAGTGACGTTACTCAATGCCTTTTTACCAGAGCGAATAAATGAAAGTATTAAATATTTCTATTCTTCGAGTGGGAATCGAATCCACAACCTATTTTGTTTACACTCACACACTTGTGCATTTGCGCCACGACTTTTCTGTATATCTTAAATTTATATTTAAAATTACCATTACCAAAGATAATATATATTACGTTATTTTAATTGCCATTAAAATATTTTAATGTGTACTTATAAAATTACATGCTATTAAAGTACTAATATAAAAAGCGTCATAAAGTTCTATATGATATAGTCTCGAGAGGAGGTATTTTGAAGATCCATTTAAATGATAAACTTATCATAATTTTTCAATAACTTATTATGATATTCTTTAACTACTTACTAATAAGCGTCTATAAATAAGCAAGTTAATATGTTTTATTTATTTAAAGAGCTTCTTAAAAATACTTATGTTTAGAATTTGTGAGATTTACTTAAACAATGTCAAAAAATACGTTTCCCACTTTTTATCAATTTATGAAGTTGATGAAATAGTTTTTTTTTTAGCTATACACGTCCCATAGACAGCAAAGGGAACCTGGGAACCTAATGTTAAGACCTCTATTCGCATTAAGACCCCACTTTCCGCCGAATTTTGAAGATTTTACGTGTTGAGTTATATTTTTTTGTAGTACAGTTTTTGTATTATGTTGCATATATTTTATATGTGATCTATAGGGGTGATGATGAATCACATTCACACGTAACGATGAATCACAGCCCTTTGTGTTAAACGTTTAAGTAAATTAGTAGGGGATCGTTGAAAGGGAAAGTCGACGCAATAAATAATATATTTTACTACGAATGCTTCAGTTCAATTACTTTGTACGATATTTTGAGGATGACTGCATTTTTTTTTATTTTTTCGTGTATCTTCCACTTAGGGTTAGTTATAGGTAGTAGTAAAATAGGGAGAAAATAGTGCATATATTACATTTTGAAGATATTAAAATAAGTGACTGCACTCACGGGGTGTGAGTGCAGTCACTTATTTTAATATCTTAAGTTTAGTATTAACTGACCAAGAAAAATAGAAGTTTTTACAAAATTTATATACATACATATATATCAATAGGTCAATAAATCGAAATTATTATTTTTTATTTCCTTTAAAATATTTTCTAAAGGTTTAGTATATATAAATATCTTTCGATTTCAAAACATATACATACATACATACATACAAATCCATTAAGATAAAATAAAGACAAATTAAAAGTCGAGCCAAATGATCAAACCACGTTAATACCGGCCTAATGATTCCATGATGCTCCCTTCAATCCGGGTAAGGGATGAGCCACCCTCCGCGTCCAACTAAATTACACACTCATTAACTTTTAATATAACAATGAATTGTTTTATATTCCCGTTTTTTAGGAATCAGAACACCCCTGGCGCCGTGTTTTGTCTGAGATTGCGTTGTTTTTCTAACTTGGTCACTCGGATTTAATTTGAAGGTTAGAAGTACCTGCGGCTTCGACCGCTTGGTTAAATGGGAATACCGTGGTCGAATAGAAATACCGGCGACGTGTGTATGACATATTCCAAGTGGTCAAAGTAACTTGGACGCTAATACAGTGGATTATATCGAAATGATTATCGTTATGCCCTATATAGCCTTCAATAAATGGACTAGGTATCCATCGTAAAATGATTTTTTTTTTCAATTTGGATAGTTTCTGAGATTAGTGCGTTTTCCAAACAAACTCTTCAGCTTTATAATACTGATCTAGATTGAATTTAATTTAACAATTTTTATGTTTTTTGTGCACAAGTGCAAATTTTAAGGTTTACACAATATAATATTAGATATCAAAAATAATAAGTATAAGATATAGGAATTAAACGATTTTTTTATATTCATTTATTTTGCTTAGAAAAACTAAATTTCAATAAATAATTAAATTTTCTTATTACTACTAAATACATGTTGAAATAAATAAATGTATTAGAAAAAAAATCTAATGTGCAGTTCATTCATATAATTTTTTCACACTTTATTGAACATCAATATAGAAATATAGAATTTAATACAAAAGAATCACTTACAGCAATAACAATTTGTTATCTTCATCTTAAACAGGTATATATTTAATTTTGACGATTTAAAACCTTTAACCTTTTTAGCCTTTTATATGATAGGATCCGTATGTGTAGTTAAGCCTTTTTTGCACTAAATTTTTTCATAAACTTTTCTAATATTCATTTTACTTAGGATAGAATATTTTTAGAATATATAATGATTAAAAAGTAATTGGTTAAATTTAACACCGTAAAGAATATCCATGACTTTTAAATATGGCAACGCAGACACTATAAAGACAGAATTTATTTACCACATCAAATAATATGAATATTTGTGATAATAGCAGCGATTAAAAGTACATTACAGTATTTTATGCTGATAAAATTTACAGAAAAGTATAAATTTTTTATAGACCAGCCAGTGGAAGTAGTTCATAAAAAGTAGTCGCTTTACAGCCCTCTAAGAGTTCCAGCGTTTAGAATTAGATAGCGTTTACGATTGTAGAGATCAATAAGACGACTGCCTTTTATCGTTGTTTGATTTTCAGCTTTTTTTAAGTTCTCGTATACTGAAGTAAATTTTTAGCGTTATTTGCTTTATCGAAAATTTTGTTTATATGATTTTAAACAAAATTTATAATAATGCATTTTATAGATTTTCGACATTTATTAAAAATTATATTTGAACTTCTATTTTAACATGTTGTTTGTATGTATGTATATAATATGTATGTATGTGTATATATTTGCATGTAGATAATAAAAAGACATTTTCGCACACTTACCACATCATTACGCACATGACGACATTGGTTGATAGAAAATGCTCTTTAGCATCTCGCATTTAAACATACTTTGAATTGTGTACAATACAGAATAAATAAATAAATACATAAATAATTAAATTTAAATACAAAAAATGTAATAGAGGTTAGTCGTGGCGCACCGGCATGAAGTGTGATTGTAAAACCGACTGGTTGTGGGTTCGATCCCCACTCGAGGAGATGAAATATTTACTAACTAAACTAAATATTTACTTAAATTTATATTTCCATTTCTTCACTCTGGTGTCTAGGCAAAGCGCGGCGTTGAGTTCCTCACCGAACACGCAATGCCCCTAGAATTCGGCAGAAAGTGGGTAACGGAGTGTCCTAAAACTAGGTTGTCTCTGCCTCCCCTGCCGTGTGCGGGATACTGCGTGAAGCTGATTTTTTTTTTACAAATAATATCTAAAAAAACCTTAAAAATGAGCTCCTACTATAGATTCCTAAGTGGAACATCTCTGTAACATAATGTGTTCTTTTGTTAATAATTACCGCGCCGGCGCCCGCGCGTGACCACCGAAGGGTGTCGTGACCGCGGCGTCTCTGACCCCGCTGATTGAGATATAAAATTTTGCATGTCCATACAACGGCGGGCGTTTGTTTTATGATAACCATTCCAGCCTTCGGGCAACCGTATTTGATATAGATTAGATGAAATAAACAATAATGTTGTTATTCTTGTGTACCGGTCAATTTCTCATGATTTTGAGCTTAAGTATGTGAAGTGATTTTATTGATTTCACGCCTTATATCATAAAAGTTGTTAAAAAAATATATTATACTCCTCTTCTTTTTTTAGCTTCACGCTGTATGCCAAATATAGAAGAGCAACCGGAAGAGGGAAAACTTTGTGTTAATGTTAAGACACTCCGTTTCCCACTTTTCGCAAAATTGTCCAGGCATTGCGTGTTGAGTGGCGGAACTGAAAGCAGCGTTTTGCAATAAGTCAGGTAATTATAAATAAATAAATCGTATAGTAGTATAGTATCCCGCGCACTGCAGGGTAGGCAGTGGGAACGTAGTGTTAAGACACTCCGGTCCCCACTTTCTGCTGAATTCTGGAGGCATTGCGTATTGAGTGGCAGAACTCAAAGCCGCGCTTAACCTCGATACCAGAGCGAAGAAATGGAAATATAAATTTAGGTGAATATTTCATCTACTTAAGTGGGGATCGAACCCACAACCAGCCGGTTTTACAGTCGGACCTCGTGCCGCTGAGCCACGACTGGCCTCAGGTAATCAGGTGTCATGGACGGTAGAAAGGTAATAATACCAGACTATAAATTAAAATACAAATAAATAATAATTCATAATTGGGAATCGAACCCACAATCGTGACATAAGAATCACACGCTTGTATAACTGCGACACGACGGCCTCTTAAAATTCCTATAATTATAAACTTAGAATTTTGGAATCTATGCATAATTCGTTTTAAAATCATCTAGATATCAAAGATAGATTCGATCAATGTTTTTAAATACCAGATAACAACTCACACTTTACATATGTATTTTCTAATGATATCTTAAAATCTGAAAGTTCCAAATGCTTGTATAGATTTCTATATACATGCATTTTCATCGATTACATTCGAACAACGATAGAAGGGTAATGTTCCCACCGCTGTGGGGACGCAGTTACCGTAAATACCGGTACTGATGAGAGCCGATGTGCCTATAATTTATTATAATATGAGGAATATCTGTTCATATACGCAATAACATATTTTTGATATTATCATAATAGAAAACGAATCCTTTGTGCTGCTATATGTGTAAGTGATCCGCCGACGTGATAAGACAAAATACAGCGTTAGGTTCCGCCACCTAATTGCAGTATTAACAAAATTTGGGCAATGAATAATTGTTATTTGTTAATAACCCATCAAAATACGAACGACATATTATTAATAAAACGCAAAATACACACAATTTACATAAAAAAAAATTATACTTATTTAGAAAACGTATAAAAATTTGAACGTAGCGGAACTCGAACCCGCGCCTCCTGGAAACCGACAGTTCAAATTTTTATACATTTTCTAAATAAGTATTTTTCTTTCCTAAGTGTGGAATAACACTTTAAAATTATAAAAAAAAACTTTTATGTTTGTACACATGCTACAATACGATTTGATACAAACAAATAGCGTCGCCATACAATTTATTGAACTGCAGTACCTTGGTACGCGCTAATTCTATTTACACTCCCGAGAAGCTCTCTTATCCTTGATCTACGCAGTAAACTCAACTAAATGGTTAATGTTTTTATTTGGTTGGTACAAATTACAGTATCCGTTGCATAAAGCGCAAGCCCGTTCTTTTATAGAGATCGCCCTGATTTATTTCATGGAGGCTGGCTGGTAGAGCATGCTACGGCTCCTATCATTCGTCTCTATATAACGTGTTATTATGTAATTGATAATTTGTGACTGAAGAAATATAATTGTTTATTTTATACTTTGTACTGGAAATTAATTTTTAGTTTCAATGAAGAAATAGATTTCGCAAGCGAGGCGTAGAGTTACGTCACTCAACAGGCAATGTTTGGAAAATTGGGTGAAAATTGGGGACCAGAGTATCTTAGCTCTACGTTCCCTCTGTCGACCTTGCTGCTTGCGGAATTCAGAGTGAAACTAAAAGAATGAAGAATTAGATAAAGAAAAACAAATCATTAGATTCTTTTAAGGACGCATTGTTGATATTTTTTTTTAATAAAAACACTCATTCCAAACAGGGTTGTATAAATCTATCATATTTTTTTTCGTATTTTATCCAGTAAGTCAGTTAAATCATGTAAAATTCTACTTATATACTTATGTTTAAAATAAACATTTTAAGAACATGCGAAATTTAATCACGTAGGATATTAATGTTATTTAAATTTACAACGCATTTAATCGATTCGACGACTTTATATTAATAAAAAAAAATCAGTTTCACGCTGTATTCCGCACACAGCAGGGTAGGCAGAGGGAACCTAACATTAAGACACTCCGTTCCCCACTTTCCGCCAAGTTCTGGAGGCAATTCGTATTGAGTGGCGGAACTCAACGCCGCGCTAAAAATGAAAATATGAATGTAAATAAATATTTAATTTCCTCAAATGGGGATCGAACCCACAACCAGTCGATTTTACAGTCACACTACATTCATAATTCGTAATATTTTTAATGAAATTCAAATAAATTGGAATTTAATACATATGTGTCTTTAATACATGATGCCATGGTTTAAATAAATATCACTAGCTTTGAACTATTTAGTGTTATAGTTTCCAATCATATGGGAGGGCAAAGATTCAATGTTTATTTTAGCCCGCAGCTCGGATTGAGCTGTGTAATTTAACAAGTTGGATCTAGATAAAGCGTCGAACCTAACCGCCCTCCAGTACCTTGTGGGCTCACCTGTTAATATTACATTTTGAATGACATCTCTATTACAATTTTATTATAGTTCTTAAAAAAAAAATTAAAAAAAAATCAGACTCACGCTGTATCCCGTGCATGGCAGAGGAGGCAGAGGGAACCTAATGTCAAGGCACTGTTCCCAATTTTCCGCCGAATTTCCGTTTGTTGAGTGGCGGATATCAACGCCGCGACCTTGCCTCGACACCAGAGCGAAGAAACGAAAATATTAAATATTTTATTTCCTCGAGTGAGGATGCAAGCCTCAGCCAGTCGTGCTTACAGTCACACACTTTGTATCTATATTATAGTTCTTAGAGGGATAAGAACGCGTCTAACGTGGCTCGCATCTTAACAATTATACTGACGCAGTAGTCCACTAAACACCTTTTCTAACAGCAAATATTTTTATAGAATTAAATTAAGCAGCTATTTAATTAATATTTATTAAATTACTAATATATTATTTATGTTAAATTTATTTTAAACAACGAAAACAATGTGTATTTTCAAAATTAAACAGTGTTTACATAAATCACTCTAAAAATCTCTTCTTTTACATTCACAGAGAAAAATAGAAAATCAATTTAATTCATATTTTAAATTATATATTTGAAAAATTTACTATTACTTTAATCAATCTGGGGGAAACAGAAAAAAAATAAAACGGTGGTGAAGAAGGGGAGAAATCCTTGCCGGTAATCTCCATAGTGATAGCTACAAAACTTTCTTTGACCATCTTTCACTGTATATTCATTTTTTTTCGTTTTTTATATCATTTAGAATTAAATCTTGCTATATTGAATAAGAAAATATTTTTCATTCTATTTCTCTTTCTTTCTCTCTTAAATGATAAATTTAAGAGACAAAAACGGTGCATAAGCGCTTGTATATTTTGATTGTGTTGACTAGCGTTTAAAACTTTGATATTTTTATGCTCTAAGGGACCGTAGACTTACATATTTGATATTAATTTCAATTTGATACCTCCACGCAATATCAGACGGACAGACGGACACTAAGGGAATAGGGATAAGTCCCATTTTTTTCCTTTTGATGTACTTAAAAATATTTTGTTTAAATTGAAATCATAGCAATCTATTTATTATGTACGTGCACTGTGCATACTATTTATATATTTGACCTTCACACCTCGCGTGCGACAAACATAATATGTATCAATCAATCAAAATGTAAACAAAAGGGAAACCTTGGAAATGACACCTGCAAGTGTGTAAACGACCACATCTGTGGGATACTAATAAAAAAAGAAGAAATCATTCAAATTCAAATTAAGAATTCATCGCAATGCCCATTGAGAGCGTTATTTCTCGTAACTGCGAATAATAAAGTGATATCATGTGTATTTACAAAAATTCGTAAAATTACATTCAATTTTTATTTTATATTCAAACGATAGCAGAGTAGACGAAGGAAACCTGGAGACTTAATAATAAGACTCTCCGTTCCCCATTAGGACCCTTCCGTTCCCCAGTTTCTGCTAAATTCAGAAGACATTGCGTGTTGAGTGGCGGAACTCAACGCATGGCTTTGAGCAGAGCGAAATTATAAAGAAATATTAAATTTCTCGAGTGGAAACCGAACAGTCGTTTAGAGTCACACGCTCGTCGTGCTTCTGCGCCACGACAACCTCAAATAAACAATATATAATGACAGCTATAATTTCCATGTATTTTTAAAATGTATCCATTATAAAACACATTAGCGAAGACAAAGTAACAAAACTAATTAAAACAGTAGTTAAGCATGTTCAGTTATGTTTGAGCTTACCCACGAGATGTCTTTAGAAAGATCCTTATCGAACCCACTACATTACCCCCAGCTACGTTATTTAAATTGCATGAGAAATTATCAACAAAGCAACAAGTGTTCTATATATTTTTAAATAAGATGTAAATTTAAGCATTGGGTTGCATCTCGATGCAATACAATATTGGTGTTGCTACATGTTGAGACCTTTGTCGTTTTATCGGATTCGAATCTGCACCTAAGTTTTACGGTAATCGTATTCGGTGTCTCAACACTCCCAGCTATTTACGTTTATTGTTATTTTTAGTAGCTGCATATTAATTTTTTCCAGCAGAGAGCTGATTATAGGTTCAATTATTTTTCCTCGCATCTAGAGTTAAAGTCCGCTTTATCCCTTTATGAATTGGCCTTTGCAACTTAAGTTGGAGATATTTACCTAATGGATTATTTTATGGGCTAAAGCTAGAAGATATAGTCACATTACAGAAATTATATATTAATATAGGATCATAAATTACAAGAATTATTGTAAGAAAAAAAATCCTATAACACTTACTGTATTTTAACTTGGATGTGTTTAAAATTAAAAAAATATATTCCGACAAAACTGATCACACCGAACCCCGTACCGTTGCACTAAATTTCAAATATAATTATTGATCTTGCATCGTAAATTGCACTGATTTAAATGTAATGAGTGCTAAAAATTCATAAGAGCACACTCAAAATCGGTCCCCGCCCAGAGACAGCTGTGCCTCCACAGGACATGCTAAGCCTCTATTACAGTACCAACATAAACACGACGCCCCGTAAATAAGGACAGAGACGAGTGTCCATTTATTTTTGAAATTAACCTGTCGCATGCACTTACGGCGCCTGCGAGTAAGTATGTTTCAAATGAATCGCGGCAATTTTCAGATGTCAATGGTAATTTTATGTATTAATTATATGGACGCCGCCCGATTATACGATCAGTTGGTTTTTTTGTTGTTTTACAGTTATGTTTGCCACCTGAAATATTTGTTTTAATTTAATTTTTAATATTTATTTATTTAATAAGAAGCCAATATAATATATAGTGTATTTTATCTTTTGTACATAGCTCATTACATATTGAACATTTTATTGTACACTGTACACTACACTTAAAAAAAATTCATCAAATCAGCTTCACGCTGTATCCCGCACACAGCAGGGTAGGCAGAGGGAATCTAGTGTAAGACACTCCGCTCCCCACTTTCTGCCAGATTCTGGAGGCATTGCGTGTTGAGTGCACCAGAGCGAAGAAATGGAAATATCAATTTAAGTAAATATTTCATCTCCTCGAGTGGGAATTGAACCCACAACCAGTCGGTTTTACAGTTACACTTTGTGCCGCTGCGCCACGACTTAAAGACTTAAAGACTAACTTAAATGGCTTAATATAATCATTATTCTAATTTTGTTGAATGTTGCATAACGATGACAACTCCACGTAGATACTATGTCACTTAATTGGAGAAATAATTATAACCACACCAGATAATGTCATAATATTTTGAGAAGGAAGAAAAGAAAGGCAACTAATAAATTTCATGACTTACCGACATATGTTTTATTTTATGAATCGTAATCATATAAATATTGGGAATTGCACGAAAATCGTCAAACAGCAGATTATTTTGCTTATGATTCATATAAAACTCCAAAATCGTAATTAAATTTAAAAGAAGTATTAAAATAAAGCCAAGGTAAGGGGGTTCAAAGAGGGGGCATAGACAGCTCATTGCAAGGGCAGATGTACACTGACACCTGCCCTTCGACAGTGGCCCTCTCATTCTTTCTCTTTCATCCTCCTTCATATTTGCTACAAATATCTCTTTCTAGTAGCTAGTTTCATGAATAATTAATTAAATTTATATCAAATCAAGCAAATTATATCTTTTTTCAAATATTCAAACGTCTTATTTTAATTTAATCGCGGTCTAGAGATGGAAAATTTGTGTAGTCATTTTATATCAAGTTGAGACTTCCTAAGATCATTGATTAAGTTAAAACTTATTTTCATTAAACTATGTTGCTGTGCGATCAGCTGTGAAATCGAATCATTGACACCGACCGCAGGTGTCTTTACTACTATAATTACAAAATATGAAGCTATAAAGGTAAATTTCGTACCGTGCTGCTTCGTAGCGTGCGTGGGTCAAATACAAATTGACCGTATACTTAGCACATTTTAAAAGACAAAGAGAATTATGTTTTTTATATTTTTTTTTATATTGATCAGTAAAGCTTATTAAGTTATTTAATCTTTTTTTTTCAACAACCATCTAATAGTACAATTTCTTAATAATGTTATTTTTTACATTCAAAAATATCCAAAATTGTATATAAAGATATATGACTGACGTCAAAAATGCGTAGAATAACATCATAATGACAAAAACACGACAAAACCACTGTTATTAACTCAACACAAAGCGTTTAAGTAAATATCGTGAGCGAAAACGCAACGAGCGAACGCCAACTTTATTACAAGCACTACTGGTCAGCGTAGTTTTCAGACGGGCAGGTGCTCGCGGGTCGCACACTTCTTTCATTAAAATTAATACCAATGTCGCGTGTGCACATTCTTTCTCGATAACGCCTCAACGTAATTAAGGTATGGTTTAAAACGGGCAAACCCGTCCGGAGCGACGCGACGTGGCCGCCGTCGCGCGCGCGCCACGCGCCTCCTGCGCCCGCGCAGGCCGGCTAGGCGCTGTGTACACTGTGCAGTGTGCGCGCAGTGTGTGCGCGCCGCAATACGATACTGATAAGGGTTTTCGCAATATTGTTAATTTTGATAAAAAGTTTTTAATGGTGTTTTTTTTGTTTTTTTATGTTGTTTTTGGAGTTTTATTCCTTTTTTTATAATGATAAAATATGCTATATCAGAGGCCCGTCGTGGCGCAGGCGCTCAAGTATATGACAGTAAACGCGACAGGTTATAGATTTGATTTCTACTCGAGGAAATTTAATAAAATAAAAGTAAAAGTCCTTGACTCCGTGTCCATGCCTCGACAGGCAAAGCGTGCGTTAAATTTCGCCAATCACCAAAGAATACCACCAGAATTCGGCGAAAAGTGGGGAGCAGAATTTTTCAACACTAGGTTTCCTCTGCCTATCCTACTACATGCAGTATATAATGTGAAGCTGAAAAAAGAAAAAAATACACAAAATTATTACTCTTTGTAGAAATAATACATTAGCATATGAATTAAAAAAAACATAAAATATCTCAAAAAGCTTTACTGTTGTCATATATTTAAATAATTTGTAATTTTACATTTGCTACTACATATTTGCTACAAACATCTCATTCTAGTAGCTAATTCTTGATATTGCTAATTTCATGAATCATGTTTATGACGTATAATGAAACGACCCAAACGCTGTACGTTAACTTTTCCTTAAGTGTAGGCCAACCATAATATTTTTATTTTACAACATGGAAGACAACATATCATATCAAGATTGTATGACACAGAGTATCGAGTTTGTTTATTGGCAATCAGCGTTCGGACTTGTATTTATGTTACTTCTCTTTCACCTGCTAATGCTGTAATCGTCATTTTTAAATAAATCTTAGAAGTCAGCCGCTAGAGGTAAATGTGTGCGGCGAAACAAAGCTAATAATCTATTTAGGTCTATTTTATCGTTGCAGCTAACAAGGTACCATAAACAAATAAACCAATTGATCGACAAAAAATTTTGAAGAGACGTTTTTTCGAATTTTCTCATAGATTTTAATTAAAAGGATTACATTACAGTTGTATAGTAGAGATAAATTTATACTCTTCGAGATATCTTAATAATGTAATGTACAATTTAATTGTTTTATTTATTTACAATATCTATAGTAACAGTTTATTTGCTATAGCCAGCCTTTAACTACAGTTCTTAGAAGAATTCTTTCAAATTTCGCTTGTCAGTTGTCGACACTCGAATAGGGACACGCCTCCGCGCCAGGATATCTGCCTGGATAGGTGTCGAAGTGTCGAAATGTCTCGAGAGTTCCTTCCTGCCGACGTCACAATGTCCGACACAGACGTTGGGATCACAAACTGATGCGATATCAAGATAGTCTCTACTGTTTTACAAGCAATCTTGACAACCTATTTGCATTTTGGTATACTGAATACAGAGCGTGGGAATTATTCTGATTCAACGTGGTTTGTCATTGACATTTGTTTTAGATTTACTTGTGGCTATTGTAAAACTATTTGTGTATTTTTTAGCTTTACGCTGTATTCAGCACTTAACAGAGTAGACAGTGTTAAAACACTTTATTCCTATTAAGACACTTCCGTTCCCCACTTTCCGACGAATTCTGAAAGCATATCGTGTTAAGTGGTGGAACTCTACTTTGCCTTGATTCCAGAGCGAAGAAATGAAAATATATCATTTCCTCGAGTGGAAATCGAACGCATAATCTATCGAACTTACAGTCACACTTTTGTGCTCTTGCGCCGCTATTGACTTCTAATTTGTATATTTTGATTGAAATAAAATCACAATCTCTTATCTTATTAAATCCATACTAAGTGCGGCGTTGAGTTCTGTCACTCAACACGCAATGCTTCCAGAATTCAGCAGAAAATGGGGAACGCCCTGGTGCGTGCGGGATACAGCGTAAAGTTGATTTTTTAATTTATTAAATCCATAAAATCTCAATCTTATCTACTCATAAAATTGAAATTTCATATAACACAGATTTAAAATATTACCCCAACATTAAAACGCGTTAACACTCTGATCAATCAATTAAAACCGCATATTGTATAGACATTTCGAATATGAAACTCACGCAGTTCACTACATTTGACTAGCCTAGCTTTGTAAAAAACCAATGGTAAAAATGCATAACATTCTCTTTATATAAAGCTTATAATATCACCCTTTGCGGCGCGATGAATAGCAGTCACTCAACAAATCGTTAATCAAACTATATTGGATATGAATCAGGTAGTTTTATTGTGTTACCGATGCCGGCACCACTAAACATAATATGATTTATAGTCAAACATAATTTTTAAATATGTAACTAATGTGAAACTTATTTTTAATAATGCTTGCAACCGGGAGCGAAAAAAGCTACCGAACTGCCCAAAGTAACAACTTCTGGGCACGCACTGGTAATATATCGTTGTTTATATAAAATATTATCCTTAAGGCGGTATGTTTAATAGTATTAATTAATTATACATTAATAAAAATAAGAACTGTTTCATGAAAACTGAATATTTCGTGATGAAAAATAAAAATTAATAACACACTACTGTGGTGCTGCAGTCATCGTATGTCGGACTTTACAAGAGAAATAGCAGGTTCTTTACTTTAAAATTAATTTTAAGACTATCTATCTATAGAGCGTAGGCCTCATTTAAAATTGTCATTCATGGATGAAGAGAAAAATTATTTTATAAATCTTTTAAACTTTTTTTCACAATTAGGTTATTTATGTTTTCATTTTCCCTGCCATATTAGACAAAATGTGACGTTGAGTTCCGCCAACCATTTTATGTAGAGACGATCTTTACATACTAAAAAATAATCATGATTTTTTTCTGTTGTAATTGTTGTGTAGATAAATTCATAAATCGTGCTAAAACATAGCCAATATTCTCAAAAACAACTTCCAAATTGAAAAAACTTAAAACTTAAATTAAACTCTAAGGAGGAACAAATATTTCTACTTCCTTGCTCTATCAGATCAAAAAACTGTGGCGTTGATCCCCATTACACAATACGTAATATTAGGAATATCGAGTGGAAATTGGGGCCCGAAGTTTGTTAATATGTGTCTTAGACTTCGTTAGCCTGCCCTGCTTTATACCCACTTCCGCCAAATTCTGGAGGCATTGCGTTTTGAGTGGCGGAACTCAACGCTCGTTCAAAATTCAAATTCTCGGTACCAGAGCGAGGAAATGAAAACAGTAGGTAAGTATTAAAGCCGCATAGTATGCGATTAAATAAGTTAACTAACCAACAGCCTACCCTGCTTTGGAGCACAAAGCTGCTTATTAAGTATTAAACGATACTTATCATATTCTTTTTCTTCATATTTACTATATTATTTTGACATAAAAATGACTTCATATAAACATACGCGAACATGATATAAAAACAATAATTAATTCATAGATAAATGTTTGTTTTGGGTCCCACACCAGTGAACCATATCGCATCAGCAGATGACATGTTTCCCATAATCATCGTAACATCCCCATCGTCCCACGTTTTACATCTCCGTAATTTGTCAAATGTAATTGCTTTACAGTAATTGTCCGAATAAGTGGCGGTCACACGCTGTTTTACTATTGATCGTTAGATCTGTTTTACGTTAATCATAGTATTGGAAATGCAAGCTTTGATATTTTTGTTTTATTTATGTAGTTTTATCGCTTCGCTTTGGTGTCGAGGCAAAGCGCGGCGTTGAATTCCGCCACTCGCAGTAACAATGCCTCCAAAATTCGGTGGAAAATGGAAAACGGAGTATTAAGATACTAGGTTCCCTCTTCGCTTTGGTGTCAAGGCAAAGCGCGGCGTTGAATTCCGCCACTCGCAATAACAATGCCTCCAAAATTCGTCGGAAAATGGAAAAAGGAGAGTTAAGACACTAGGTTCCCTCTGCCTACCCTGCTGCGTGCGTGATACAGCGTGTAACTAAAAAAAAATATGTAATTTACAATAGCGGTTTATATCACTTGCATATTATCCTACAAAGCGTGAAGCTCTAAAACAATCTACACATGATAAGAACTTTATTACCACAATAACAGCTTACGTTCATTATGTTATAGGTGTTATAATGGTCGTACAGCAGACGAAGTGACGAAGTCTCTCTGCCTACAAAAATAACGGAGACTCGCAAATATAAAATAATAAAAATTACGTTTGTGCCAATTTTTAATATAAGGAATAAGTCCTTATATTTATTATGTATTTTAAATATGTTATTTTATTTTTTAATGGTCAGAGCGCCTCGTCAGTTTCCAGGAGGCGCGGGTTCGAGTCCCGCTGCATTTAAATTTTTATACGTTTTCTAAATGAGTATGTTATTTTATTACAAAATAACATAATAAAAATCCAAAATGTATTTACGTATCATTATTTTATGTTATATTATTCTATGGTGACACAATTATGACACAGGCCGTGGCCTACGTGCCTATTTTTCATAAATTTCATATTTCAATAAAATCCATTAAAGAATATATTTTACAAATTAATAAAAAATCTAAACTTTCTACAACGTTTACTATTTTTCAAACGGTATCCGGAATGTTGTCGTCAAGTTACATATTGGTAAGGGCATTAATTTTATCTTAATTATACGACGTGAGGTGAAACAGTTGTAATTAATTACGAAATTAGAAATTATCACAAATAATTTTTATGAAGAGACCAGTCGCGGCACAGGGGCACAAAGTGCGACTGTAAAACCGACTGGTTGTGGGTTCGATCCCCACTTGAGGAGATGAAATGTTTATTTAAATTTATATTTCCATGAAAAAAAAATATGAATTGATCGAAAGACAAAAATTTATAGTCTAAATACTTAATAAACTCACTAACTGGAGAAAAAAATGTCTTTTAACATTTTATTGGCGAAATTCATACAAGTGGATTTTTAATCTTAATGAAAGATATATTGATATTGATGTCACGAAATTTGTTATGGTTAGCTTTACGCTGTACCTTGCATAAAGAAAATTTAGAGAGTGAGTTGATCACAGATGTAAGGAGGCAACATAATTTTTGTTCAACTTCACGCTGTATCCCGCACTCAGCAGGGCAGGCAGAGGGAACCTAGTGTTAAGACACTCCGTTCCCTACTTTCGGCCGATTCTGGGGGCAATGCGTGAGTGGCAGAACTCAACGCCGTGCTTAGCCTCGACACCAGAGCGAAAAAATGGAAATATAAATTTAAGTAAATATTTCATCTCCTTGAATGGGGATCGAACCCACAACCAGTCGGTTTTAAAGCCACACTTCGTGCCACTGCACCACGTGGTTGTTAATTGTTATGTAAAATGTTTTTGTTCTCCCTTTTTTTTTGTTATTACGTTTATGTTCATATTGTATCTTTAATGTTCAGTTTTTTTTTTATTTCACTATATAATTTGAAATAGTTGTATAGCTGGACGCAATATACGCATTGCTTTCAAACCGATATACATTATTGATATTATATTGTGCTTGTAATATCAAAACTCATATAAAAATGTAATAGCCTAAAAAAAATAAATAAATAAAAGCAAGGTAGGCCGAAACAACTCTCTACCACCTACCGGCTAATTTTCGAGACATTGCGATTTGAGTGGCGTAACCCAATACCGCGCTTTGTCTTGTTACCAGAGCGAAGCGATTTGAAGTCACCCAACAACCACCAGATATGCTACGCCACATTGATGACATTTACAATACCTACATTACTATATGGGAAACAAAAATAATATAAATATTATCACACAGTAAACATACCCTGAGCCGTTTATACAAATTCGTTTTCGTTAAGTGGAAAAAATTATTAATATTTTATTTGCGAAAAACTTACAAGTGAGTCCTTATAGGGCTTAAAATATTTCTTCGTTATTTTAAATTTTAAGGGACTTAAATTGTTAAATATATAGTTAAGTTTTATATTATTTCTAATACAAAACTATTAATATAACTTAACAAAAAAATATTAAGCTTCTGTTAAAGAAAACAAAATACTAAAATTTCTAAAAAAAAATAAAAATAAATTTTTATATCCACTTAGATCCATACATGGCCTTAACTATAAAAGTACGTACTTCCCTAAAGTCAGAGACGTTAGCTAACTTAATGAAAAGAACAAGATACTGCACTAATTAAAGAAATTAAAGTAAAAGATGTGTGTGTTTTTATTTCGGGATCCGACTTGGCGGCGACTTTTGATCAGTTAGCGTAATAAAAAAGCTTTTTACTTTTTACGCTTACATTTATTTGATATTTTTGTCAAAGAACTTAACGCCTATATAAGTACTTGTTTTGTTTTAACATATAAGTATTTGACTATCAGGTGTCATATCTGAACACTTAAAAAAGTAAAAACTACTAAAAGTAGTTGCAAAAATTAAAAACATAGAAGTTTATCTCAAATGAAATCTCCCGCCTTCAGAATAAGCGGCCAGTTTGTAACACTTCAATAACATGCTTATATTTGCGTTTATTAAGACAGTTTATAATTATATACTGTATAAATTTTTATAAATTAGTTTTGCCATAATAGTAATTATATAAAAATCTAAAATCTGCTTCACGCTGTATCCCGCACACAGCAGAGTAGGCAGAGAGAACCTAGTGTTAAGACACTCCGTTCCCCACTTTCTGCCGAATTCTGGAGGCATTGCGTGTTGAGTGGCAGAGCTCAACGCCGCGCTTAGCCTCGACACCAGAGCGAAGAAATGGAAATATAAATTTAAGTAAATATTTCACCTCCTCAAGTGGGGATCGAACCCACAACCAGTCGGTTTTACAGTCACACTTTGTGCCCCTGCGCCACGCTTGTATTTAATAAATATATACATGTATTTAATAAATATATACATGTATTTAATAATTATATGTATATATTTATTAAAGCCAAAATAAATTTATAGTCATAATTTTAATTGAAACTTATGTCGAAAGAACATTTTCAATATTTCTTGTTTCTTTTAAGTTGACGGCAGAGCATACAAATTTGTAGAAATAATTAATCAATGCTAAACGAGTCAGCGTTCTAGTAAAATATTTGAATTTTTCATGTAAAATGCTTATTTTAATTAATTGGAGTTAAAAATCAATAAATTATTAGGCCACATTAAATTAACCGATTGGTATTTAAATAATTCGAGAGGCAGAGACACGATCCATACGTTCCCAGCTAATCGATATTTGAACATTTCGAATATGTAAAAAATGTGAGACTACGTGTATACAAAAGATACACGATTTTAAAATAATCATATTATACCAAATATCTGAATAATATTACCAAATATATATATAATCTATATAGATAATATGTATACAATTTTGAGGCCAGTCGTGGCACAGAGGCACAAGCGTAAATGTGACCGATTGTGGGTTCGATTCGAAGTTGAGGAAATAAAATAATTAATATTTTCATTTCTTCTCTGTGGTGTTGAGACAAAAGTTGTCAATAAATATTCTTTACACATAAATTTAATAAAAAGTAACAAAAAAATGATTACCTACAATCTCGTGATTATATAGCCTCTAGTATATTTTATTTCAAGATATATATGAATATCATGTAAATCAAATAAAAGTAAACTTCAAGAGATTACGTCTATTTGAACTTTGTATTAAAAATCACCTGTATAAGATTCCAGCTCGTTTGCCATATTTTTATTTTCACTTATTTGCTAAAGAATTGCAGTTTTTATCCTTATAAGTGTAAATTTTTGCTTATTGTAAAGGAGAAAATAGTCTTAATTTGTTGCCTATTATTGGAACAATGACCATTTACTGCGTCTGGATATATTGGTGGTGACTAGTAATTTGCTACTGAAGCATACCAGCGGCTACGTATTAAACTCTCTAAAGCACATGCGGGTACATAAGAACCGAATAAATCTTTCATTTAGAGCCTTAAATAGTAAACAAAATGAAAACAATAAATTGTTGAAACTACAATCCAAATCAAGAGATTTAGCGGTTCTAAGTTCACCTAGTATTGAAGTAATATTTATCAAATTGATAGGTAGGTGCTAAAATATTAGCAGATAATATATTCCAATACATATATTAAAATTTTTATACAAAAAAAAAATAGTGGTCATCAAAAAAAATGGACACGCGTTAGCCTCTCCCTGCCCGCTCCCCTAAACACGTCGCCAGGTACCCGTTCGTACCAAAGGGGAAGGGATGATGGAAAATAATAGGGGAAGAGAATTTTAAAATTTATATTTTTTGCAGCCGGCGCAGGTGATATAACGCGTGCGCGTGCGCCGCCGGCTCACTTGTGCGTGAAGCTCCGCTGCCGTCGCCCGCGCTCGACTTACTAAAAGCTCCCACGAAGCCTCCCTTACGCGCCGGCCAGTGCTTTTCCGACCGCCGCGCGGATAGCTTGTGTACAATTTACATCGCGACCGGTCGCGTAAACACGTAAAATGCTACAAGAAATTCAACTAGTCCAAGGTCAGACGAACTACGTAGTCGTCTCGCCTGGCTACTCTTCAGCGACAATCACAAAACCTACAGCAGAAAAACGGATGTTGCCAATTGCACCAGCTCCAGAAAAGAATTATGTCACTCACGATTCACCACCGAATCTACAATATAGGAAAAAGGTGCATTTCAGAACGAATCCATACACCGGTCCTCAGGCTGTGTCCATTGCCAGGCGTAATGCTCGTGAACGCAATCGTGTTAAACAAGTAAATGATGGATTTAATGCTCTACGACGACACCTCCCAGCATCAGTTGTCGCCGCCCTATCTGGTGGAGCTCGACGAGGATCAGGCAAGAAGCTAAGCAAAGTAGACACGTTACGAATGGTTGTTGAGTATATAAGATATCTACAGCAATTGCTAGATGAAAGCGATGCTGCCTTAGGTATCACACGTGATCAAGAAAACAGAGAAAACATACCCAATACAAATTCACAAAATATCACGGTAACAGATATGGATGACGGTTTCTTTTACGGAAGTAGTTCACCTTGTTCAGAAAAACCTAATTCCCCTGCACCTTCAGAATGTTCATCAGGAGTATCGTCAGCTTATTCAGCAGTTGATAGATATGAAGTGACAACGCAACAGAACCTCGGTCCCATGGATGAAGATGAGCTCCTGGATGTCATTTCGTGGTGGCAACAAAAATAGCGATAATGTAAGATTTTAAAGTTTTCTTTTTTTTATTTATTTTTAAGTTTCATATATTAAAAATAGTTGTAGTTTCAAGTATTA
This sequence comes from Heliconius himera, assembly GCA_021202915.1. Classification (NCBI taxonomy): domain Eukaryota; kingdom Metazoa; phylum Arthropoda; class Insecta; order Lepidoptera; family Nymphalidae; genus Heliconius; species Heliconius himera. The sequence continues at coordinate 399,684 of JAJHJA010000207.1, forward strand.
GATATTTTTAAATATTTATATTATATAAAAATGTGTCTTCTATATACATACATATATTTTTTAAACAAAACAATATTTATAACAAATATTTTATTTTGTTTACAGGTAACCGAGCCACCGAATTAAGTTTGGATCCCTCCGACTTACTATATTATTATAGTGAATACGAAAAGACTCTTGATATTTCTAGTCAAATTGTAGTGCCTTAGTGACTTAGGATTAAAAATTAGTGATTAATATATTAAATTTGTTCATTAAATTAATGTGATTTTATGGTATTAAGTTTCAGCGACGTCTTAGATTTTTATCCGTTTAGATTTGTTACCTATAAGTGAGTTTTTGAGGCTTTATTTTTTCATAATAGAGCCTGTAGATACAAATGTAAATACATATTTAGTTTTAAGATATTGAATAAATTATTTATTTCATACTGTGTAAATCTTTTATGATTCTTATTGGAGATCGAAATATAAAATGCATTTGATTTTGCAAAGAGTTAAAAGTTCCAATACAGCTTCATTAATTAATACTTTTTTTTAAGAATACTACTAACAGTCTAAAGAAAATTTGTCCATGAGTTAAAAATAAATTTATTACATTTTGCAGTATATAAACAAGAAATTAAATCAAATTAAATTAGCTTCACGCTGTATGCCACTCACAGCTGGATAGACAGAGGGAACTTACACACCGTTCCTCACTTACTGCCGAATTTTGGTGGCGGAACTCAACGCCGCGTTTTGCCTCGACACCAGAGCGAAGAAAATAAAAATTTAATTTAATAAATATTTCATTCCCTCGAGTGGGGATCGAACCCACAACCAGTCACTTTTTCAGGCACACTCTGCGCCTCTACTGGCCTCGCCAAATATATAATATTAATATATACAAATAAGAAATATTTATTTTTGCAGTACATAAATAAGAAAAAATCATTAAATAAATACTGAATTGTTTTTCAATAAGACCTTCACAGACATTCCTTTACACATGAAAATCATATCGTTAAATTTTTTGTTCACTTCTATACACATTTGACATTTTAATAGATTTTTTTTATTTCAAATGTATCCTTTACAATTTCAAATTATTTTCTTAATTTTCACATATAGTTGAACAAGAAGACAAAACGTGGAGTTAAGTTCCACCACTTAACATGCAAATTGTGTTGGGTGGAAAGAAGAAAAGAAATGTGTAGGCAGAAGGAACCCAGTGTTTAATACTAGATTCCTTCTGCCTAATGTGCCATATGAAAATGCAATGTGAAACTAAGAAAAAATATATATTTTTTATTTAATTGGAAAATAATAATTTTCAAAATATATATTTTTTTTATTTAATTGGAAAATAATAATTTTCCTATATAACTTAATTTTCCTACATCCCTAGAGCGATAGTCAGAGAGATCGGAGCGCAAAACGCTACGGTACGGTAATAATCTAATAATTAAAAAAAATAAAAATTAATTAAAATATAAAAATTCATAAATAATCATTATAAAAAAATAAAAATGAAGGAACTAAAAAAACTAAATCATCTTTTTTTACCGCGCTCTGGTAACAACATAAAGCGCGGCGTTGAGAACTGAGTAGTTTGTGTCGTACTAAGTGTCTTAACATTTCGAGTGGTCCACTGCCTACCTTGCGGAACATCACGTGAAGCTAAAAAATAAAAAATCATATATAATTTTTTTTATAATTAATAAATAAAAAAATGTACGTTGTTTTTTTTCATTATTTTTGTCTATAGTCTAGTTTGTTTATTATATATATTTTAAATTAGCTTTACGCTGTATCCTGCACACAGCAGGGGGTAGGCATAGGGACCCTAGTGTATAATCCGTTTCCCAATTTCTGGCAAATTTTATGAGGCATTGCGTGTTGAGTGGCGGACACGCTTGTGCCCCTGTAACGCGACGGTTGTGGTATGTTTTTATTTCTTGGGTCTGGAATCAAGGCAAAAAGCTCGGCGTTGATTTCTGTTACTATATCGTTTCAGAAATAATAGTTTTTCTTTAATAATCTTAAAAACACATATTAAAATATTATTTAAAGAAAAGTGGTAAGTAATGAGGCCGCCGTGCCGTAGGGGAAGAATGTGGATGTACGCAATGATTGTGGGTTCGATTCCCACTTGGAGAAATGAAATACTTAGAATTTCCATTTTCTTGCTTTGATGTCGAGGCAAACCACGGCTTTGAGTTCCGCCACTCAACACTGCCAACAATGCCTTAGAATTAAGCCGAAACTGGAGAGCGGAAGTGTCTAAATCGGAACGGAGTGTCTTAACACTAGGTTCCCAGATTCTGGCTGCCTACACTGCTATGTGTGGAATACAGAGTGAAGTTGAAAAAAAAATGCGATAGGCAATAAATTTATATAGATTTTAATATATAGCATATGTAGTTATATCTATGAAAAATTAATTTATTAGCAGGTTTACATTTTAAAAAAAAACTTACAATTCTGCTGTTTGGGTTGTTTAATTTATGGGTACCATTAAAAAAATAGAAAATATTGCTGATATTGTATTTTATTAAGATGATTGCCGAGATATCGCTTCCATTACCCCTTGCGCATCATAAATCAAAGATGCCTATAGCCCATATGGCAGAATTAGCGACTAGATGCTACGCCGAAGACATTCCTCAAAAAACCCATAAAAAATACCCCACACGAGACCAATTCAATCATTATTATACGACAACTATGGGGGTAAACACTATTAATTTATAACCAATGTGGGTGGATAAACTGACATTATTTTTTTTATTAAAAACATTAAATAACTATAATTTTATATGGTCTTTATTAGGCTTCGAACATATTTTAACGACTGTACAAAATATAGTGTGTGATTTTTATTTATTTCATTAAATATTGATTAAGAATCAATGTAATACCATTGACAAACTTAACTAAATATATATATAGATAAACTTTTAGGGGTAGTTTTAATAAAGTACAGATAAATGTATAAAATTTGTCAATATTGGTGACGATAACCGTAAATTGCTTTATCTTTCATGTGTAATTATAGTATTAATTGAAAATCAATTATAACAATCATATCCGTAAACTAAGTTAAGGTTAAGCTCGGCGTTGAGTTCTGCCACTCAACACGCAATGCCTCCAGATTTCGGCAGAAAGTGGGGAACGGAGTGTCTTAACATTAGGTTCCCTCTGCCTACCCTGCTCTGTGCGGGATGCAGCTGATTAAAAAATAAAATAATATAGTTATTGGAGCAAAATTACTTAAACAGATTATTATTGTGATGATGATTTTTTTTTTGCAAAAATAGTTTATAACATCAGTAAGTTACTGTAAACGCAACAGGTTGTGGGTTCGATTCGCACTCAAATCACAAATTATACATTTAATATTTTCATTACCTCGTTACCAACGAAAGCTCGGCGAGATCCACCACTCAATATGCAATGCCTTCAGATTTCGGCGGAAAATGGGGAGAAAGTCCCAGGTTTCTTCAACCTATTCTGCTATATGAATATACAGCGTCGAGCTAAAAAAAGTTAATAACATCAGAAAACCAGATTTCGGTGGAAAATGGGGAGAAGTCCAGGTTCCTTCAACCTATTCTTCTAGGTGAATATACAGATTCAAGATAAAAAAAGTTAATAGCATCAGCAACAGGCAAGACGTCTAACAAATTTGGTTGTTGGAACAGACATATTAATTGATTGTAAAAATCTATCCTTGGATCCGTGTGACCAGCGTCTCTATAAAAACGTTATTGTTTTGATAAAAAATGACATGCCATAGAGGAATCTTGATAATAAGCGTGGGCGGGGACGTAACAAAAGAGAAATTGGTTAACACCACACAACACAATACGGGCTAAAGTTTTGATTCGGGTGTAAAATTAAATTTTTCTAACAACCGTCTATTGTTTGTTTATTTATCATTTTTTTTTGTGATATATTTGACCCGTTTGATGTTTATTTGTTTACTTTTAAGAAACGGCACTCCTAGCTACCAATTAAACTATAACGATCTAAACGTTTATTAGCAGGACTAGATAATTATTTTGTAATAATCAGCTTCACGCTGTATCCCGCACACAGCAGGGTAGGCAGCGGGAACCTAGTGTTACGACACTCCGTTCCCTACTTTCTGCCGAATTCTGGAGGCATTGCGTGTTGAGTGGCAGAACTCAACACCGCACTTTGCCTCGATACCAGAGCGAAGAAATGGTAATATAAATTTGAATAAACAATTAATCTCCTCGAGTGGGGATCGAACCCACAACCAGTCGGTTTTACAGTCACACTTTGTGCCCCTGTGCCACGACAGGCCTCTGGACTTCTTTTGTAATAAAAAAGTATAAATTCATGTACATAAAAGAATTCGTTTGAAATATCGATATATATCGAATTATTCCTTGACATTAATCAAGAATTGTAGTTGCGTATCTCAGCCTTTCCTTGCGTGGTTCAGTGAAGGCTTTTAGGAAGTTTATCTTGCTAATGATGTTTAACGACGTAGCTCCACTCTGCGTTATCACTGGCTGTCGCCTACGGTAGCCAGTGCATATTTATTGGGTCGGTTTTAAAAATTCAACTCTATATCCTGCAAATTAAGATTTAATTTAAATATAACGTTGAAAGATAGCGAAATAGTGGTAGCATTTTCTCATCGGCTGTACCTTTGTCGCCTTTCATATCTCAATAGTAAATTAATTGACGGATTGTGGTAGCCGTATTGATTACTTAGCTTTTTGTGGGATACGGAAACTCTTTTGTCACTTATTTTATCAGAAAGATCTCATCTTATTTAAGTGAGACACAAGAAACCATTATATAAACAAAACAAAATCCATTTTTAATCTTCCATTATAATTTTTACTAAAATATTAAACTAGAAATGTCATAAAAATTACTAAATTCAACTGAAACGATATATTAATTTACTCACCCATTAAACGTATAAGCGGAGAGTGCTCTAATTGACCGGAATATATATACCAGCAGTTATACCAATTGAATATTTCGGGCACAGAGAACAAAGGCCGGCAACACGGCTGTCGGCTGCATTAACGCCCTACCACAATAAATCCCTGTGGTCCGTCGCCACGGGCCTAATTACTCTGGATATCGGGTGATATACTGTCTACTTAAGGCCCGTGATGTATGGCTGGAGTCAAAGGATTGGACGCCGCACGCCCGCGGCACGGATCCGATGCTAAGATTATAATTATGCGTGTTTAGGATAACTATCGACGATCGGTAACCTACCAGCGTCCACGGAAGCACAAGTAAATCTGATATACTCTCTAAAACATGCGGCTAAGGTTATTTCTATAAGAACTAGAATTATATTTGTTTTAGATGTAATGAAAACAATAAACTAAAATAAATTAAAACCGGACGAATTTGGACGGTTTCTAAAGAGGCGCTGGTTCAAATCCTGCTACGTTAAAATTTTTATACATTTCCTAATAATAATTATTATTTCTTAAGTGTAGAATAACACTTTAAAAATATGAAAAAAATAAAATAAAATTCCCATAATTCCTGGAACTATCAAATATAAAAATCGTATGTAAACAAAAGGACAATATTTTCAAAATAATTATAGAAATATTGAAGTAAATATATCATCAAATATGATCTGTAAGAAAATTTAACAATAGAGCTGATAAGATCAAAACTCGAGCTTCACTAGACAAATTGCACCCATTCAAAACCAAACTTGTTTACAAAACATGTCATTCTGTGGGAATTACTTTAAATGGTGTTCTGTACTGTGAAATTGATTCTAAGATTTTCTTTGAAAATAGTGTAAAAGATTACATATCTTGTATCTCGATATCTATAAACACAAACGCCTTTTAAAATTTGAAAATAAAAACTTATAATAACCCTTTTTTTTGATAAGCGAAAAGAAATTTTTAAATCTAAATTACGTGATAATTTATTATAATTATTATCGTTATATTTATTGATAATGTTTCTGACTTTGCCAAAGACTTTTCTCTTCTAACACTTCTAATGTATGCTTTTGATTTATTGAATCGCTGTTTTTGTGAAAATTGCATTAAAATCAGTTGCGTAGCTTAAAAGATCTAAAGGTGCATCGGTAAGAAGCGGTTTTTTAAATATATATATTTTGTAAAGACATTAAAGTAATAACAGTACAGATATCTCTCTAACACCGTCATCCAATTAATACAACAAAAAAACTCGGTCAGCTACTATAACATGAAAAGACAAATAAAATTATACTAAATATAATATTTTGTAAGAAAACGTTAAATATTATTAAAAATATACAATATTTTACAAAATATGTCAAATCGAAAAATGATTTTAACGTTGTTTTTCTTTCACTTCCAATCTAAACCCAACCAATACAATAATGGATTCTTATTTGTAAGTGTAATACCCATTCCGAGCAGATGTCAAAGGATTGCGGGCAAGGTGTCCCGCTCAGGTGTTCGGGCACAAGCCAAAAAATTGTATTGAATGTATAGATGAAAGCTCAAATATACTTTCTTATTTATTTAACATTGCGAAAATATGTTCATTATAAAATAACACACATATATAAAATAATTATCGATTTTTAATTCGATTTTAGATATTTAGTTTTTAGAAATTAACTGTTATAGGTTCGATTGTCACTCGAGGGAAAGAAATATTTAATATTTTAATTTTTCGCTCTGGTGTCGAGGCAAAAGCGCGGCGTTGAGTTCCGCCACTCACCACGTAATGCTTCTAGAATACGGCGGAGAGTGAGGAGCTTAACACTAGATTTCTGCCTACACTACTACACACGGGACACAGCGTTGAGCGAAAAATAATAATAATTTATAGATATTTATAGATATACCTAGTACACGATAATTGGAAAGTGGAGTGCTAAATTTGTTCTCAAAAAAAACAACCACATTATAGCTTATCATTATTTTAATATCTTATACTATACCCTTTTCTTAGAATATCTACTTAAATAAATTATATAACCCGTTGACCCGTTTTTACACCAGGCATTTCCGTTCGTACAGCTTTCATCTATCCTCGTGCCACTTGAAAGGTGCCGACGGAATCTGCCAATCAATGTATCTTCAAATTCTAAACCAGCTGTTGGACGGTCAAATAAGCTGTGACAGTTTGCGCAAAAACTTTCTTTTTGTACCCTTTCCATTTGTGCAATATTCACATTTTATACGTACGCTACGTACACCAGGTGAAAAATCTATTCTATTTTGATAGCCTTCAATAATTCTATTCATCGTTTAACTGGTACTTAAATGATATTATTATTATATTTTATTTTGTATTATTATTAATATTTTCAATATGTTCCACCTTTTATAGGATATTTGAGATTTTAAATCGGTTAGAATGTTGTTTTAAATAAAACATAAATATATTATTTAATTATTTCCTATATTTCGTTTACAGTATAAATAACATTACGATAAAGCAATAAATTCTTCTAATATTTTAATATTAATATATCAATATACGTATGCAAAGCCGTTCTAAGCGTACTAAAATCAACACTTAGCTAAGTTTATAGCATCATCGCCCGTTAGACGTCCAAATAAAGATTTAAATATATATTAAGAATTTATTTATACCTTCCAAATATTACGTGAAATTTAAATGATAATAAAAGGAACGAAAAGCAAACAAGTGGCGGAGTTTAAATATTTTACGGCGGACGTTTACACTGGTGTTAACGAGAGTCACCTCAATAAATGTATTGTGGACGAGCATAAATCTTCTCCAGTAGATTCAAAAATGGACACTACAATAAGGCCACATTAAGATGATATGAGCTATGTAATAAAAAATGTATGAAAAAGTAGCATTTAAATGAGAGTCAGAATGAGAGAGCCATTCCTCATCCAAATCACAATGTTTTTTTTTTTGTGTTGACACCCCGTTGTCCATTTTCCGCTTAATTTTCGAGATATCGCGTGTTTCGTGGCGAAACAGCACACCGCGCTTTTTCTTGTTACCAGAGTGAGAAAACGAAAATATTAAATAAATATTTTTCCCCGTTGGGGGAGTCGAACCCACACTCGTTTCGCACAGTCCACAGTCGCATTTACAGTCACGTGTGCTACAACGGCTATAATAATGATAAATGATATACATATAATGTATAACTTTTTGTGATTTTTTTTTATGTTACATTATTGCAAATCTTTTAAAATCTTGCGGTCACTATCCTAATGTCATTTCCGTGTTTGGGATATGGCAATTCCTTTATCATTATCACAAGGAACGAAGAATAGATATAGAAGAAAACTTCTAGTGATAGAGTTGTATTTATAAGCAATTATGCTTTGTGAGTGTAGGTTCATATCTCACTCAGGCGAAGTAATATATTTGTGTTAAACAATTTAATTAATTTATTTTTTTAATTACCTTTAGTAATCAATAAAAATATTACAAATAGTAATTTAATTAACTATAATTAACAAAAATTCTTTATCCAAATGCATATATTCCTTCTAAATAAAAATGTGTTAAGGGATTTATAATCTAAAAATTTAAAATTTTAACGATTTCAAAGTGTAAAAATTGCGATAAAAGCTAGGTATCGTCTCAACTTAAGTGGCCGATAAGGTCCGTGAGGAAGAAAAGTTGTTTTTTTAATTAACACATAAAGGCAAGATATCTTAATCTCTTCGGCGCCAATTCCTGAGAGAGCTTACCCCTTGATAAAAGTCGCGACGGCTTTATCAAACATAACCGTAGGGCATTCCTATGGAGCAGGATATGTTTAATGCAAAAAAACCCTTCGGTTTCTCTTTAATTATAGATTTTTAATTTTATAGTCTTAAATAGACCACCCCTGTGAACCGTTATTTCGTAAATACACTAAGGGAATATAAATATGGAAATAATACTACCATGGTAGATATCATCAGATCCCGCACACAGCAGGGTAGGCAGAGGGAACCTAGTATTAAGACACTCTGTTCCCCACTGTCCATCGAATTCAGAAGGCATTGCGTGTTGAGTGGCGGAACTCAACGCCGTGCTTTGCCTAGACACCAGAGCGAACAAACGGAAATATACTCGTAAATTTAAATAAATATTTTATTTCCTCTAGTGGGGATCGAACCCACAACCAGTCGCTTTTATAGTCACATTTTGTGTCCCAGCGCCACGACTGGCCATTTGGGATATTAATATTTGCATTTAATTATTTTTTTTACATTTTCCATACTTAGAAAAGTAAGAATACGATACCGAGTAGCCAATTATAAGAGACTACGAGGATGACAAAAACAAAAGCGGTTTTTGAACTTACCAAATAGGACTGAGTTCCATCGAGTAGGAAATGTACCAACTTCAGTCGCGGGCTTTCCCACTGCGCTATAACGGTGTTTACAGTATTAGAAGCCATATATTTTTTATTTAATTATTACTTAACGTCACTTCGTTATACTATTAGTGAATATCAATAAACTTAAAAAATACTATAAAATTACATCAGTAATAGATTTTTTAACTATGATAAAAGGTATTGTGGTAATTAAAAACAATTTCTTTTTGACATAATTTTACGTTTATTATTTTAATTTGTATTTACTATGGTTGTCTTTTAAATATTAAATTTAAGTATTTATGTAGTAAATTAAGCATATAAAATAAACACATATGTGATTTAGTTCTAAATAGATTCATAGCATCTACTGTATAATATTATAATAAATTTATAAAATATAAAATAATTTGAGGCTAGTCGTGGCGCAGCGGCACGAGGTGTGACTGCAAAACCGACTGGTTGTGGGTTCGATCCCCACTCGAGGAGATGAAATATTTACTTAAATTTATATTTCCATTTCTTCGCTCTGGTATCGAGGTTAAGCGCGGCGTTGAGCTCTGCCACTCAACACGCAATGCCTCCAGAATTCGGCAGAAAGTGGGGAACGGAGTGTCTTAACACTAGGTTCCCTCTGCCTACCCTGCTGTGTGCGGGATACAGCGTGAAGCTAATTTAATTTAATTTTTATTTAAAATAATTTTTAAAATATAAACTATAAAATTATAGATTTTTTTTTTCATTTAAATTATGCATATATTTTCCAAATTATGCCTATACATGATTTTTTTATCTTGCCATACTCACGCTAAAGTTAACAGAGTTACGTTTAAATAATAATCAAAAATGTAAAAAATCACCTTGTATAGATTAAACCTGTATAATAAGATGGTGCAACGTGGGAATTCGTTCTGGCGATCGCTGCACAGCTCGCAATAAATCACGAACGAGATTTATACTACTGGTAAATTATGTATGATTGTAAGTATATTATGATTATGTGAAAATAATAATCATAATATTGTTAGGATTATTATTTTCAGTATAATTAATTAAATTATATGCTTATAAATGACAACATTTTGAATTAATATATAGATTAATAGGATGAATGTGAAAAATAGTTTTTTTTTCAGCCATCATAGGTTACTCTGAGAGATATTCGGATCCCTGTTTAGTGGTTAAACTCAACGTTGCGCCTTGTCTTGTCAAAGAGACTTAATATATTTTCAATATTAAGTACCTACAATTATTTCCTCGAGTGGAGGTCGAACCTATAACATCGCGTTAACAGTCCGATACTGTTCCGGAGCGCCAAAAAGTGTATAAGTCTATAAGTGTGTGTGTGTGTGTGTGTGTGTGTGTGTGTGTGTGTGTGTGTGTTTTTTATATATGTTGATTAAATACGTTTTTCCTAGTTTTACACTGTAACCTGCACACATCAGGGTATGCAGTGTTAAGTCACTCCGTTCCCTAATTTCCGCTGAATTCTGGAGGCATTGCGTGTTGAATGGCGAAACTTAACGCCGCCCTTTTACCTCTACACCAAAGCGAATATTAAATATTTAATTTCCTCGAGTGGAAATCGAATCCACAACCAGTAGCGTTCAGAGTCACACGCTTACGCCATTACGCCATTGTACATATATAGGTATTTATAGAAACAACATTAAAGGTAATATAGTAACTTTGCAATCTCGTTTTATTAAAATTGATCATACAAACATATATCGGCCATTTCACGTGTGAAGTGGAGTGTCTTAATGCTAGGCTCACTCTAAAAATATTTATATCTTCTTAAATACATAAAAATATATTAGATTTTTTGAAAAAACCATATAAATATTTTATTTTAATCATAAATTAATTATTATTCCAATTATCGTAATAGAATAAGAAAAGTAAGTAAAAATTAAAGAGTTGGTGGCCCCGGCACGGAGGGCCACTGTTTGATCCATATTTAAATATTTTTTGCTAAAAGTTCTTTATCAGAAATCTTCGCTATCTTACGTTCTTATGATTTATCTTAAAAATCCTTCTAATCTGTGTTCAAAACTCTTGTTAGTATTCATGCTAAATTTGCATCTTATTAAGTATCTATATTGGAATTTCATATTTTGTGATATACCGTATCAAATATCGTAGATCGTTTATCGTAGATGAAAGCAAATTAAACATATTTACTACTGTCATAATTTATTTTTGGTATTTTTTATTTATTTCATTAGTATTTGTAAAATTGATGATGCCACTTGCTTAGGCAGAATATTATGAATTAATTTTTGTAGCGTTATCCAATTTTTGCATGTGTCTCGCTTATGACAGGCAGAGGGGACCTAGTGTTATCCGTTCACCACTTTCACTTTTTGCAGAAATTTTGTGTGGCGGGACTCAACGCCAGGTGGTGCCAGAGCAAAGAAATGAAAATATTAATAAATAATATTTCATTCCCCCGAGTGGGAATCGAACTCACAACCGTCACGTTACAGTCACGACAGCCTCGAGATTTTCTAGCATATAGCACTCGTTTCTAAATTTATTGATTGGAAAGTATATAGATACTTATTTCAATAATCTAGATACAACTAAAGAATTACATAATGAATTTAACTGTGTACATACACACTTACATATTTGAACAACAATTGTTTCTTTCTCTCAACCGTAGATTCTGCATTACACACATGACTTAAAAGATGATCGAATATCCTTTTATATACATAGGAAAAAAATATTATATTTATAACTAATTCAGTTTAAAATAACTCAATCACTTATCAAATACTTCCTTCTATAGGTTTCCAACAAAAATATCATAAAATTTCATTACAATCACACCTTCAATGTAGATAGCAAACAAAACTTTTAATTATATTAAACAAGATTTTTATTAAAACTGAAAAATAAATTGAAATTTCTCAAACATTTCCATCTTTAGCGCTGTAAGTATTGACCTCATGCCTTCGGCTACCACTAACCGCCCAGGAAGCGCAACTCAACGCGCGAATAAGAAATAAATTCCCTGGCAAGCGTAACAAAGGTGAAGCAAAAGGAAGCATTTTAGCCTTGGGCGTTTTTTCAACTACAACAATATTACCTTGTGTTTTGAAAAATCGAGACACAAGTATCACTTTCAAAATAGCTACGTTTGAGTGTACATCACTAATATTACTAATAACTTAGTATTTACATATTTACGCCCAGTATTAATAACCTATCTCCAACGTCAATCTTAGATTCGATGAAACAATCTAAGATTGACGTTGGAGATAGGTTATTAATACTGGGCGTTAGTTGTAGGCCGATTGAAGATTTTGAAAAATTGTTAAGACACTCCGTTCTCCTCCAAGTTTTGTTACCGTTAAGGGCTCTATCTTAATTTTTATTAAGTTTCCGTTTCGTTTATAAACCATTAATTTAATCAAATATGTATTATAATATATGTATATAAAAGTGAATAAAGATACACAATTTATAACAAATAAATAAAAATATATAGTAAAAATAGACAATATACTAAAACAATTGCAGTTTTTGAGATATCTGTTTAATATAACATATTTTCATTATTTTTTTAACTGCTGTTTATTTGAAGTCCCGTTTACATATAATCCCAATTAACAAAACTGGTTAACCAATAAATCAGTGTAGACTGGACGTGCCGATGTGTAGTGACATTGGTTTAGGTGGAAGCAATTTGTCTTACATCGAAAGATAGCATCAAAACATTCCTTCACACCTTTATTGACCCTTAGTCTAACTCTAAAAAACAAAATTTTGTCGAATCCAATAAATTTAGAAGCTCATACCCGAAAAATACTTGTAATTTTTCACTTGCACTTCAAAAAAACAATAAAATGCACTAACTTGACTTGACACACTAAACTAACACTTTGCAATATCGAATATGTTTATATTTCGTGTAATTGTAAATACTTGTTATTTATATTTTATGCGAAAATTGAGAAATTATTAAAAACTATGAATGAAAGGTTTTGTAAATCACCAATTTTCTTTTACCATTATGTGTAAAAATATAACTTTATTTATTGGACTTACTACAATTAATCTTTTTCTACCCTTGTATAAGCTGTTACAGAAAGAGTATAAAAAAAAAAAAAAAAAATTAGCTTCACGCTGTATCCCGCACACAGCAGGGTAGGCAGAGGGAACCTAGTGTTAAGACACTCCGTTCCCCACTTTCTGCCGAATTCTGGAGGCATTGCGTGTTGAGGGGCAGAACTCAACGCCGCGCTTAACCTCGACACCAGAGCGAAGAAATGGAAATATAAATTTAAGTAAATATTTCATCTCCTCGAGTGGGGATCGAACCCACAACCAGTCGGCTTTGCAGTCACACCTCGTGCCGCTGCGCCACGACCGGCCTCCTGAGAAAGAGTATATTGTTATTGAAATAGAATTATTTATATAAAATATTTCAGAACACGATAAATGATCAATTTATACCAACTTGTTAGGACACTAACTCTAAAAGTGTTATTCAAAGAGATAAAGAACCAGATAAGAAGTTAACCAAATATCGTCAATACAATACAATACAACGACATACTTTTTCATGTTCATTCAGCTTTTGTACACGAGGTGTTAAATTGTTCCCGAGATAAAATCTTCGCTACAATAAGAAGCTCTTACTGCACTTTTTATTTATTTTTTACTTTAATACTACAGCTGGGAACAAATTTGTGCATTTAAATATGAAAGCATTGATGATAAATTAAGAAAAACGCCTTGTTTTTCAATTGCATTTTAATTATAGCTTGTGGTTTCTTAAGTGACTGAGGTTATAAGTTAAACTTAAATTTTTGAAATTGCTGCGTGTATGACTGAAAAGGACATGTATTTGGGACTCTCCCAACTGCTGCTCCGCCCACCTCAAGTGGAACACGGCGAAGGCCAGAAACTCATGTGACGAATTAGTCACAACGGGACACTTTGTAAATCGTGGAAACATAACTTATTTTCAGTACAAATATTAGTTCCTATATGGGATCTAAATATATAACTGTCACGGACAGATGTTACTGATAATATACATATTGGACATACATCCAAATATGTACATGGAGAAAGCATCATACTTAGCATCATACACACGTCATGTTAAAAATTACACATTTTGTCCAAATAAAAAAAAACATAAAACAAAACATAATCATTATCCCAACAATAAAAAATAATATGAATATTACCAAAATGAGAGTATATTTAAAACATTTTTTGGTACACACGACAAATAAAACTTTGTTATGAACGCTGGACCTTTCCCGTTTACTAACGCCCGCGGTCACGAACTAATGAGCACTTGAACACACAAGAAATCGCTTCCAATATTTCTACACGATGGTTACCGAAATTGGTACATTGACGTTAATGATTGAGCCAGCGCCCACTGACCCGGTCGCAATAATCATTTTCAATTATTATAAACATCATCACAATCAAGCAGCAAAAGTAGCAAACGCCAGACGGAAGCACACACTATTCTATTATACATTTGACAAACAGTATTTAACAGTGTACATAGTAGCATTAGGAAGTGCAGATATAATATTTTCATTTCCTGTTTGGCAAGCAAGTAGATTTTTGGAGAGTGGTTTTTGCATTGTTCGCACACATCCGTGGGAGCGGCTACCTGGCCCCCGCGGCGTAATTTCTTATAAATCGACATCGAGTGAGATATACAGAGACGCGGCTCTTTTCCCGCTGCGGGAGTGCGGGCTGACGGGAGCGGGGAGCGGGCCCGGCGGCGCACAACAATGACGCACAATAGTGCACTGATCTAGATTAGTGACGCGCATTGTGTCCCCAAAGGGTTACCTTTGTGCGCCACACAAACCATGCGTCCGCGCATAATGCGAATAACCCGCAAACATCTCGATACAGAATTCGCACGGATTCTATGAATTTCTAAAGAAAATAAATATAACTTCTGACAGCGCACCACGCATCGATGCTATCTTTATTTGTCATTTGTAAACTCTAAATACAGATATGAAATAACAATAACCTTTCGATTGTGTTGTATTTTATATTTTCAATAGAAATATTGTTACAATTCTTTGAATATTATTTTTTTACCATCCTCTCCTGAGGCGCTGCGATACTAATAATTAAATTTCATTTGGAGCACAACCAATAATCATACTTTTAACTTAATTAGGGGATATGACGTGATGCTGTAATGAATAAAATGAAATTCTAAAATTTGAAATATTCTAATAGTTTCTAATGACTTGACAAGACAACCGACAATTAAGCAGTTTTGATGAGGTTACGAGATGTTATAATTATTATTTATGTGGAAAACTTAAAGGGCTAATATTTTTTGTGTATTTTGAATGTGAAATTATTTTTTTTCTCTCACATGAACGTGCTGTGTCATGGTTACATGATCAAAAATAATAAAAAAACTATATAAAAAGACATCGCTGTCCGCTTAAATCCACTAAAAGAGTAGTCAAAATATTTTATGGATGTGAATGTTAACACTTTTGTCATTCCAGATCACCCACATGAAACACAAAGGAAACCGATGTAAATCTTTTGCTTTTTTAATACGCCGCTAAAATTGTTGGGTTTCATTCACATAAAATATTGATATTAAAGAAAAGATATTATATATGCCATAAATTTATTTGACTGCTTTATTCAGGCTTACACAAAATTTGAACTTTTGTCATGCATTTGATAAAAATTCAAATCTCAGATAGTTTTTATGTACCACCTGACCGCTGTCATAGTTAATTGTTATACGTAAGCTAAAAAAGGGATGGTTTAGATGCCGTTTCTGAGCACCCATCAGGGGACAAAAATTGGGGCGATTTGTCTTACAAGTTTATATTCTGTCCTTATTTTTTCGCATTCAAAAGCAACACCTTCTGTTTTTTATATGAAATATAACACATTCAATATTGTGGTCATTAGATCAGTCCGTGGTTTTATTGGAGTTCAGAAGATATATGCGTCATTAATACACACAAATAAGACCCTAAATCAATGGATCATTCGTCACGTATACGACGATTTTTTTATTTATTAGGTCCAGAGTCATCCCGAAAGCAAAGAGGTGACCACTTTTAGACGTAAGATTAGACTTCACCCAACACTTTCTATTGTTTTACAAAATTATAATAGTCCTGCGAGCATTATTGTGTAGTTCATATCTAATTAGATAATGTGATTCAATTAAAAATCCATTCTCGCTTTGGGTGGTAAAACATTTAGATAACGTTATCATTAATTGCTTTTTTGAATAATTTAGGATCCAGAATAGAATCAACGAGGTGATAGTTTGAAATAAAAAGTAAAAATAATTTAAATAAAGTTACTTAACTTTATCGAAACAGTACGAGGAGCAATGACGAGCAAAAAACTAGCGGAAGAGGATGGGACCTTCCAATATTAGTTTTATATATGTCAGAAAAAACCTGACACTCGAGAGCGATTGTCGATCGAATAAGAATAATGGGGTCTTTAAAAATTGAGAATTATTTACGAACCCTTTCTATAGTAGAGCACCTGATGCGGTAGCCTTTCGCGTGAGACGTGGGAAACTTTACTTTACTATTATCACGTTTTAGCTTTACGTGCAATTTTGGGACCAGTCGTGGCGCAGGGATATAGGCGTGTGACTGTAACATAGGATAGGTTGTGGGTTCGATTCCTATTCAAGAAAATGGAATATTTTATATTTTTATTCGTTTACTCTGTTGTCGAAGCCAAGCGCAGCGTTGAGTTCCGCCACTCATCACGCAATGCCTTCAGAATTTGGTGGAAAGCGGGAGCGTTGTTTCTTAATACTAGGCTCCCTCTGTCTACTCTACTACAAGCACGATACAACGTGAAGTTAAAAAAAACATACTATTTTTTATTTTTTTTTATTTAGCAATGAGAATAAAATAAATATATTACATATAATTAAAACATATTTTTTCATTTCCAACCTTCCTTTGGTTGTTAAGCATATTTATATAAATATATTTTTATTAAAAAACAAAGCAAAATGATACGATGCTATGCGTCCATAGAAATGTACAGTGCAAGTTCAAAACCTGCTATTAGACAGTCACGTCCTGAATATCACTGAGTGTGAACAAATACATTTCTGCCCAAAGAAAAATATTGTAAATCCAACGACTTAAAGTTCATTTTTAATTGGTCACCCTTCCCGTTGGTATCGCAAACCCGCATTGTCGCTAACTGACATGCGCCGACGCATATCTTGATAATATTATCATTACACTTGACTCGTTTTGTTACATAAGTCACTTAAAGTTCACGATGGTATTAAGGAACGGTAACGCTATTTTATTTTAAAAGAGTACTTTTATAAGGCACAAGCGAAATTAATGAGCTTCTTGCCAATGCCGTCGATGTGAGGTGAGAGGAGAATCTATTGGAACCTACAAAGTGATTTTTAGTTCAAATTCTACTTGCCTAAGGCTTATATTAAATAATCGTTTTTACCAGTCCAGCATTTCTAAAATAGACCAAAAGTGAAAAACTGACTTTACTAAAATGCACTATCTATACTACTAAGCTACTAATTTCACCAGGTTATATAATTTTTTAAGCAAATTTTAAACTTTTACAAATTAAATCAGCTTCACCCTTTATTTTTACCAATTTACCCAACAGGGTACGCAGAGGGAACCTAGTGCTAAGACACTGTTCTCCATTTTCCACCGAATCTGGAAGGTATTGCCCGTTGACTGGCGGAACTCAACGTCACGCTTTGCCTCCACACCAGAGCGAAAAAACGGATATATAAATTTAAATAAATATCTCATTTTCTCAAATGGGGATCGAACCCACAACCAGTCGCTTTTATAGTCACTTTTGTGCTCAATGACCCGCCTCTGGCCTAAAATATCACGAGCAATATAAAGTTAAAATATGCTGAAGCACATTAAGCAAATCCTCATCTAACAGAACATCGAAACGTATATTTATTCATGATTTAAAATAATTATTTTGTCACCTATATAAGTGCCTAATGTCACGGAAGCTATATCGTTTCATAATTTGATCGCTGTCATAACAACGGATACAGGCCATTTGAGCTTATTTCACCTAATTGAATCCTAGAGTATTACGCCTCTCCCATATATAATCTCCTTTATGGGAATCACGCCGACGTCTTAAGGATCTTGCACTCGACTGTCTCTTGGGGTATTATGTTTTTTATCTAATAAATCAAGATGGAAATTTAAGTGATTTGTGTATGACGATTTAATTTTTGTATTAAGCCTCATGTGGGAAGACATATTGAAATTAACTTTAAAACCTTTTTTTTCAGCTTCACGTTGTATCGTG
This sequence comes from Heliconius himera, assembly GCA_021202915.1. Classification (NCBI taxonomy): domain Eukaryota; kingdom Metazoa; phylum Arthropoda; class Insecta; order Lepidoptera; family Nymphalidae; genus Heliconius; species Heliconius himera. The sequence continues at coordinate 418,326 of JAJHJA010000207.1, forward strand.
TATTTGGAAGGGTAGGTAGAGGGAACCTAGTGTTAAGACACTCCGTTCCTCACTTTCTGAGGAATTTTTGAGGCATTGTGTGTTGAGTGGCGGAACTCGATGCCGCGAATGCGATTGCGTTGGTATCAAGGCGACGAAAATTAAAGTATTAAGAAATAATAATACATTTTCCCGAGTGGGAATCGAACCCCGTCGCGTTAACACGATGGCTTCAACTTTTAAAACATTTAAAACTTAGATTTAAAATTAAAAATATTATTTGAAGTGGAAAGATAAGAATATTGTCAACTTGGCTAGTTATCCTTACAATGTTTTGTGATAAATGGCGGCGCCGCCTCGTTCTGTACGCAAATGGCAGAATACAAGAACGTCTACTATGAATTTAACTGCAAATTATTTATTATCTCTTTAATTTTTTTTATTTTGATATGTTTTGATAACTTGTAGTCGTAATTTAGCAACAATTTATATTTGAATATCTTCGTATATATGTATAAGATTACTGTGCCTTTTTGTCCTTAGGGGCCGTTCAGTATTACGTAAGCAGTTTTTTTGCAATTATTGACCCCCCCCCCCCCCCCTCCCCTATGTCATCAAAAATAAGTAATCCTCTTACAAATATTTCATTGAAAACGTCAAAAATAAGCAAACCCAAGACCCCCCCGCCCCCCTACAGTGCTTACGTAATACTTGAACGGCCCCTTATTATGTTTATTTTGATTTTGAAATATTCTTTGAATAATCTATTTACATAAGCATTAAAAAGAAATTCGAAATACAGATTGTATATTTCAAATAAATATATTAAGTACAACAAAACAAACATTTCAAAAATTTGTCAGTAAATTTGATATGAGTCCGCTTGAACTACATCATTATTAATTTACCAAAACTGAACAGTCAATTATTAAAATTTTAAGGCCAATGCAATAGTGTTTTTGTTTTGTTAGTGCTCTAATAATATTTACCCATACACATTCACAAAAACCTTTTAAAATACATGAGTATAGAAGAAAATCTTAATTTTTTAGTCTGTCAAAGTAACCCTAACTAATAGGTAGCTTTGACACACAAAGAATCATCTATAAAAAGGTACTCATATTTACTCTTTCGCGTTAGCGTTTGGTATTTGTATACTATAATATATATTTTTAATCAGCATCAATAAATACTTAAAACACGTTTAATAGAAAACTTTTAGGCAAATTAAAAAGAAAACGAGCGAAAATGATTTAATCAAACACATCCAACTTAAACAATAAAAGTTACTCAAATTGACTGTATTACTTCTGTTTTTTAATAATAATATCATTTTGAAAACAATGTCTATGCCTATATTGAAATGTAAAGTTTCAGCCAATTCAATAAAGCAGCAATTTATGGCAATTGTTGAACAACATTTTTTGACATGATATAACTTTTTTATGAATGAATCGATTGAAATAAAAGAAAACTGATTCTGAGATTATCGAGGACAAACGCACAAATAGACAAAAATTGTAAAAGCCATTGGTTTTGATTCCATTACGCTATTAAATAACTTTATTTCTTATATATTTTTCATATATCAATAAGATTTTATTATAATCATACGTGATTGTTGTACCTTACAGACACACACAAGCACAGAGAGAACACACACAAATACATTATCGGCTTCTCTATATCGGTAAAGATAAAAACCTTCGGAAGTATCTATCAGCTTAATACCAAGTACTTAATTGAAAAAGCACAAAATATTTTTAATTTTAAACTTTGCTTGAGCTTTACAAAACCACAATCATCTTTAGAAATTGTAAAAATGTAACCGCAACTAACAAAATAGACGAGCGAGTGCAAAAAAGTGCTTAAAGTGTTACTTATTTGACGTTGTTCGTGCGGAAATGATTCTCAAATTACACATTGCATCGGAAAGTATCTTCCGATTACACAATTTTAAGTATTTTTCGGGTTCCCTTTTTACTTTTTACTATAAATATGAAATATATTTCATTTTCTTAAATATTTCATAGTTCACAAATCGTATCGCATATCTATATTCATTGATAATATAAAGTGTAATATAATACTTTATGAAGTGCGGTCAAGTGACCACGTTTACTATTAGATCTCTAATTATAATCGATAATTGGATTTTGCAACAGCTTCCAGACACGGACAGATGTGTAACACTTTTTTTTAGATAATATTATTCGACGTTCTAAGTAATAGAACAATGATTCGAATTTGAGTAAAAAAAAAAAATTGAAAGTAGTATCTACTATATAATTTTTTAATTAAAATAAAATCATTTGTTTAATATAATTCTTGTTACGAATTTTATCTTTTCACTCATTTTGGAAACACTATTTTCGTATTACATATATATATATATATATATATTTTCGCATATTTACAATATTTTAAAATAATAATAACATAATCACAAAGTGGTGGGCAACTTGGAGGCCGTCGTAGCGCAGTGACATAAACGCATGTGAATTCAAACGCGAAGGTTCTGGATTCAACCCCCACTCAACAAAACTCACTCAACACACAATGCCCGGAAAATTCAAATACTGAGGAACGTAGTGTCTCGACTCTATATTTACGTATATAGTACAGCGTACAGATCTATATGAAAAAAAATCACAAAGCAAAGCCACAACACATAAATAATCCACATATATAATCCACATATATAACTATAGCATAATTTAAATTCAATGAACCTCTCCGCTCTTGACCTTACGCAATATCACACGCGGATCCCGGGGCGGTGGCGGAGGATGTTGGTATCCGACAATTATTTATGTAGCGCTTTTATATCTTACTCTGACTGTTTTTGTACTTGAGTAAATGTTATATGATTTATGTTTTACGTTTAATATTTATATATAGAGAGGCCAGTCGTGGCGCAGGGGTGTAAGGGAGTGACTGTAAAAGCAAGGGTAATGGGTTTGATTCCCATTAGATATTGAGAGAATAAAATATTTAATATTTTCATTCTTTGCTCTGCAATCCGCCAGTCAACACGCTATGCCTCCTGAATTCAGCGGAAAGTGAGGAACAGAAGTTTCTTAATTGGAACGAATAACACTAGGTTCCCAGGCTACCCCTATATAGAAAGCGAGGCATAGAGTAGCGCCACTCAACGAACAACGACTCGAATTCCAGTAGAGAGTGACGAACGGAGTGACTTGGCAATGGGCTCTCTCTCTCTAATATAGAGAAAAAGTGTAAAGATAGTTATATAATAAATAATATTACCTATTCTTATCTACATAACTTATAGAAACGAAAATCAACATCAATATACTTATAACCTAAGAAGCTATTAAATAAACATTTTAAATAACTTTTATAGTAAAAAAAAAGATAATCTTCTGGAAATTATATAGAATGATAATAATACTATAAATCATGTAAGGAGACGAGGCGGAGGCCATAAAGCATTTGCATAAACGACAGTGCCTGTCTCTGGTTGTCATTTAATTATATTTATACGGAACTACCAGGGACGTATCAATTTCGAATCTTAGAATTATATTCGTTTTATTTATTTTTTATATACATAATCTCTCTTATATTCGACGGATAAAGAGGAATGGAGTGTTTTAACATTAGACTGCCTCTGCCAATCCTGCGGTGCGCGGGATACGCGCTATAATAAATCTTAAAATTCGAATTTCAATAATAACAAGATTGCTTAGTCAGAAGTACGGGTTCACTTCCAGTTCTGTTATAAAGACAGAAATGTAAAAAGAAAACAGGAACATCGTTTTAAATATATTTCAATAAAAACTGAGAAAAATAAGAAGTTATACATTATACAAAGAAAAACAATACATTTATACAATATTAAGATGATTTTTCACATCCATTTATCTTGTTCCCTTAAATATATACATAGTAAACAAAAACTAGTCGTGGCGCAGAGGCACAAGCGTGTGACTATAAACACGACAAAATTCTGTGAAAAACGGGAAACGTAGTGTTTTAACGCTAGGTTCCTTCTGCCTAACCTGCTGAGCGCGGGATGCATCGTGAACCTGAAAAAAAAATTGCAATGAATAATACAATTTTAAAACGTTGTTTCACGCCAATTAATCTTGTTCCAAAAAAAGCCTTCGTTATTAAAATTGTTGCTCAAAAATAATTACAAATGAATCAGTCTATTGAACAGCTTTAAGCACGTTGTATTACAACAATGGCATTAAGATACTAGTGAAGTGAAATACACAAATACAATGAAGAATAATAAAAATACGATTGTATCGTTTTAAAACAGTGAGTCGTTCATCACATTAATCTCTTATAACAATTGGTTAAGTTTCGATTATAAAAGATTATAATTGAAAGCTTACCGCAGTTACTATTGGCAGGATACTGGATAATATATATTTTTTTATTTAAAATTAAATTAAATTAAATCAGCTTCACGCTGTATCCCGCACACAGTGTAGGCAGAGAGAAACTGTTGTTAAGACACTCCGTTCCCCACTTTCCGCCGAGTTCTAGAGGCATTGCGTGTTAAGTGGCGGAACTTTGCCTTTATTTAAGAAATAAATTAATATATATTTTTACATATGTTTAATTTTTTCTTAGATTCACTATATCTATACCATGAGAACCTAGTGTTAAGACACTGTATTCTGCACTTTCTGTCGAATTCTGCAGGCACCGCGTGCTAAGTGGCGGGACTCAACGCCGCGATTTGACTCGTCACAAGAAAATGAAAATATTAAATATTTCATACCCTCGAATGGAAATCGAACCCACAACCGCCTTTCCGCTACTTTGCCTTATAGTCTACTATACTACTATAAGGCGTAGTGGCGTACTATAAGGCGTAGTGGCGTACCTATACGAAAAATACGTTATAATGCAGTTCTTAATAAAATTTAATGAAAAATAATTGCAAGATCTTTACATATATTTTTTAAATATTTTTAAAGTGTTATTCCACACTTAGGATTTATTAAATAAATACTTTACATATAGACATTCATATAAAGAAACGCTTATATTTTTATGTTCATCTATTATAGTGGTTTATACAAAAATAATCCAATTCTGCTTTTAAAGATTAAAGTCTACAAACGGCAAAAATCACGAACAGAACAAAGCTCACGTGCGCAATGTAACAAACAAGATTAAACACAAAACGAAATGAATTCAACACGATAAACTTAAATTTAACAGTTTCCGGAATCCTCTAAACGATACCTTTTGGCATAGAAAGATTTTGTACAATACAATACGCAAACAGGAAGCATTCTAGTGGGAAATAAATATAAAAAAATACATTCGATTTAATCTTTAGAACTTCATAGAGAAACACGCCTATGGTTATAATTCGTTTTGCTCTACATTAGACATATCAATGAAGCCAGTGTTCTTTATATTAATTAGTTAGGTTTTCTAACAGAATTGGCAATTATCGTAAACTTTAATCTGCGATAACAAATAATCAGCATTAAGACACACGGACGTCAAAAACAGCGAGCCTCGTCCTTCTTGACGCGGTTAACTACTTCTTTTGATCTCATAGTCTTAATCACTTTTTTTTGTTTTTCTTTAGAATAGTTTTACTATTTTTAACTTGCAGCGTGCGTGGGTTTAAAGTAAGCACGTCAATCTGATGTTGTTTTACAAACGAGTTGTTTTTTTTTTACTATTATTTTTCTTTTATTTACGCATCTCTCGCATTTTGCTTTTTGCAGATCGTATGAAAAGAAATTTTGTGGTTTTCTGATAGTATTAACTTAAAAATATTGCAAGGATTCAAATTTACCCAAATTAACTTTAGCTTATCAGTTCAGAAATAATTGTCGATGTAATCGTCAGCTCTGGTAAGTAAAATTTAATAAATACTCTTGTTAAAAGTATTTGATTTCTGTAATTGGAGTGGACCTTGAAGATTTAAAACTACGTTATTTGAATACCATTCAAAAGCTCTCGTTATTATTTTTTTGTGTTATCAAATTAATCAAGTAAGAATTCTCTTACAAATTAAATAATGAATAATGCGTAAAAAGCGGCGGAACTGAAAGTCACGTCTTGCCACGACACTAAAATGAAAATACGATGCATTTTATTTTCTCAAATGGAAATATCAGTTTCATTGAGGCCAGTCGTGGCGCACAGAGAGGCATAAGCATGTAACTGTAAACACGACTCTTTGTGGTTTCTATTCCCATTCGAAGAAATTAAATATATATTTAAATTTATATTTACAATCACTCTGGTGTCGAGGCAAAACCTGCTGTCGAGTACCGCCACTCAACACGTAATGCCTCCAGAATTCAGCAGAAAATGGGGAATAAAGTGTCTTAACAATAGGCTTCCTCTGCTTAACCTGCTGTGTACGGGAAACAGCATGAAGCTGCATTTTTTTAAAAATATGAATAACATTTCATTTAATTAATAAAACTAGAAAATATTATAAAACGACTTATTATTTAACAAAAAAAAACACACATCACATTTATATAATGATGGAGCACCACCGCGCGTCACAGCACTATGTCGCGAGCATAATGATAAAGTATAGTCGTATAAAATACGATACGAAGTTCTTTGTCGCTTTATCTGCTCTGTATTCGCACATGTAAATGCATTTAGCTTCCACCCCCTTATCTTGGGCGAACACCATTAATCTTGTATAACAATGTCCACCGTGTAAAATCTACAACTTAATCAACAGCACTTCGGTTTAATTTCAATACAGTTTCCATACCGACATCATACGATATCGCAAAACTATAAAGACAAAAAGATTTATATCTGGTTTTAATCAAGCCGCAACGGAATATACTTAAAGGGCTTCCTATTTTTTTATTTGTTAAGTTATCGTGTTCTTGTTATTAAGATATAAGTGACTATTTTTGGTTTAATTGTTGAGTGTGTGTTGTAAATTTTATTTTTAATAGATGAATTGCAAGTAGTAAATGAACAGTATAATAGTTTGACTGTAATTGAAAATAAGAACAAAAGAGGAAATAAGAAAACACGTATACTAATATGCTTACAGTCCCAAATATAATTTTGTAAGACTAACTTAAGAATAAGCCAATATTTATTCCCAGCTTCACATTGTATTCCGCATATAACAGGATAGATAGAGGGAGCTTAGTGTTAAGACACTCCGTTTCCCATTTACCGTCCAATTTTCGAGTCATTGTGTGTTGACTGGCGGAACTCAACGCTCAACGCGCTTTTATCTTGATAACAGAGCAAAAAAAAAAATAATAATAATTGTTAATGAATAATAATTTATTTAATGAATAATAAATATATTAATTTCTTCGAGTGTCATCGAACCCACAACCGTGGCGTTACATTCAAAAGCTTTAGCCACTGCGCCACGATGGCCTCTTTCATAATGACAATAAATTTTATCAGGTGCTTGAAAATAAAATAAGCTGTGCTCAATATTTACTATCTTATCATGATAACTACATGAAAAATTATAAAAAATAACACACATACAACTGTCTCTTAACAGCCTTATATAATAGCGGTTCTCTAATAAAAGTGTAACATATTTATAATGTATTCATAAATAAACAGCAAGCACAGTTCAAAACCAGAAACGCAATCAAAATGCCTACCTATAATATAATGGATGAAAATTTCATTTAAAAACTTCCGGTTAATCAAACCGTGCTTGGTTTCAAATGTTGCGCGTGCGTTTCATCTCTTTTAATTACTAAAATGTATCAAATCAAGAGCAAGGCGTATTGATAAATAAGGGCACGTCTACTAAATGTGACATGTTGTTCGTGTTGCGGTTTGACCCCTTAAACCATTGATTACATATATGGTTTTTTTTTTAATCTTAAAAATAAAATCAGGTTTATTAAATAAGTTATTTGTGTAAATGATGTCTGTTTAAAAAAAAATAAAATGAATAATTAATCAGCTTCACGCTGTATCCCGCACACAGCAGGGTAGGCAGAGGGAATCTAGTGTTAAGACACTCGTCGACGTTCCCCACTTTCTGCAGAATTCTGGATGCATTGCGTGTTCAGTGGCAGAATTCAACGCCGCGCTTTGCCTCGACACCAGAGCGAAGAAAATGAAAATATACATTTAAGTAAATACTTCATATCTTCGAATGGGGATCGAACCCACAACCAGTCGGTTTTACAGTCACACTTTGTGCCGCTGTGCCACGACTTGCCAGTCGTGGCGCCTCGGCACAGAGTGTGTCGAAATTAAAATGAATAATTAAATTATGAAAATTTTCGAAATTATGATCGTATTTCATTAAAGTTGCGAAGATACACACTTGCGAAGATTTTAACTAAATAAAAGAAAAAAATTCAGGACAAAACAATTTTATTTATTTATTTTATTAAAATGTATATTTACATAATTTCTTTTCTTTGATATATTATTGTCACAGCCATAAATAATTTAATATTTTTCTATATTTACAGTAATATTTACACTTTTTACAACGTTTCATTGACTAGACGAGCGTAAAACAAAAAAACTTCTACTTTTGCTGCCACCAAGTAATAGCATCTAGCAACTCGTTGTCATCCACCGACGTCACTTCAGGATAGTAATTGTTTGGACAATATTCATTGTTTGTTGAATAACTGGAAGACACTCCTGATGAGCACTCAGAATTGACTGGAGAAGGAACGGAATCAGAATAAGGCGAATTTCGACCACCAAAAATCCCTTCATCTACATCATAATGTACTGATGTTTCCATTGCAACCTTATTTTCTTGCGTCACACCACAGGTTGTGTCACTTTCATCTATCAATCTTTCTAGGTACCTTATATATTCTACAACCATCCGTAGAGTGTCGACTTTACTGAGCTTCTTGCCAGATCCTCTCCTGGCGCCGCCAGATAACGCGTTGACTACTGCTGCAGGCAGCCTCTTCCTCAGCGCATTAAACCCATCGTTCACTTGTTTCACACGATTTCTTTCACGAGCGTTCCTCCTCGCAATGGAAGCTGTTTGGGCTCCGTTGTAATTATTTTTATATGTATATTTTTTGTTAACTGAACAATCCATTTCCAGGCTCTTCTCTGGACTCGGAGCAATCGGAACAAATTTAGGCTGTTCCGTTTTGTAAGACAAATACGACATACTGTAATTCTCGTTTTGGAGCATATCGTATTCACGGTCACGGTCACAGTAAGGTAAAGCGAGTTGGGTATTAACGTTTTCAACTACGAAGCAATGAATGAGAGCGTCGTGCTCTCGCGGCTCTTTATATGGGCCCACCTGAACAAAAAAATGAATAGGGAACACTCCCACCCCTGTCCTTTTTTTGGGCCGGTACCTGGATAGTATTTTTTTTTTCAAATTTCAACCGAATAGCCAAAGATTTACACACGTGCCGTAGAATGTATGTTGACCAATAAGTGTTTTTGTATTAATCGTTGTTTTATTTTTCTTTAATTATTGTTCAGTACTCTAGTTTTATAACATTAAAGTTATCATGCTTATTTCCTTTTAAAGTCAAAATAAGGCAGTAATATATTTTATACAACATAATCAGCAATATTAATAACATTTCGTATGTGGAAAGTTCTAATAACTTTTAAATATTTTAATAAAAAACTAAAAAAGACCGTATAAATTTACAATAAATCGCAATAACTATTGTGTTTTATTGTAAGAGAAATTTAAGGAGAAAAAGAAAGATTTCAATCGGAAAGTATATATAAGACCTACTCTAAAATTAAATAGAAAGAATATTCTTATACATGTATATTAAATATATAATACTATTGTAAATTTTTAATATTTCCGCTAGTGGGATTTGAATTCACGACCACCACGTTCAATGTTCGTCTCAACGGCGCCACAACGGTAACAAAACAATTCACATAAGGCTTAAATAAAATCAGCTTCACGCTGTATCCCGCACACAGCAGGGCAGGCAGAGGGAATCTAGTGTCAAGACACTCCGTTCCCCACTTTCTGCCGAATAAATAAGGCTTAAATTATACATATTTAAATTTTTTAGAAGATGTCGTTGTCCTATCTCATTTGACAGTCACTGGTTCAGAATGTTGATTATTTTATTATTTCCGTTACGAGCTTATCAGCAGGTTAAAAACTGTATAAACCATAATTTATCCTTGTAATTGGATCACATCAATAAAACCTAGATTATAGATTTTTTCCTAGAATTTATCAGTGACTTCAATTAATTTTTTTACATAATCATGACAGCGGATAAAAGTTTTTTAGTTCCCTTTATAAGAGTAATCCTAAAAACGTTATTCAAACTAGCTCCCATGATACCAACTTGGCCTCAACAAATATTATAATCCTTCGCTTTTTTAAGTAATTTCAATATAATCATTATTGAGGCCAGTCGTGGTGCAGGATCACAAAGTGTGACTATAAACGCGATTGGTTGTGGGTTCGATTCCTTTATATTTCTATTTCTTCGCTCTGGTGTCGAGACAAAGCGCGGTGTTGAGTTCCGCTACACAACACACAATGCCTCCAAAAGTAGGCGGAAAGTAGAGAACGAAGTGTCTTAACACTAGGTTCCCTACACTGCTGTGTGCGGGATACAGCGTGAAACTGATTTTTATTCAATATATATTATTTACTTATAATATTATTGTACATATAATTTAGATTTCACTTCTTTTCTCATTATAGTCTCTTTAAGTAAAGTGCCAATCTTTACAAAGGCGTTCATATTAAGCGACGCTATGGGAAATTTATTACGGTTCGTCTTTGACTTCGAATATGAAACTACTCGTGTTTTATGGTATTTGGACGAACAAGAAAAAACCAGAACCAATTGTAATACCTATTTTTCCTTTCTCATACATATAACGTTAAAGTTGTACTTTAATATATTGTATTTAAGGCGAACTCTGGTCTGAGATTACAATACTAGCTCCTTGGGCGGCGTACCTTCAGTGAATTTTTGAAAAAAAAAGTCACATTAATTTAGAACTACGAGTAGAGTATTGTATGGACAAGAGGCTGCCATTGTCACACTTATTGTGCTTTAAAAAGATTACACAAGGAATGTGGGCCAGCCATTGAGACTCGAAGAATGAATTGTTTAAAAGCCTTCAATCATTCAAAGGCGGAGGCGCTAAACTTGAGTTTAATAGACTACGCGTCGCCTCAAGAAGTAATTCATATTTAATTTTGTTTCCATTGATTCCTTTCGTTTGTCTACCTGCTGTCGTTTTGTGTAAGGAAAAAATATTGTGTATTTAAATAAGAAAATGACAAATAATACATTAAAGAAAACAAAATTACTAATTTAACGTGCATCTATAGGTAACTATATATGTTTGTAAGCCCACAATTTCAGTTGTTATTATTTTATATAATTATATCATAGTATTCAGAGTAAATATGTCTAGTTACTAATTTTATATTAATACATAATTATATTTTCCTTTCATAAATATCAATAAAAATAATGCTGTTAGTATTGCCAAGATTTTACTCTTATAGCCTGAGTATGTAGAGAAAAAAATAGAGAAAAAATATTTTTTTTATAATTATTTTTTTAACATAAAATTAATAATTAAATAATATATATCTTAAAAACATTTAATATGATATTTCTTCTCGCCCAGAGATATTAATTTTTAAAATCTATGAATGTTATATGCTAAATATAACATTCATAGACTTTAAAAATCAATTCTCAATTTGTATCTAATGTCATTTAAACGTTTTATCAAATCTCTAAATGCTTTTGGTGTTTCTAAATTTAGTGAAGGTTTTATAAAACTTAATATCTCCCAAGAGTCATATAACTTCTCGCGTTGGACTTGAATGCTGAGGTTGCTACGCCCATCCATCATTTCCAGCCTTCTTCCTGCAAGTGAATTTGCAAAATATAATGAAAATCTAAAAGTGATATGGTCGAGCCCAAAACGCGCACAATAGATCTACGGGCGTGCGCACAATACCGTCGTCAAATAACATTGATCCAGCCCACACCTTAGAAAATCACAAAATAGAGACATCTCCGAACAAAGCTATAAAGGAGCAAGCGGGACCATCATCGATAATTACAACCTTTGTAAGTTATATACTTAAACGCGATCGTATGACATACACAACAATGAACACCTTTCAAATGAGATTTGCAACACAAGGAATGGGAACCTTAAAAAGTTGTATCAAGGTACTCTCCCATGTAGTCTGAGGACGTTATACATCAAGTCTTATTTACTATAAGTACTAAAATACCTATAAAAATTGCCTTATAATATTGTCTTTTATAAGGAAAAATTCTTAGTCCATCTTAAGATTGTTAACAATGAACTCATTAATAAATGCGGCAGACGCAGACACATTCCACTTTACTATAGGATTTAGTACGTTCAGTCGATTCGAATATAGTATCAAATCTACATAAACGTGGGCAGTACTCTGCACCAGTAATAAACTCATTCGGTGGATTATAGACAAGCGCCGATCGTCTGACAGCTCTATTACTAAGGCAATGCGTTGCCAATATTTATACTTGGCTCTTAGGAACCTCGCAAAAATGTGGCTCGGTGGTCTCCGTGTAGCCGATAGGGTATGATCGATAAAGATGTAGTTTAATTACTAAACTGGAATCGAGTGACTTTCAAAGCCACCGCCCGGTGTTCTCATGAGCGCAGGCATATTCCTAGGAACTAAGATTATTAGCTTATGATAATTAACGTTTTCCATAAATCTGATTTTAATTAATTAGATACGGTTGGGGAGCCATGAAAGTAATGTATGAATTACAAAATTAGCGATTCTTATAATAAAACGTTGTAATGATAGTGTGATATTGATTTTACATACAATGTTTCATAATTATACTGGTTAGCCATGTTATACAAAAAATATTATAGAACGTGTATTTTGCATACATAGTTATTTATATACTTTTTTTTTAGCTTCACGCTGTATCCCGCGTGTGGGTGGTAGGCAGAGGGAACCCGAGAACCTAACGCTTGGACACTCCGTTCCTATTAAAACACTTCTACAACTTTTCGCCAAATTTTAGAGGCATTGCGTATTGAGTAGCGGAACTCAACGCCGCGCTTTTGCATCGTTACTGGAGCGAGCGAAGTGAATATAATAATAGTGAAATATATTTTCAGGAGTGGGAAACGAATCTACAACCTGTCGCGTTTACAGTCACAGTTTGTGCTCCTACGCCACCACGGACCTCGATAACACTAAAAAAATAAGAATTTCTCTTATAACGTTATAAACTTACAAAGTTCTCCAAAGGACAGAATTTATACGATATCTGTACTAAAAATCGAATTGCTTATAGAGTTTTGGCACAAGCCACACGAGGAGAGAGAAGATGAACACCTTGCGGACATGTGTGCAATCCTTTCACATCTGCCGATCTTGCACTGATTTTTATTTATGAATAATATGACGAATTATGGCTGGCCTTTTATTTACGCTGCCACCTTTCCGGATGTACTTTGGCGGCGGATGTTGCTAACCTATAACATGTATCGTCGCGAAATATTTTGCTGAGTAATTCAAAAAGAGTAAAGAAAGTAAATAATATATATATATATATATGTATATATTATTTACATTTTATTATGTTTACGAATATATTTGAGGATAGTCGTAGCGCTGGAGTACAAACTTGTGATTGTAAACTCGACAGGTTGTAGGTTCGATTACCATTCAAGGAAATAAAATATTTATTGTTATTGCAATGGGTCCTAGGGTCCTTCTGCCTACTCTGCTGAATAGGTACGAGATACAGCGTCAAGCTGATTTTTTTTTTTGATTACTGGCAAAACATTATAAGTAACATACCGATGTTTAACTACGATGATGTAGTAAAAGTTATCTTTCAAAATTTTGTAAAATGCTTCGCTTAATGGCGTTTGTGTAATATATTTATACATATTTATATATAGAAATGTTTTTCTTTTAATATTTTTAATAATATCTCCTTAACTCAATTATTCTGTACAATATTCTAAGTTGAATTTTTTGCAAAGAACAACGAACCCGCAGAAGTTTTTAAGAGATCACATTTCTGATCCACGTACGAGTACATCTTGCATTCATTATTCAGCTGTAGGTGAGTTACAATTGAACTTACCATCTACAATCAAAAATATAATATAATAAATAATCTTTATTCAAATATAACAAACCTTAATCCATCAAAGTGCCACGTGACACAAGCGTAAATAATAGAATTAAAATATCCAAACACCATCTTAAATCTGAATGAAAAAAGCTTCTTATATTTGCTTAAAATTTGCAAAAAATCTGCCCCCGATTGAGTTACGAGTGCTTTTAAAATACCTATCAATCGTCTACGCCTCTTTAATAGTGTTATACGCATGGCTGTGCCCCCCGTATCGCATTATTGTGCAACAACAGCCCCCTATTGACATATTAGCTTTTTAGTGGTAGCATCCCTTTGTAGTCGTGCTTGAATTAAAATGGTATTAATGTATTCTTTCTTATAATATGTCATAGAAACAGCACGCGACAACGACTCATTTATATTATATCTTAAAGGAAAAATAAAAATATGAACTTAAGATTTCAGATTTTTTTAAGTATACGTAGTGTAATTGAGACATACTTGTGTTAGCATAAGTTACTTATAATGTAGTAATAGGTGTCACTGTAATTACGAGTACGTCATTTGATATTGTTTCCATTATCGATTGTATTAAGTGGCGGTAGTGTGCTGCGTCTTTTCCGGTGGATTTCCAATATAAGCGCAAACGACACGGCACTCGTGTTCATTACATTCTAAGATATTGTCAAGACAACTTGTCATTACAATTCATATTTCAATATTGTGACTACGAGAGTATATGTGTATATAACAAGTGTAAATAAATTTATTGTAAAAGCTGGATTTTGTGTCTGACTTGTTGGTTCGCCTAACAGTTCAGAAGCGGGATTACGAAAGGATATACAAAATTTCCTGCCACGCTCATAAAGTGTAAGTAGACCATATATATATTCTTTTTTTTTCTTTTTTCTCATTTTTCTTACTCCTTAAAGATTAGCTGAATAATTTGTATGTAAATTGAGTTCTCTATAGTTTTTAATTTTTCTATTCTGATTATAAGCAGAGTGTTGCTATTCTAATTATAGTTTTTAGTTACTCTTATTTCTTTTACATCAAACAAACAACAAACGGATAAATGCAAGATCTTCAATGAAAATTTAATAAATAGTTTTAACGGTTAAAGTTTACTGATGACGATACATAGAAATCTTGTACTCCGAACTTTTCGTTGTGTGGTGATTGATAACCTTTATAACAGCCAGAGTGGTTTTTTTTTTATGAAGGGAATTATTGGATAACTTTGGAAGGTTGGATAATTTGAGAATACACTGGATGATGTGCATACCTAAACATTTTCCATTTTATAGTACTTACGTAACGTTTCAGTTTTGAGGGTAGTTGATAAATTTAGAATTTGAGATTGTTTAAGATATACTTTAAAAGAAGTAGACAATTGCTTATAGCATCTACGTTGGTAGACGTGATCGATAGGATATTAGTTCTTCCAATAGAGTATTTACTTATACGGGTGATAATTTAAAGATATTTGACACCATGATATTTCACACGTTTAAAGATATATGACATTCATTGGTCATGAATAATTTCAGTTATCAAGACTTTCTGGAATACTTATTTTGAAATATTTATAATGGGTATATTCAAATTTATTTATTACATATCTGGAATATTTCTTTCGTTGTTTTTGTCATTCTTTGGAAAGTTTTTACATCGTATAGAGGATATTGTATTTCGCTATCTATTGGTTAACTATAAATGATATTAGAATTATTTAGGTGATGACAATAATATTAGTGAAGTAACTATTTTGTTGTCTTAATAACGTCAATATGATTTTGTTTTATCATCATGCGGAATTGTTCTACATATATTCTTTATGTGTAGTATGTTTAGAATTGATGAATTATCTGAATTGAAATTTGTAAATATTTTCATTGGTTTTTACTTCCGGCTTTGTCACTTTATGGAGAACTGTCGTCTTATCGTTTCTTATTTATGTAAGAGTTATAAAGCTATTCTCGTAATGTAATAGTCTCTTTTTGAATGTATTATTTTTGAATTAGATTGTTTTATGGTATACGAATTTATTAACACGTATAATAGACACAAACATAGAAAATATATTCGTAATAGCTATGGGATCTAATATTCCAATGAAATTAAAGTACATGTGTTCTTATCTCAATTTATTAGTATCTCATTTTATTTGTGTTATGACATATGGTAAAAATTCCTTTCTTTTACGGGATAAATATATTCTGATTTGATAACT
The DNA here is from genome assembly GCA_021202915.1 of Heliconius himera. Taxonomy (NCBI): domain Eukaryota; kingdom Metazoa; phylum Arthropoda; class Insecta; order Lepidoptera; family Nymphalidae; genus Heliconius; species Heliconius himera. Next base: position 434,625 of record JAJHJA010000207.1, read on the forward strand.
ATTCCTGGTTTTGGATAATTGTTGTTAATGTAGATATTACAGTGTAGTTCTCTTTATCCCGTGAGGACCAGCCAGCTTAGGGAACTTTGGTGGCATTCATTATTTGTTCAATTGACTTTCTTTTCCGTTTGCTATTTGTTTGTTGTTAACATGATGTCAAAGTATTGGCCCTATTTCACGTAATTGTAGACAAATTTAGATTTTATTTGTTTATTGGTCCATTATTGTCGATTGAGTGTTTTGATTTGTAATTTTCTCTGGAGCATTAATGTTCTTGGTTATTATTACTTTATAACGATTAAAAGTCGTGTAATTGTAAAGATAAAATATCATTTATGTGCATTTATGGCCAGATATACAGTGTCGGTTAACTTATTAATTTTTAAGAATTTCGAATGTCAAAGTTATTTGAATAGATTTTCAAATTCATAAATTTGAAGGAATTTTATGTTAATGTAATTAGGTTGATAAAAAAGTTATTATGATGTGTGCAAGTCTAAGCTTATATTGTTTGAGTTTCAGGAACATGGAAAATAATATTGCCCGAGGATAGGGCTTGAGATTGAATGATGCCCAAGGATAGGGCTTGAGATTGAATGATGTCCGAGGATAGGGCTTGAGAATGAATGATGCCCGAGGATAGGGTTTGGGATGATGATGCCCGAGGATAGGGTTTATGGGGCGGATGGTGCCCGAGGATAGGGTTTGGGGTTGAGTGATGCCCGAGGATAGGGTTTAGGGATGATGATGCCCGAGGAAAGGGTTTGAGGATGGATGCCACCCGAGGTTAAGGAGTTAAGCATTCATCCTTCAACATTCGTCCCTCGTCATTCGTCCCTCGTCATTCGTCCCTCATCATTCGTCCCATATCATTCGTCTTTAATCATTTTAATCTTACCCGAGGTTAAGGGTAATGGATGGATTACACCCGAGGTTAAGGGTGATGGATGGATTATACCCGAGGTTAAGGGTAATGGATGTATTATACCCGAGGTTAAGGGTGATGGATGGATTATATTTCAGGTTAAGGATAATGGATGGATAATACCAGAGGTTAAGGGTAATGGATGCAAAATACTCGAGTTTAAGGATAAAGGGAGCTTAAGAATCAGGTTAGTGAAGTCATTTTTGAGCTCATTAAAGAAAATGAATAAGAATTGATTGATTTTTCGAAATTTGAAATGATATTACAGTATTTCTTTTAACTTGTTGTAATTGACCGGAATGGAATAAATTCATAGCGAGTCGTTCCCAAACGACGAGAATTAAGTATATTCATTTTAACAAATATGTTAGTATAAATGTGTTCACGATGAGACACGATAAAACTTTTAAATCAGTGTGAAATAATGGCTATTGGTTGGTAAATGGTGGAAATGATCACGGTGTAGCAATAGATACAAATAGAGACATACGTAAGGTAGGTAGGTAGGTACAGTAGCTTACGCTATGAATCCTAAAAAAATGTTTGAAATATTTTTGATCTGGAAAAAAAAAACATATATATAAAGGGGAAAATAATGATAATGGTAACTACAAAAAAATGCAATGTACAGCTGAATGAAGTGAATCGAATTCAAATTATTCTTTTTAATTTTATTTTAGTAGCAAAATTACAAAAAAAATGTCTAGTGAATCTATGATGTAAATCTTACCATTGGCTCAGAAATATATTTAGATTTATTTTGGCTGAGGAGAGCCGACAAAATACTCAAGAAAACGGTATTTGAAGATAAAATTTACACTAAAAGTACAACAATCGTTACTTTCCAGTTTTAACATCGACATTCTTTAAGTCCATATATTAATATCGTTATAGTAATATAGGATACAAGCTTTGTCTAGTAATTGAAAATTGGCTGTGGAATTTTATAATGCATACGAACATGGAAAATGATGGAAATTTAGTATAACTTATGCCTAAAGGAAAATTAAAAGCATATTACTCTATTTATCAACTTGTTGTTATTTGTTTGTTTTTGTATATTATTAATTTCTTGTTTATTACAAGTAGACTTTCAAATTATTAGATTACGCGTACAGCTGATATTTGTTAAGGAAAGTAAAAGTAAATCTTAAAATAATCTGAATTAAAAAAAAAATAACCAAAAAAAAACCAATTGAATTTGACACGATTTTGCCCACCAACCAACCTCCTTTTGTTGATTCAGAAGACGAATTTTCCGCAGATTTAGTGTATTGTTGTTGATCGAGATGTTTCATATTAATTTTAGCTTGATATTTCCATGTTTCTTTTAGATAATTAGTCCTGAGAGACGTACGTAAGGACAGGACTTAATGCATAAGCGATTGCAGATATTAAGCACTTATTATTTTTTACATGTGACTGGCAACGGCTGTACGTAAGAGTTGATGGTTAATCTTCGCGGCATATCATGGAAGAGACCTTTGTCCATTAATGGACGAGGACAGGCTAATGATCATTGTGATGATGAGGATCATTATGATGAGGATCATTGTGATGATGAGGATCATTGTGATGATGAGGATCATTGTGATGATGAGGATCATTGTGATGTTGAGGATCATTGTGATGATGAGGATCATTGTGACGTTGAGGATCATTGTGATGTTGAGGATCATTGTAATGATGAAGATCTTGGTGAGGATGGAGATTATGGTGGTGAAGATGGCAGTCATTATGGTTATGATAATGTGGTTTGAATATGGGAGTAATGTGGCGAGCGGTGTCACGTTCTGTTTATTGTATTTAACTGATCATGGCTACACAAATTGTGTGTTGAATATTTTTTTTCAAATAAGCTGCTTTTATATGTAAGATTTGTACAATGTATAAAGTAAACGTGTGTCATTAATTATTAGCTGTGGTTGAATTGAAAATAACTTTGATAATATATATGGGTCTTCAATAGGAAATAGAATAATTCTATACAGTCTTGCTGGTGCTATTTAGCAGTACTTTTTATATGTTAAGCTTATAGAGTATATTAAAGTTAATGAATGACGCAAAGTGTGACTGTAAAGCCGACTAGTTGTGGGTTCGATCCCCACTCGAGGAGATGAAATATTTACTTAAATTTATATTTGTATTTCTTCGCTCTGGTGTTGGTCGAAGCTAAGCGCGGCGTTGAGTTCTGCCACTCGACACGCAATGCCTCTAGAATTCGGCAGAAACTGAGGAACGGAGTGTCTTGAACACTAGGTTCTCTCTGCCTACCCTGCAGTGTGTGGGATACAGCGTGAAACCGATTTATTTATTTTAAGTTAATGAATCTGCTTAGTTTACGAATTGAAATGTCATTAATAATAACATGCTCTTTTAATGTACTAAAATAAGTGTTCGATATTAAATAGGAATCTTCCATGTAGCGTTGTTAGTGTTGTTTAGCCAAATTCTTGTGAAAAAAATAATATGTAATAATTAAATTATAACATGAATGTATATGGCTATGAATGTATACTGATGGCTCATTGTGTTAACGAGAATTATTGAATTGTATAAATATACATAATTATATATTATCTAATATACATAATTATATAATTGTTGTATAAATCTAAAATCAAAAAAACTAAAAATGTATAAATACAAAAAAAAATGTTTGCAATGTAAAATATAATTTATAAATATTTTGTATAATCAATTTAATTGCGTAACGAATTCAGTGTAGTTAACATTTACTTTATTTAATTTTAGTTAAGGAATAACAGGACTCTTTTACAAACATCACATGAGTCTAGTTGTATGTTATAATTATTTTGATTTAAAGAAAAATACGAATTAAGAAAATGTATTTCAAATTGTATAATTTACATATTATGACATGTAAATATATCTAATTTAATTGTTTTTGTAAATATCCTCACTTGTGCTAAAAATATAATTGTTATGTAACTGTTGGCACAAAACTAAAGCTATTTAAATTAGGACATTTAAAAATTGTGAACTATTCTTAAATCGCGGAGGGACTCGCGATTAGCAGGATGGCCGAGCTGTTAGCATAAGTTACTTATAATGTAGTAATAGGTGTCACTGTAATTACGAGTACGTCATTTGATATTGTTTCCATTATCGATTGTATTAAGTGGCGGTAGTGTGCTGCGTCTTTTCCGGTGGATTTCCAATATAAGCGCAAACGACACGGCACTCGTGTTCATTACATTCTAAGATATTGTCAAGATAACTTGTCATTACAATTCATATTTCAATATTGTGAGTACGAGAGTATATGTGTATATAACAAGTGTAAATAAATTTATTGTAAAAGCTGGATTTTGTGTCTGACTTGTTGGTTCGCCTAACACTTGTACAATAGTGAATTTTTATTTCAATTGTGAAAACATTATCGTCTGCAACTCACTGACGTTTGCTTGATTTTTTGCTCATCCAATTAACAAATCTAAAAACAAAGAACTCAAATAGGCATAACTTAATATATATTTATATTTAGTATATATTTTTTTTAGCTTCTAGGTAGACAGAACGGAGTGCCTAACACTACGGTCTCTACATATCTCTTTCGCCCCTCCACAGATGCCCTCCAATGGGCTCTCATGCTTTTTCCGTGATCTTCCTCAAAAGTCAACATTCCTACGCTCACTCTTCCTTCATAAATATTTTTTTCCACTCCCTCATCATTCATGTTCTCGATATGCCCAAACCACCTGAGCTATCTCTTCTTTGCAGTTTCAATCTAGCATAAATTCAAATATATATATTTTAACATAAAAAAAATTAAGAATCAAGGCGCACCGTTAGAAAATGTGCTGTGAGAATATTAACTCGATGTAAGTAAATTATAATTAAAATGAAAAATATGTAATTAATAAGGTCTAAGAGTATTAAATAACACTAATAGATTAGGCAATAAATTAAATAAAACGTAATTTGAACAGTAAATAACCGCATAAGCTTATCAACTTTCCACCATCGGCGGCGCACCCCGCAGCGTAACACGGATTGATATAGAGTATATTCAAAGAAAGTATTGAAAAAATGTCATGAACACAGATATAGCCTCTTTCGTAAAAATCAATAAAGCAGTTTCACGTGTTTTCCTGTAGGTAGGCAGATTAAACCTAGTATTTAGACTGTTTTTAGCATTCCGTACCCAAGAGGTAAAACGGGACCTTATTCTGTCCGTCTGCCCGTCTGTCACTAGGCTGTATCTGATCAACCGTGATATTAGACAGTTAAAATTTTCACAGTTGTACCTATTGCTTTCCTTCCCGAACCCTTCGTGCGCGAGTCCAACTCGCACTTGGCTGGTTTTTATTCCCACTTCCAATTCCTAAAGCATTGTGTGTTTTTGTAAAAAAAATATATAAAAAATATTTTTATTAGCTACCTACCATAAATTAATAATATTTTTATTTTTTCCGATCTAGTCTATGTTATATTCAGTTGCCCAATATGAAGAAGTTTGCCCAGCATGCCACCAATTTTAATAAAATACACCGCAAAACGTTATAACATTTTTTTATCTTCTCAACCTAAAGCGAAAGGTAAAAAAGTGTGTGTCTGAATTGCCGACCGAGGGTTCCATACCAATTTCATGATCATAGGTCAACGGGAAGTACAATTTGTAAAAATTGTTAAATTATTTGTTCCGGGTGAATGAATTATGCATTCATTTCACTATTATTATAAAGAAATTGAATAAAAAATCAGCTTCAAACTGTATGCCGCACACAGGAAGGTCCATTCCCCACTTTCCGCCGAATTCTGGAGCCTAGTAATCAGAGCGAAGAAATGGAAATATAATTTTAAATAAATATTTCATTTTCTCGAGTGGGAATTGAACTCATAACCAGTCGCGTTTACAGTCACGATTCGTGCTCTATTCTATTTCTTTTTATATTTTTTTCTTTAAAATATTAACTTTTCAGATTATAAAAAAATATCCTATAGATTTTGATTACGCAACGAATTTTATACAAAATGTAGCAAAAACGAAACATATGTAAATGCTCGTATCTTTTGATTGCCTTGAAAGCTGATTTTGTGTCAGACGGACAACAAAAGGTACGGAACCCTAAAATATACCAAATTTAACGGAATATAATTTAATAATGATCAGATACAGAATAAAATTGATTATATTTTTTTTATTAGCTTCACGCTGTATCCCGGACACAGCAGGGTAGGCAGAGGGAACTTAGTGTTATGACACTCCGTTCCCCATTTTCTGCCGAATTCTGGGGGCATTGCGTGTTGAGTGGCAGATCTCAACGCCACGCTTAACCTCGACACCAGAGCGAAGAAATGGAAATATAAATTTAAGTAAATATTTCATCTCCTCGAGTGGGGACGAACCCACAACCAGTCGGTTTTACAGTCACACCTCCGCTGCGCCACGTGGGCCTCAAATGAAAAATGATTATAAATTATAATATAATTATGATTATAAATTATAATATAAATGATTATAAATTATATAAATATTACCAAAGATTATAAACGCCTTAATTAAATTATTGAATTAAAATCGTTTTTCTAATTTCTTTAAAGCTGTCTTTATAGAAATTGCTGCCTATAACAAAACTATGGATATGTTTTTTATTCATAAAAAGTATTTTGATATGTAATTTTTACGTGTAATTTGTTTATCATTTAACAACTTAACTTGCATTTTACGTATTCTATACTCTACACCTTTAAGGAAATATGATATAAAACTTTAAATTGAGGCCATTCATGGCGCAGAGGCCCAAGATTGTGACTGAAAACTTGACAGGTTGTGGGTTCGATGTCCACTCGAGGAAATCAACTGAATTATAAAAACTAGAGTTGTAAGCGTTAGTATTAGCAAATGATAACTATTTTCCAATGACCTGTACTTATTTTTTTCTACTTAATAAGTTCAAAATTCTAAAGTTGCATTGATCAATTAACATGTATTAACCGGGTTAAGATAACAATGACTTTTTACACCGAGATAAGGACTAAAGATCACAATTAACCTACAATCATCGCAATTAGCATTTGGCGCTGTCCCTCTGCGCCACGCTGTCCCACGCTTTATCCCGCGCACAGCAGGGTAGACAGAGGGAACCTAGTGTAAGACACTCCATTCCCCACTTTCTGCCGAATTCTGTAGGCATTGCGTGTTGAGTGGCAGAACTCAACGCCGCGCTTTGCTTCGACACCAGTCCGAAGAAATAGAAATATAAATTTAAGTAAATATTTCATCTCCTCGAATGGGGATCGAACCCTCAACCAGTCAGTTTTACAGTCACACTTTGTGCCGCTGCGCCTCGCTGGCCTCTAGTTATTATTATTGAAATATTTTATTCAGAACATACCAACGAAAGGGCTGTATATAAATTTGTTAAATAGATTACCTTCAGCTTCTTAGCCGGTGGCCCAAAACTTTATAAAGAACATTAATACGTATTAGATACAGCAATGATAATTATAAAATATGCTACGAAACGGTAAAACGCGACCCCTGATTTACCGTGACAATTTATAACATGGAACTTTGGAACTCGTAGCTTGACTTTTGGGATGTTATGTTAAAAAAATAATATTCTGATTTTATTTATATAATATCCTAAAAGTCAACCTACGAGGCCGGTGGTGGAGAAATGAGTTTCTTACCACTAGGTTCCCCTGATTTGATTTGAGACGTGTCTCAAAGAAGACGATTTTATCTACATTTATACTTATAATAAACTCGTAACGGATCGGTGTCTGTAGTATTTAATAACGTAATAGAAACATATTTTTTTATTTATTTGTTTGTTTTTCTATACGTTGGTTCACGGTAATCTCAGAATCGTCCGACTTAATTACAGTTTTCAATATTGTATTTCGACAATCTTGTCTTCACATTTAATAATTGTTGTATTTGAATGTCTTTGAATCGGCTTAGAAATAAAAAAAATGGACCATTTTAAAGAATGTTGTTTGACAAATTGCTATAAACGTTTTTTATTGAATTGGTTGAAATAAAGTTTCAGCCAATTCAATAAATTTTCAATAATTATGTAGTTCAAGCGGGTGAATCCGAGAGCGGGTCGCTAAGTATTTAACAAAAACGCCTGATGAAATTTCAATATTCGTAACATTAGTGTTTCACTGTTAACATCAAATATGACGTCGTGATTTCCCGTTCACCACTTTAAAGAATGAAGCGTGGAGAACACAGTGATATACATATATCACTAAGCTCTCCTTTTTCTCTACAATATGTGAAATAAACATCAAAACATTTATACCACACTCGCGTGCATTCAATTAATGATACCGTAGATGCATAATATAATAATAAACTACGAATGCCTCAAAATGACTGTGATCTTTTATAAAACCTTTGAAATGCTTTTAAAACATAATATGCTTAATGTATATTTAATAGTTTACGTGCTCACTGGTCAGTAAAAGCTTTTAATTATTATTCAAAATTAACAATCCGGCCGCCGATACAAGAGTGGACCTCACATATGTAAATATATAATTAGAATGCATATTAGAATATTAATTATGTGATATACAAAAATGGTATTTCTAAAAGAAATAGAAAAAAAAGTCGTGATCGTTACATTGACTATGCTTAAAGTTTGAATATAAATTTGCACCATTGTTAAATTTTTATTAATATCTAAAAAAAAAAATATTATTATTAGTAATATCGTATTTTTTAGACATAAACCTGAGACCAAAAAGAAAATTTTTAAGAAAAATTTGTTCGCGGAATGAAACGTCACAATTCGTTTTACCAGAAATGTATTCTACTAAATGTAAAAGTTCCTGAGGAAGGATGTTTGTTTCACTTTAACGCAAAATATACTTAACGAATTTAGATGAAACTTTACAATGATATCGCATATGCATGAGAATAACACATAAGCTACAATTTATGTAAAATTTGTATTGCTTGAGTATAAAAGAACAATAAGTTACTACCATACAAACAAAGAGAATAAATACCTACGCGATCCGGGCACCCGAGAACCCATGACTATTAAAAGTTGATTTAGATCTGGCAATCATGCCACGACATCTTCAATTTATTTTATTCTCTTTCCATAACTTATTATTTATAAATAATTTAAATATTGCATGAAAACTGGCCTGATTAAACAAATTGATAATAAATACTATTCTATTCTTATGTCAAAGTCTAAAATACATATTATAGTGGTTAAATAGACATATAACAAGCCAATAAACCCATCTCTCCTTTCAATATACTCAGCTTCACGCTGTATCCCGCACACAGCAGGGTAGGCAGAGGGAACCTAGTGTTGAGACACTCCGGTCCCCACTTTCTGCCGAATTCTGGAGGCATTGCGTGTTGAGTGGCAGAACTCAACGCCGCGCTTAGCCTCGACACCAGAGCGAAGAAATGGAAATATAAATTTAAGTAAATATTTCATCTCCTCGAGTGGGGATCGAACCCGCAACCAGTCGGTTTTACAGTCACACTTCGTGCCGCTGCGCTACGACTGGCCTCTATATCTCCTTTCAATATAGCTTTTAAAAATGGACTTTAATTAAGTAGTGTGAAAAATAACACGTTGTTAATCACGTTCTGCATCCGAATCCGCTTGCGTTTAAATCAAAACACAATTAAAACGTCACACGGACTCGTTGAAAGTTGTTATACAAACTCAATTAACACCGAATATAATCGATGTTTGATATCGATAAACTCATCCGTTGTTTAGATTGCGAGCTTTATACAGCATTTAATAGTTTGTTTACCTTTGAGTTTTAAAGGAAAAAGATATAACTTTAGTTTTAAGTATTCTTTCACAGGATTGGGAGACAGTAACTCTTGTTCTTCAATTTTTGAGACATGACAAGACACACAGTGTTAACTATAATTAAGTAAAGTAGCGCTACTGAGTGTCTGAGTAATTGATAATAGCTTAGAATTATTTTGATAAGAAACTCGATAGATCCTAATAAACAGCGATATAGAATAAACCGTGTTGTATAATTAAAATAAAAAAATGTTATTTTCACTGATCGTTCTTTTACTTATGTATATAATAATATATCTGTTGGCTGGCAGCAATGTACTATTGGTTTCCCTACATAGCAGCCCTATAAATTAAGTGAACATTGGTAACATTGTATTTTATGGTACAAAAATTATATAATTAGAATACATAATATACTGTGTGAGCATTAAAGGCGAGTGTTAAAGGATTCTAAAAATGCCCTCGTAGCCAATATTTAGATCCGAACTGAGTTTCAAAAACAGGTCTAAGCTAAAGAGTGAATGAAGAATATTGAGATTGACTAGTTGTGTAGGTTCGATTATCACTCGTGGGAATGAAATATTTATTATTTTTATTTCCTACCTCCAGTAGCGAGACAAAGCAGCAGCGTTGATTCCTGCCTCTCAACACACAAACAATTGAGGTTCCCAGTTTGCCTCTACCTACTCTCTATGTGCGGGATACTGTGTGAAGCTACCATACTCGTAATTTAGTTTATTATAATAATATACAGATGTTTAAAACTGAATTTAAGTCGAAAGTAAAACTGAATATAAAACGAAAATCTAATTTCTTGATTACTAAAAAAAATCTATAATCTAATTTCATATGACTATATTCAAATAGAATAGAAAAATTTATTCAAAATTAAGTTAATACATGTAAAAGGGCAACTTACTTACTGTTAACGCATATATTTAGTATCACCTCTCTTTAATTAATAATATATTCTGTACACTTGAGTAAAATATACATATCATGTGATACTCTTAATTAGTAAAGAAATGAAGATTTAATTATTACTTTATTGGAAACACAAATGCAAGCCGGTTAAAGTGATTATTTTATATAAATTGTGTCACATAGAATGAGATAGTTAAAAATAACCTTATTTATAACCCAAATGTTTTAAAAGCGATGACATTTCTTTTCATAGCCATAAAATCTTATTCAACTATCATGCTAATACAATGCTATTAATTATTTTTTGTAACTTATGTCAGGTATACAAGAATAAACTTAGACCATGTCCATGTGGAAAATGTACCATTAAGTTCTTTATGTAAAAAAACCGGCGTTGAATTAAACTCTCTATATGCCAATACCTCGAAAATCCGCAGAAAGTGACGAACGAAGTGTCTTAGAACTGCTATATGCGGAATACAATGTGAAACTGATAATAATGATAATGATGTTCTTTTTATATATGTGTATATAATTAATTTTTAAAGTAAATTTATACTTACATCAACTTAGAAAAACATCGGACATCAAATCAAGGGTCGAGAGGATACAATATATATACGTAAGGCTGTGTTATATAGAACTCTTCAATGCCCTGAAGCTATTTGGATAGCAAATGATGCACCCATTCCAACTACCAGATTATCTGTAAGATTATTTCCAACCAAATTAATACTCTCACTTTGATAAACAAACATATTTACATATGGGAATCAGACTGTAGATTTTAGTGATTTTGACTTCGGCCAGATGAATTTAATCATTTCACGTCTACCTTTTTATCTAAATACTTCATACTAATTAAATTAAATATTTAAATCCAATAAGCTTACAATGTTAAATTTTATGTTAAAAATTACTTTTAAAACTCGGGCTCTAAAACAACTCTAATAAACTATTACTGAAACAAAACGGAACAAAATTGGTTTCAATTGACAAAAGTATCGGTTTCATCCCAAAAACAGTACAAAGAACCTATTAACAGAATAGTCGGTTTTAGACTTTCTACCAGAATTAGGTATTAGGCGTAGAATATAGAAATTTAACTACACTGAAAATTTAAATAATTCATTCGCCTGAGTGGAGTCGAACCCAGAACTATTGCTTTCACATTCAAACGCAGTTCCACTGCGTCACGATGCCCTCAAATAAAAAAGTATCAAAACTAAGTAATACGCTCTACAAAAGGATGTTTGCCAAACGCATGTTGTGTTGGGATAAGTAATAGCTTAATTCTATGTTGCCTCAGCCAAGGTGCTTGATTTCTCGGCTCTTTGAAAGGGTTTCTCAAAAGTATATAGAATTACTGCAGTACAGATAAAAATAGCACACAGCTTTGATTGTTTCGTCTTTACAGTGTTTTTATTTTCAGTTTCACGCTGTATCCCGCATATAACAGGGTAGACGGAGGGAGACTAGTGTTAAGATAATCCACTTCCCACTTTCTGCCGAACTCTGGGGTCGTGTCGTGTTGAGTACCGGAACTCAATGTCGCGATTTTTATCTCGATGATAGACAAAAGAAATAAAAATATTAAATATATAATTTCCTCGAGTGGAAATCGAACCCAAAACCTGTCGCGGTTACAGTCACACGCTTGTGCCATTCCGCAACAACTGGCTTTTAATAGTATGTCTAATTGAATGTAAAAAATAAATTAAAAACACCTAATAGTAAAAAAATGCTAACGTAAATAGCGACGTTTACTGAGACTCTATTGATTATATTCCGCCCCATTCATATATTATCATAGACTCAAAGCTAAATAGATTATTATATTAACTCTAAGTGGATATATAAAACCTAAAGAATATTGTGAATCATCACCATATAATTTTTCGTTTTTTTTTTACTTTTGTGACAATATGCTACACGAGATATAGAATATATAAGTACATAAATATATTTGGAGTGTAAGTTTTGTGAGAAAACATACATACATAGGTATGTATGTTTTCTCAAATATAGATTTGAACTTAATGTGCTATTCAATTTTACAAAGAAAACATTATGTTCTTTATAATTGTTTTTTTTTTGAAAACTAGATTTGACTTGTTATATAAATATTGAACAATTTACTAGTACATTAGTAATGTTGACATGTTTTTATGCTCCTCTCTGTATCCCACACATAGCAGGGTAGACAGACGGAACCTGGGAACCTAATGTTAAGACACTGTTTCTATAAGGATATTACTGTTCTGTTCAAGAAAATGAAAATATTAAATATGAACGAGAAAATGAAAATATTAAATATGTAATTGTCTTGAGTGGGAATCGAACACACACCTGTTGCGTTTACCCCTTACCACTCTGGAGTAAGATTCTTGTATTATTTGTAAAAAAATCTTCAAAGATTTCAATTTTCATGATTTATTAGTTTTTAAAGTTACTAAGAATGATCTGGGTATAACTATTTATTTTTAAATTCTTTTTTTAAGGTTAATATGTGTTTGACCACCCATCTAGCGCCCCACGCGGCGTCCTTGGCCACTGTGACGGATTCCGCCACGCCCCTCATTTGTTATACAAATTTTATACTACCCTCCGAGCTAAGATCAGCAGCGCGTAGAAACAATGGACCCGAATCACCCGATTATGCAAGAAAATTGCAATTTTTTACATATAAGCCTGATATTTTGGATAATATTATATACGCAGAAATTAGATTTTTAAGTACTCGCTTCAGCTTAGTTCAAAAGCGCGGCGTTGAGCTCCGCCACTCAATATGCAACGCCAGAATTCGGCAGAAAGTAAGGAACGGACTTAACACTAGATTCCGTCTATCTTGCTATTTACGGGATACAGCGTGATACTAAAAGAAAAAATAAAACTCAATTTATTAAAGAATTTTGCCTTAAACAATACGTCTTGAGAGCTATCCAATTTCAATCTCAGCAAATTCTGTGATTGCGTTCAATAAAACAACTACCGATTCCAAATGCAATCTGATGTGGATGTGAAGAAATCCATTTAAATCACTATTACCGGAGGACTATTGCGATTGTACGGAGGCAGTTGAAATTGAGATGGCAGGAGTTACTTGAGGCCGCGGGGTTTTGGGCACTACTTCTTGATTAAATAAACCTTCAAGTGTCAAGTGTCAGTGTCACGCCGGCAGCTAGTGTCTGTCTTCGGCATATACCACGTATTGTAGTGTTTTTTTTTGTTTTGAATTCCAAATAACATTAAGCCTTTATTCGTATGTGAACCGCAACACCTTTTAATTTATTGTTTTATTATTCACTTATGCGGTAAAATTGATTGTATTTTAAAAAATAATAAAGGATCAAATGATTATGTACTGGCAGCAAGTTTTGCCTGCTATGCCAAAAGTTTTATACGTTAATGAATAAACAAATCATAAATCAGCTTCAGCTGTATCCCGCACACAGCAGGGTAGGCAGAGGAAACTTAGTGTTAAGTCACTCCGTTCCCCACTTTCTGCCGAATTCTGGAGGCATTGCGTGTTGAGTGGCAGAACTCAACGCCGCGTTTTGCTCGAGGCAAAACGCGGCGTTGAGTTCTCACCAGAACGAAAAAATGGAAGTATAAATTTAAGTAAATATTTCATCTCCTCGAGTGGGAATCGAACCCACAACCAGTCCGTTTTACAGACACACTTTGTGCCCCTGTCCATAACAGTAGCAACAGAAAAATCTAAATATTAAAGAAAACGGTTAAAGTCACTTTAAGATATTATGTGTCACTATATGAGGGTTGGATTCGCTACGTTCTAAATAATGTCTTTATAAAATGTACCGAACTTCATATTTTAAACGTTAATAAAAGAAGAAATGACATCCATAGCTACCCATAAAAAAAACTTCGTATAATCCATTAACTACGGTCGAATACACACACGAATATTCAAAATCGATATCACACTATGTGATATCGATTTTGAATAAATTCAATTACCAAAGCATTTCCTTAATCTTCGTTTAATTTCAATCAATTGAGATAAAATTCTTTTAAGTTTTTTTTAGTACGCCAGTGACACACGGTTTACTTTCGAACCGACTGTTAGATGGACATAATATCTCGACGCGATCAGAATGTTTAAAGAAGTAGCTAATAGCTTGTGTTAAAATTACATTAAAACTTTTATCTTTAGTACATCATGACATCATGCCAATGATCGGGTGAGAATACCTTTCACTGGCCCTTAAAACATATTAGTAGAACATTGAATCTCAAAATTAAACCCGATATAAACATATAAACACATATATATATATATATATATATATATATATATATATATATATATATATATATATATATATATATATATATATATATATATATATATATATATATATATATATGTGTTTATATGTTAGTTACGTAGGCTGCAGTTGGAGGGTTAAGAAAATACGATTTTTCTATCTTAAAATTAAATTAATAAAATTATTAATTAAAATACATTAATTTTATCTAAAACTAAACTATATCTAAGACTACTGCCTTCAATGTTGGAAGAACAGTAATCTGTTTAAACCTAAATTAATCTAACTTATATATAATTGTTATATAATATTGAACCTAAACCTAACTAAATCTAACTTAACCTACGACTTAATTACTCCACGATGGAATAATAAGTGTGGGAAAAGAAAAAATTCCTTTCCCACCGGCGCTGTTCACCCGATCTCTACCTTGTCAGCAGTTTGTGGCGCTCGGCCGCCTATCAGACGGACATATTATAATATAAAATAAGTTTTCCGCCTGTGACACCGAGCGCTATATAACATCTCCCTCCGCAGATCAGCAACTATTCTTGGAGAGAGAGAGTTGCTGAGAAATTTTCATGTGCTGGAACTGGTGTCTGCAAGGCCAATCTTGAATTGAAAATTGTATGTGTCTCTTAGATCCGGGGAAATAAGTAATTCTATTATGTTAATGGCATATCTTTTCATGTGATCATTTGAATTTTCAATAGTAAAACTTGGTGTCTTGACATTGCAGTTAACCGGTATGGTGATGAGAAAACTCTGTTGCACCCTTTTAGATATATCATGACCACAGAAAAATTTCACTTTTGTTGGATTTGGGAAGCTTAAGATGTAATGCTTCTCATCTATTTGTTCTATTGCTTCATCCTTGAATATCACAGGAGGTGGTTTACAATATTTGTCAATTTCGTGAATTTTGATCAAGTGAGTAATACAGTCTGGTTTGTCTTGAATTATGCAATTGATAGGTTTTTTACAGAGGTATTTTTAATTTTTTCTTTTCATATGATCTTCGGGCATTCAGCCTCTATGTACAAAGAATTCTTACCAGATATTGCTTAAAGGGATGATTTTGAATTTATTACGAGAAAATTATAGTGGTCAAAGGATTAAGGATAGGAGAACGGCGATATTACCTTTAAAATGAACATTACTTAATTTTTTTAGAGAACAATAACAAGCTGCACACGACATTAATTTCTAATACATCTCAAAAAAATATGCTTGCGCATATTTAGCGAGTGTTCCAGCTAAAATTAAGAATTTATACATTTCTTTATTGTTAAGCAAATATAAATGTAATTTTAGGTTTAATAAATGGAAGTACAATTTGAAAATGTGGCCTAGCTAATTTCAATGATATTTAACCTATAGCCATATTGCAATCGTTAACATACTTAGTTATATGTTCTTTCATTCTGTTACCGAATTTTAACCAAAGTAAAGTATAGTTGTAAGATTGGAATAGATGGGAAACGTGGAATAATTAATTTAAACTAACTTAATAATTACTACTAATTAAATTAAAATTGAAAGTACTGATTTAAAACTTCTAAAAGGATTTACTTAAAGATAAAAGGAAAGCAACTCCAGAAAAACTCTAAAGTACTTTAAAAAAAAAAATCGTACCTCTTTTGTATCTATGTCTTGATACGCCTCCCGCTGCACCACGATGTAGATCCGAGATAGCCGATGTCCTTGAGCAATTCAGTGACTTATATTTCGACTATCCTACCGACTGCGCCAGTTACGTAGGCTGCAGTTGGAGGGTTAAGAAAATACGATTTTTCTATCTTAAAATTAAATTAATAAAATTATTAATTAAAATACATTAATTTTATCTAAAACTAAACTATATCTAAGACTACTGCCTTCAATGTTGGAAGAACAGTAATCTGTTTAAACCTAAATTAATCTAACTTATATATAATTGTTATATAATATTGAACCTAAACCTAACTAAATCTAACTTAACCTACGACTTAATTACTCCACGATGGAATAATAAGTGTGGGAAAAGAAAAAATTCCTTTCCCACCGGCGCTGTTCACCCGATCTCTACCTTGTCAGCAGTTTGTGGCGCTCGGCCGCCTATCAGACGGACATATTATAATATAAAATAAGTTTTCCGCCTGTGACACCGAGCGCTATATAACATGTTTATATCGGGTGTTTATATGTTTATATCCATACCTATATATATATATATATATATATATATATATATATATATATATATATATATATATATATATATATATATATATATATATCCATACCTATATTATAAATTCGAAAGTAACTCTGTCTGTCTGTCTGTCTGTCTGTCTGTCTGTCTGTCTTTTACGCAATCAGGGCCAAACCGCTAATTCAATTGTGATAAAATACTCATATAGAGATACTTGAGGGTCTTCGGATGAACATAGGCTACTTTTTTTTCTCATATTTGTAATATTGTCGATATATACTAAAATATTAAAATACTTTTTAGTTTGACAGGCAATTTATTCTGCCATCTTAATAACAACCGACCGTTGCTAAGCAACGGTTTGCAGAGTTTGTAGTTATAAGAAAACGTCACCCAAAACTAGCTTGCTGTATACATGGCGTGCGCTGACTCAACCTTATGAGATACATAAAAATAATGTTTAGCAAAAATATTGTTCTTTAAATAATGTTTATAAAAGTCCGCGATGGTATATGTTTAACTCTGAAGATTGAGCAAAAGTTACCATTTTAATTAATTTACTTTATATAATATTCATCGGGTTTTTGTTGTATGTATTTTCTATAATTTGATATTGATCGTTATATATGAAAATGAATATAATAGTCACTTTTAGCATTTCATCTAGATTGAAATTATAGTTTATTGCAAAACATTCTAATAAATCATTAAGGAGATGTCACTGATTCGAAATTGACGGTTTTGTAAATTTTCATACATTTTCGAACTACTGTTAATTTTTATGTAATTATTTGCTGTTTTTAATTAATTTATACTTTTCTTTGGTTCTTTGCTTATTCAAGTAGTAGATTAGTTAGATTTTCATAAATTTCTTGGTGCAGTGTAAGTTGCGGCCCTGCGCAGCATCGGTGTAATATTACATAAGTATTTATTATTTAAGGAAAGAATTCATCAGGTTATTTCATATCGGTTGGATGGTTATCTATACCGTTGTTATACACCTTATAAATTATAGTTTTAGTTTTTTGGGATTTTATTTGATATTGCTCGCAAAACTTATCATATTTAACGTAGAAGGGACATTAGTTATTTCATATAGTATAAGGAATACGTGTAAAAGATTTTTCCCGGGTCAGCAAAATCGATCACTGAAAGTCCACTAAAATCAGTTCAGTTATTCTGGACATTAGCTCGAGGAAATAAAAAGACAGGTAGAGACAAAAAATATAATATTTTTTTATTGTATTTGAGTATTATGTAAATAACCACATGCACTGTCAAAAACATATCACAACACATTTAATTTTAATTCTTTTAAATATTTATTTTACTTTGATGATATTAATAATGTAGCTGGTTTTGTTTAAATTTTTTTAATTATTATTTTAATATGATTACGTTTACTTACATTTTTTTTTTCATTTAAATTAGTTAGATATTTTCAAAAACAATTTTATAAAAATATCTAATAAGCATTCGTATAGTTCAAGCGGGCGAAGCCGCGTCCGGGCCGCTAGTATATATATATATATATATATATATATATATATATATATATATATATATATATATATATATATATATATATATATATATATATATATATATATATATATATATGGTAGGCAAAGGGAACCTAGTGTTAAGATACTCCGTTCCCCACTTTCCGCCAATTTCTGGAGGCATTGCGTGTTGAATGGAAGGAATGAAAATGTAAATGTAAATAAATATTTTCATCTCCTCGAGTGGGGATCGAACTCACAACCAGTCGATTTACAGGCACACTTTGTGCCCCGGCGCCACAACAGGCCTCTATCAATAATTAATATATTAATTATAAAGCAACAAAAATTGATAATATTTTCATAATCGCTAATCATAAATCAGCCATCCAACAAATCTGGTACAATGGGCAGCGAGTCGAGGCTACCCTACGTAATAAATTCACAAGATTGACTTGCCGAGTAGTGAGAAATCGTATATCGTTGCAGCGGCCGCTATATTACGAGAGCATAAATCTAATAAGAGTGTCGTTGGACACCGCCAACCATGAATGGAGCCGCAATATGAGCGATGACCGAGCTCCAAGAGAACCGACCTATACGCATGTCGAATATCTCGTACAGGACATTTTGACAATCAGCTAAGAGAATTGAAATATGGAGCCTGGCAACGTCCCGTCTTTAAACATGATGAATAAGACAATTAACTAATAAAACCCACATTTCAATCAAATATATATCGACGTACCTACTGTCTTTTCATCTTCTCTTTCGTATTTGATATGTTATATTTATAAGTATTAGGCTTGAAAATTCTTCTAATGAATTAAATATTCATAAGGGCTCTGATAATTTTGCCACATTTTGTACATTTTTTAGTTAAAAAAGAAAGCAAAGAAGCAAAGCAAAAGAAGGAAATTTGAAAATTATATATAAGTATTTTTTATAATTTTAATATTTACTTATAAAAATATACTAAATAAAAGAATACTAATAAAGAAAAGAATATGTACCGTACCGTAGATTTTAGTGAATTTTATTTGTTGATACTATCCTGATCTGCTAAGAAAAAACGTGTTACCATTGCCCAGTACGCATTAACACAGCATTATTAATAAATAGACTGCTTCAATCTTCCACAAAACGCAGGAAATTCTAAAGAGTAAAAAAAAAGTAATTAAACGTACGAATTCATTTCAAAATCAAAAATGTCACAGAGAAAGTAAAAAATTGCAATAAACAACGGTAGATGTTAATTTCAAATACCCTTGAATTTATTAAAAGTGAATTAATCATTTTTTATCGTCCCTTACGGTTAGCGGACGTCAATTTAGCTGCTTTAAAAATGCAGTCAAAGCTGAAGAAAAAATACAATAGGATTATGCGGCCTTAATGGTCCTCTGAACATGGGCATTAATCTCGTCATACAATATTGATGTTTTCGAAATTTATAGCCAAACCTAAGAGAATCTCAAAGTCGATATAGTTTATTATTGTGTGAAGAAAGTCACCTCCTTAGCAATCCATTCCATAACATATTTTTATAAATCCGACGGAGATCATTAAAGAAAAATTTCGGTTTTCATCTGCGGAATACAATTGAATGCGAACGTCAAAAACACGCTTCAAAATTTCATTATTGATAAAGTTAAACGAGGATTTATGTTTTGGAAGTGATATCTTATGGGCAATTGATAAAAACGTGCGCTTCGAAAACCATATTTCCTACAATGCTATTGGAGATGCGAGACATTTGTGGCTGTAAGTGCAACGGATGTGGGTTCGATTCCCACTTCGGGAGATGAATTATTACTAATTAATATTTTTATTTCTTTGCTCTGGTAATAAGGCAAAACGCGGCGTTAATTTCAACCACTCAACGCGCAGAACCTCTAAAATTTGGTAGAAAGTAGGGAACGGAGTGTTTTAACCTGCCAAATGCGGGATACAACGTGAAGCTGAACTAAAAAAAATTGTATATTTTGTACTGTTACTTGAACAGTAAAAAATGTATTATGTAGTTAACATTAACATATGATGATGTATATTTTGGTGATTTATATCTCTAAACGAATTATAATTTACCTATCTATGAAATAAGTTGCCATTTGAAACCGACGAAAATAAGAATGAAAGTAATAGTTAATTACCAATGAAGTATTAATAAAGTATATAATTTTATAAAATGTGATTTTCTCACTCAACATGGTAGGCAGAGGGAACCTAATGTTTTAAGATACTCCGTGCCCCATTGTCGCTTTGCCTCGGCACCAGAGCGAAAAAATGAAAAAATAAATTTAAATAAATATTTTATTTCCTCTAGTTGGAATCGAACTCAAAACCAAACACGTTACAGTCGCACACATGTGTCACTCACACCACGACTGGCCTCTATGATTTTTACTAATCTAACAAAGTGCAGACGTTAGTTATCAAGGCACGTTCCTGATAGAAAACTTTAATCCGATCTGATCTTTTGAATAGAAACCTTCTTGAAAGGTTTCTTAATCGTTCAATAATACACTCAAGCATGTTTATTGTTCTACATTTGCATGTTGCACACACGTTGACCCCCACTGGGTTTTGTATATTATGATTTATCGAAATAAGTCCATAAGAATAATACGGATTTGTTCTATTTCAAATACATGTAAATATGTAAATATTGTTTTCTTATATTCTAAAAACATAAGTTAAAAAACAAAATTATTTTTCTTTTCAAACGACCGACTTGTTACATATTTGTATATACAAAAAAAATTAAAACTTTTTAATATTTTTATAAGTTATATTTAATTGCTAAAATGTATACTTCTTATTACCTTTTACACTATACTCGCTATCATTAATAAATTCCACACCAAAAAAATTATGACCCATGGCGGTATCCGGAGTCTGGGCGTTATATCTTTCTGTTTGTTACAATTTAAATCAGTGCGTTCTCTTTAATAAGAGTATTTAGATGATAAGACGTGACGACAGGCCTTCGGGCTAACAAGACGCCAATTATGGCAGTCTTGACACCTACGAGGTGCTAACTGAGTGCACCCTGCAATTTGCCGAACGTGGAGTGTTACCAACAACCTGCGCTGCCGGCAAACGATCCTCTGCACACTGTATTCATTCAGATATATATAATCTCGCATGGAACCTCAACGTCCCTTCCATACATATTAAATATATGATCGACAGCAAAAGGAACTAAGAATAATATCAGAACGAAAGTTTGGCCCGGAGCTATATTATATTCAGAAGTTTTTAGTGGCAAATGAGATGTTATCAGATGTGATAAGCCCAAAAGCCACCTGGTTAAGTGGAACGCAACCGTGTGTAATACGGTCTGGAACCTAACCACCGATTTGAAAAACAATACCGCCAACAAAAGGAAGCGTACGATCGATTCGGATTCAGTCTGCAATCTCTGTGCGGTATAATCTTGCAAATATTTATTATATGTCAAAACTATATGCCCAAGTGGAAGGCTTATTGTGGTTTTTACAAATGCGTCTGAGCTCGGAGCGCTCGTTAGCGTGAAGTACGACGTATTGTGGGGTTACAATGGGGGGCGGGGCAGCCCGCGGCGGCCGGAGTACGGGAAAATGCGACCGTATCGCCAGCCTTCACGCCATATACCTACTGGACCATTGACAATCCAAGGAAAATATCTTGTTTACCTATATCGTATGATGAAGATTATTTACGTTCATATTCAACGTTAGTATACGGTGTAACGTTAAATATGATACGTGATATGTATGCATTAGGGTACTTTATATAATCTAATAAATTGGCAATGGCAGTGTGTTAGTGAAATATTTATTCGGTGGAAAAAATAACACGTAATTTTTCAAAAACTGAGCGGAAAGTACTGTATAGAGTGTCTTAACACTAGGGGTGAAGAGCAGGAAACTGTTTTTTTTTTTGCAATTGATTTAATATATTTTTTTTAGTGTCACTACATCCCACAACACACAACAGGATAGGCAAAGGGAACCTAGTATTATGACATTCCGTTTCTTTTCTTCAACCGAATTCTGGAAGCATTTTGTATTGAGTGGCGGAACTCCACGCCACACTTTTCCTCGAGCCAGAGTGAAGAAATTAAAATATAAATGTCAATAAATATTTCATCGCCTCGAGTAGAGATCGAATCCACAACCAGTCGATTTACTGGCACACCTTGTGCCCCTGCGCCACGACTGGCCTCATTATTATTTAATATTCATTAAAATATTTCTTTAGAATGGATTGTTCAAAGAAGGTACTATTTCATAAGATTACTAAATTACTAAGTAGGTAAAAATCTTAATATAATATACAAGATAATTTACTTTTACTCAAATTATACGGATTTCAGAAAAGATAACATGCTTAACAACATATTAACCAAAATTAATTCATCACTATTAATTAAATAATTAATTAATTATAATTAAAAACAAATAACTTAATTACGATTTAACTGTTAGTTATGTAAACTATTAAAAAACATATCTTATGCCATCGTATCGCGACGGAATGACTTTATGTTCAAAGTGGTTTAACGTTAAGGTTGAGTTTAAAACGCTGTGATTGATATAGCTACTTAATTTCTAATGTCTATAAATGACTTGGAAAATAGAATGATGGAAGATGCATATAAATAAAAACTTTGAAGTTTTTCAAAAAGGTGGTTGCAATTACGATTTGGCAAAAATTTTGAAAAGATTTAGATTAAAAAGAAGATTTCCTAGGTAAATATTTTTTTTCACCTTAACGCTGTGCCCCATATACCATAAGGAAGAAACCGGGTGGTTTAATAGTAGTGGTTAATCGAAATTTTCGAGACATTGCGTGTTGAGTGGCGGAAATCAACGCCACGATGTGCCATGTTATCAGAACGAAGAATTAAAAATATTATTAAATAATAATTAATTTCCCCGAGAGGATATCGAACCTACAACCATCGCGTTTACAGTCACACGCTTGTGCCACTGCGCCACGACAACCACTTTTTAATTAATAATTTTTTTGCAACGCCAATTTCATGAAGGTTGTTAAGCATAATAAAATTTCATAAAGTCATTAACAACAGTGAAGTTAAATAAGCTCCCAGCTTACTCAAGTTCTTTTAGTACTTGAATCATACCTATATATATCTGTATTACGCCTTATCTCACGAATTTTATATTTTTATTCCTTTTTATTAATATTTTATATCCTTTTTATTTCCCATTAGGAATATAATAAGCGGGCCGAATAAAGATATAAATGTAATTGAAAAGCACCGTTAACTAAAATGACAATTTTGACTCGTGGCATAAGCTTACGATCATTCTGCCACGACTTAAAAATATAACAACATACTTTAATTATAATGAAGTAAAAAGGTGGTAGCGGCGTACGACATCTTTATTAAAATTTAATGGAATATCTGTTGCAGCTGCGTGGCACAGAAGTATTGGACGACGCCACCTGATTTGGAACTTTGATATCCGCAACGTATCTAATTAATATTAATTTTATTTCTCTTATATAAGAGTTTTTATTATAATGACTTATATGCCTATTCCAAACCTAATAGTTTAGTACAAGCTAGAAATAAAAACTAACATGCAAATATAACAAATTTTGATATTTAGTTACACGACGAATGAAAACAGGACTTGGCACCCTTATACTACTCTGATTGTTTTATCGGTTTCTTGGCTATTTTTTATTAACAAACATAATAGAATAAGTCAAGCACAAGTTGGAAGTAAACTTAAATGTAAATATTACAAATATGGCCTGTATATATGAAAAATCATTTAGTCAAATTTAGTTATAATTACATAACGAATGAACACAGAACTTAGCACCCATATAGATTTCTGATTCTTTCCTCGCTTATTTTTTATCACCATGCCTAATTGTGTAAGTCCAATACAAGTTGAAAGTAATCTGACATGCTAATACAACTTGTATATTGAAAAAAATATAGAGTGAAATTTAGAGATTTAATTACATCACAAATGAACACAGAACTTAGCACCCACATTCATCTTCTTCTTTTGTCAGTCGAGTCGAGAACAATCATCTCACATGTATATTTTTAAATAAAATAAATAAATAAATAAGATTCACGCTGTATCCCGCACACAGCAGGGTAGGCAGAGGGAACCTAGTGTTAAGACACTCCCGTTCCCCACTTTCTGTCGAATTCTGGAGGCATTGCGTGTTAACCTCGACACCAGAGCGAAGAAATGGAAATATAAATTTAAGTAAATATTTCATCTCCTCGAGTGAGGATCGAACCCACAACCAGTCGGTATTACAGTCACACCTCGTGCCACTGCGCCACGACCGGCCTCCTGCATGATGTATATTTTTGATGAGATTATATTGTCAAGAAAATAAAAACGATACATTTCTTTATGAAGCTTTAAATGATATACTTTCGCAATTAATACGACTTAGGTCCGGTCATTACGAACGCCATAAGAGTCGTTCTAGTTACCTTCAACAGTATAAATTTTATAAAAATAAGCACGTCACGATAAGGACGCAGATATAGACTATGTTATGACAGAAAGTGATGGGAATAGTGGTAAGGGCAGGTGTCACAAGACATCTGCTGGCCAGGCACGTGGCGCAACCCTCGGCCGACCTACGACTTTACTACGAGGAAAGAGAAATCCTTCACGAATCCCTTTACAACTAAAGCCGACGAAGTATATAATAAAAGTGATTAGCCTTACTGCCATCAAATGAAAATTATGAAAATATTATAATTAATATATGAAAACATAATAATAAAATAAAAAAAATAGATAAATGTCATAATATGAGAAATTTTTGTATTGTTAGGCGAGTTAAAAGTATACGTATTGCGATATATATGTGCAACCTACGGTATCGGTATTTATGTATAAGAAACACATATAAACACTATAATAAAATTTAATTTATACATAATTTTAAGAGCTGTTAAGATTCTGTTTTTTTTTTTTAATTTATTTAATGAAAAAAAAACATACATACATAGATTTTTTATTTTTTTTTAACATTGTATTCTAGAGAGATCGATGTTTAAAATTTTATTAGTTCGATTTCTAAATATTTATAGACAATTATCTAAGCCATTATTTATAGTATCTATGTCATAGGACGTCATGGCGCAGTGGCATAAGCGTGTGGCTGTAAACGCGATGGCAGTGAGTTTGATTCCCAGTCGGGGGAATGAATTAATACTTTTATTTCTTCGCTCTAGTAACAAAGCAAAGCGAGGCCATGAATGCGGAAATGCCTCATTTGGCGGAAAGTGAAGAATAGAGTGTCTTTGCACTGGGTTCCCTCTAAAAATGTTACCCAACTATAGGCGGGATAAAGCGTGAAGCTGGAAAAAAAGAAAAAATAACTGTCTGTAATGTATCGGACATTTACAAAAATGCTATAACATTTTTAATCTATGCCAAAATGTCTCGCTGAGTAGACATCAGTACCGTTCTTTCATTTACACGATAAATTTACCTATTTATTGTATAATCAACATTCATTTATAAATATCAAATACACGTAAAAAATAATTATTACGTTTATTAATAAATAACAAAACCCTAAGCAGTTTCAAGAAAATAAATTTGTTCAAGTAATTACGCAAAAACGATTATAAACTTTTATGATTCCCACCCACTTTGTCGTTTCTGGTAAATGCCTAAACATAGGTGAATATAAAAAAATTGAGTATTTTTTTTGGAATAAAAAACACGTAATCAGCTTCACGTTGTATCCAGCACACAGCAGAGGGAACCTAGTGTTAAGACACTCTGTTCGCCACTTTCTGCCGAATGAGTGGCAGAACTCGAACGCCGTGCTCAGCCTCGACACCAGAGTGAAGAAATGGAAATATAAATTTAAATAAATATTTCATTTCCTCGAATGGGGATCAAACCCACAACCAGTCGGTTTTACAGTCACACTTCGTGCCGCTGCGCCACGACTGGCCTTACACTAAACACTTTTTTTTCTGTCAATTGCTGTATTTGTAGGAAAAAAATACAAAATCGGTGACTGCAAACGCGATCGGTTGTGGGTTCGATCCCCACTCGAAGAAATGAAATATTGATTTAAATGTATATTTCCATTTCTTCGCTCTAGTGTCGAGGGCAAAGCGCAGCATCCGCCACTCAGCGCGCTATGTCTCCAGAATTCGGCAGAAAGTGGGGAACGGATTGTCTTAACCTCCTCTGCCTACACCACCGTGTACGGGACAAAGCGTAAAGCTGATTCTTTATTGAATTTTTACTTTAAATACAAAATAAATAACACTAGAAAAATTCTATAAAATTTCTTCTATAAATTGTACTAATTTTACTTTAAATTTAGACCTCAATACAGAATTAGCATATATTATAATGTGACAATCTCTTATTCATTAAACTTTAATAGACGCGCCACTAAAATACGAGTTATCTAATTAATTACTTTCCCTAATTAAGATGGCACAGCGTAAGCCCTATCACGAACATAAAACTTATCAGAGCACTGATGGGTAATCTCCATAGAATTTTATCATACCATATCGCGTGTGAAAATCCTCTTTATAACCAGACTCCGATGACTACACGATAATTGAATCAATAAATATAGCTTTCACATGGTTTATGGTTTTTATATGTAGAGATATACTTTTTTGAGAAATTCTAAAAAGAAAAAGTTCTTCTGAATGTGACAATAGCATAAAATAAATGAACAAACCAGCTTCTCCCTATATTCAGCACACAGCAAGGTAGGCAGAGGGTTGTTAAGATATTTGTTCCCCATTTTCCGCCGAGTTCTGGAGGCATTGCGTGTTGAGTGGCGGAACTCAACGCCGCACTTTGCCTTGACAACAGAGCGAAGAAATGAAAATATAAATTTAAATAAATATTTTATTTCCTCGAGTGAGAATTGAACCTACAACCAGTCACACATTTGTGACCCTGCTCTACGACTGACCTCACTTAGTATAATTATAATATAAATATCACTACATTTCCATACTTTTTACACATGGCGTGGCACACTGAAAATTTTGCACCATACCTGGACTACAGTATGTTTATTAACATTTTTCAAATGATATCGACCACCGTCAAAACCCGCAAAACAGAGTTGGTCGCAGAAGAAACCTAGTCTAATGTCTAAAGCCTCGCAATATCTAATTCTCCAGACATTGCGGAGCGAAACTCAACGCCGTACTTCGTCTACCACCGCGGAGAAATTTATATAATTAAATGTAATCACTCCCCCGAGTAGAAATTGGGCCAACTTCATTTATAAATGACATTCAGTTAAAATAATTGATAAAATTTATAATAAAGTGTACAAATAGTGATCGTTAACATATGGTTCCGGTTGCATATTAATGCAATCTCTTTTAAAAGACAGAAAAAAGAAAATGCAATGAATTCCCATTAGCTGTAATATATTATGAGATAACTTAAAAAAGTAAATATTTTATCATATCAATTTTAGCATAGCGTTCCGAACACTTCAAATAGACAACTAGAATGTTCGAAAGGTGACTTTTAAAAGAATATCAAGTGACGACTTAAAAGTGATAAATTTGTAAAAAAACAGTTTATTTCAATGTAATCACTCTTTCTCGTGTTTTTGTTTGACAAAGAAAAAAAAATAGCAATTACATTTTGTGATTTTGTTATCTATCAAGCGCCTCATGAATACATGAAGGCAAAGTTACTTTATCGTGTAAGAGCTATGTCTATACTTAAAATGCAAATACAAGATCAACATATTTTCCTATATAAATATTTTATATGAAAATACGTCAATATAAATTTAAGGTTTTAATTGCTTAATAATAAAAATAAGCCAGTCGTGGCGCAGTGGTACAAGCGGGTGAAGAGACATGACAGATTGTGGGTTCAATTCCAACTCGAGGAAATGAAATATTTTATTTTTGGTTCGCAACGTTGATTTTGGCCACCCAACACACAATGCTGCATTCTACAGAATATGGCAAACGGAGTGTCACAACACTAGGTTCCCCCTCCCTACCCTGCTGTGTGCGGTATACAGCGTGAGGTAAAACAGTGTTGCATATTAGGTGAAATCGAACGTCAGACGCAATTAGAATGAAGTAAGGCTTATGTTATTAAAACATTCCCCGTGTAGAATTTCAACCCAAGGCCGTTTGTGCGTAAACAGGCCTCTTCTGCGAACTCAATAATATTTCATATTTTTTTACTTCGTATAACAAATATGTATAATAAAATACTAAAATTATTTTACCATTTTAGGTTAGGCAATAGAATTTAAACACAAAAACTATTTCATTATTATTTGAATATTTTTACATTTTTTTGTACAGATTTTTTTGTGTAACGGCCAATAGCTGTTTTTGAAACAAATTTAATATAAATACTTAATTTGTCTAGGTTAATCAAGGTAATAATTTAAGACTGAAACTAATGGTTGATTTGGTAAAAGTGAGATTAAGTTCACAGCACAGTCAACCTCTATAAAGTAGGTGATTACAGAGAAAAAATACCATAAAAAAGCAGTAGCCTTTGAAAATATCAAACAAACGGAAAACCACTCAAAGCGCATCGAAACAAATGAAAAATGGAAAATTTATTAGACAAAATGTCCAATGTCAATCAACTGTCATATCTATAATTTACAACATGATTGATTTTAATCGATTCGTTTGTGTCTTTTCAGTAATTAATTGATATTTTATGTATTAAATTAAAATAGAAAAAATCCATTCAAGACTAAACATGATTATAAATAAATATCTGAAATGTAACTAAAGAAATTTATTGAGAACAATAACGAACCTATGTCGATTTTAAGTATTTTGTGATTAAATAAATATTTACAATGTATTTATATATGAGTTCATTCGGTGTTGAGTTCTGCAGTCAACACGCAGTGCCTCCAGAATTCGGCAGAAAGTGGGGAACGGAGTGTCTTAACACTAGATTCCCTCTGCCTACCCTACTGTGTGCGGGATACAGCGTGAAGCTGATTTATTTATTTTATTATTAATTTTTCTTACGACTCAACCAGCAAATGAACCAATTTTCACTACTTGAACTCCTAAATAATTATTAATATTATTTGTTCAGGGTCGCATATAGAGTGGCCCGTTGGATATTTCGAATAAATTTAAATATTTTATATATATTTAATGTTAAGCAAGTTATAAATTGACACAAATTACTTTGTACTCGTAAATTAAATACTATAGCTAGTCCCTGCCTAGTCTAGATTTATTATCTCCAACTATATCACATTACTCTTATCTGATAATAAATATACCTATATAATAAAAATGTTTTAATATTTGTTTGTAATTAAAATTATATTCTTATCGTTTTTCAAATATGTAAAAAGTAATACTTATTCATCATTTAGATGTAATAATTTCTTATGGGAAAACTTCTATTTATTTACCATAATATCCATAAACCTATTTAATAGTGACAATCACGTTCTAATTGACCTCCATTTGGAAATTTCTATAGCCCATACAGAATGACATATAGAATATAAAGTATATCAAATAAAAAGGAAAAACCAAAATCTAACGCAAAAACCGCTCCGCACCAGAATGTGACTTTCCTAAATTTAGTAGAAATTTAAATGTTTTATAGTGCGTCGATGTTGTAATATCATGGTGAAATTCTCAAATTGTAAATTGAGGTCTTTCCGGTACGTTTTAACGTGTTAATACGTTAAAATAACATACCTTCGCTGTTAACTTTATGGTGACATTGACATAAGGGAGCTACTACCGAATTTTTGTATATAAATTGGAAACTTTTATCATCTCTTCTCTTAAATTAATTTAAATTTATTATAGCACAAATATGCTACCTCAGGAATTTTATTAATACTACTGTATCTGTATCTTTAGTAGAGAATGCGCACAGAAATAAATAAATAATGTATGAGACACATCACTTGAAATAAAGCACGCGACAAAGTAGAAACTACATTGACATGTTTCCAAAACTGGCCTTCTTGCGACGAACTGGCATCTGCTGAATACTTGCTATATAAATACAATTCTTCGAGATCCCCTATCACTGTACTGCATGCATTCGTTGAGATTCTTAACTAGCAGTTAAGAATTAATGTTCATTTTTTTATTAGTATATAATACATAAATATTAATATTAATAATTATAATCGGCTGACTGTTCATAAGTTATTTTTTGTCACACACCATACAGTATCATTAAAATAAGTACAAAACTAACATTATTATTACTACATTTATAGAATACTCAATTGTACAGCCAATGATATGGTGTTTGGGATGTGGAAGATATAACAGACAAAGCCGAAGGTAAACCTTACCTTTTAGTATCATCTTCTATTGTGCTCCTCAATATTATTGGTCGGTCGTGGAGCAGCGGCACGAGGTGTGACTGCAAAACCGACTGGTTGTGGGTTCGATCCCCATTCGAGGAGATGAAATATTTACTTAAATTTATATTTCCATTTCTTCGCTCTGGTGTCGAGGTTAAGCGCGGCGTTGAGTTCTGCCACTCAACACGCAATGCCTCCATAATTCGGCAGAAAGTGGGGAACGGAGTGTCTTAACACTAGGTTCCCTCTGCCTACCCTGCTGTGTGCGGGATACAGCGTGAAGCTAATTTAATGTATTTTTTTGGATATTATTGGTCGTTGCCACCATTGCGTTGCTCATTAACATTTTGACCTTCCTCATCACCGTTGTAGTGGAAGCGTAACGCCGTCATGCGATGACATGGTGATTTCTTATTCATCTCAACAGCTCACCAGTCAATTTCATAAATCGTCGTACTGCTACCTGCTACCCCCATCCTGCTGTTAGCTGATTTTTGATTTCATTTTTAAGTTCTTCTAGGATTAGATTTTACTATACAACAAGTATCACTAAACCAGGTGATATACAAAATTATTTGTTAACGTATTATATATTATATTTATATACATTTTCTTTTTTACAATACGTTTACCATACCTCATATATAGATGTACATACTGTATATATAAGATACTTTTTGTTTATATAAGCAACTTACCGTATTAAAAAAAAACAATATTATTTACTTATTTTACTTATTTGTATATTTGGGCTTACCAGTTATAATGACGTCAATACCCTTAAATAAAAACACGAAGTAGGTCATTTATTTCCAAATACATGCATTGCCTTTTATGCCCAGTGCATACAGCAAGTGTTAAAAATGGAATTTCACAAATTGATACATGAATCAAAATTTAATATAAATCAATATAAAATTTAATAACAAAATATTAAAAATACAAAATAATATATAAGACAAATCATCTACATTGGCTGCCAAAAAAAAATTATAACTCATTTTAATATAAGGGCAACACTGCTCAAGCACATTGTATACGCTATTTAAACACACACAAGGCCTCTACAGTACCAGTGAAAGGCTAAAATCCGGGAAAATATTGTGTTACTACGAGACGCGTGTAGATAAGGAAAATTAAAAAATTAGGAACATTTATAGCAGCCATAAAATATACGTAGCTTACTTATATTTATCACCCACATACCTACTTGATATCATAACCGTGTTATTTGTCTTTACTATCTTTAACCTTCCTTATACATTCATTGGCTGTCGCAGGAAATGCAAATAAAAAGTTACAAGAATAAGAAGAAATATGAATTGAGGAAAATATATATAATTAATAATAACCAAGTGGCGTTCAGTCGTTGCGCAGGTGCACAAGTGTGTGACTGTAACGTTACAGGTTGTGGGTTCGATTCCAACTCGAGGAATTAAATATTTAATATTTTCCTTTCTTTGCTCTGATGTCGAGGCAAAACGCAGCGTTGAGTCCCGTCAGGCAATATATAAGACCTCGAAAATTGGGCAGAAATTTGAGAACGGAGTGTATTAACACAAGGTTCTCTCTGCCTACCCTGCTATATGCGGGATACAACGTGAAGCAAAAAAATACTAATAATCAAAGTAGAAAACATTATGTAAAAAGGCAAAATCAAGACAACTTTCACTCTAAAAGTTCATTAAAACATATAAGCATCTGAAAATAGTAAGACTTCTTATAATGCAGTTGCAGGAGCCGTTCAAGATCATCAGCGAATTTGTAAGCATTTCTGACACCCCTCAGACACCCAAGAGTATTTACGCTATTTTATATACTTCGTAGACAATGGTGCCGATCCATAAATGGTGAAAGCGAATACCAAAGTCGATTTTATTAAACTGTGATGTTGAATCACTTTGTCTGAATGGCCTTGACGAGGACGGAGCCAGTGGCTATCAGATCAGTATAGAGTTATGGTGTTTGTAACAAGCTTTTGACTTTGATTGATGTCATTTTTAAAGGTTAAAATATATTTGAAAGTAAAACACGCAGTAGAATTAAAAATTAAATTAAATTAAATTAGCTTCACGCTGTATCCCGCACACAGCAGGGTAGGCAGAGGGAACCTAGTGTTAAGACACTCCGTTCCCCACTTTCTGCCGAATTCTGGAGGCATTGCGTGTTGAGTGGCAGAACTCAACGCCGCGCTTAACCTCGACACCAGAGCGAAGAAATGGAAATATATAAGTAAATATTTCATCTCCTCGAGTGGGGATCGAACCCACAACCAGTCGGTTTTGCAGTCACACCTCGTGCCGCCGCGCCACAACCGGCCTCTAAGTAGAAAAAATAATAAATACAATTTGTTGTGCAAATATTTCAATTGTGGTGTAAGTCAGTGTTAGAGTGTATATTAAAATAATAATTGTTACAACCGAACTCTATAGCATAGTAATGTTACATCAAGCGGTAAATTCCAAAGAGAGCTCTCCTATAAAAATGATAATTGAAAATATTAATTAACAGTAAATTAATGATGAAATGGTAATTACAAGAGCATTGAACAATTAGTATTTACATTTAAAATCAATTTAAAAACACGTTTAAGGTGGGGCGACTGATAGCGTGCAAGTAAAGAATAAATTCAAATACATACATACACATACAAGAAATTGAAATGTTTATTTTATTTTATTTCAAAATTGAGTTATGCAATAAAAAAAATCAGCTTCACGCTGTATGCCGCACTCAACAGGGAAGGCAGAGGGGAACTAGTGTTAAGACACTCCATTCCCCACTTTCTGCCGAATTCTGGAATCATTGCGTGTTGAGTGGCAGAACTCAATGCCGCGCTTAGTTCTCGACACCAGAGCGAAGAAATGGAAATATAAATTTAAGTAAATATTTCATCTCTTCGAGTGGGGATCGAACCCACAACCAGTCGGTTTTACAGTCACACTTTGTGCCGCTGCGCCACTACTGGCCTCAGGAGGAGTTATGCAATAGATACAAATAAATTAATCGACATGGACGACATTCGTTTTATAATTCTGAATTTTAATTTTCCCTTACCTTTTTGGTAGAAACAGCACGTGCGCAGAACCAGTTTAGTGAAGACGTGATGGAAAAAAACGTCAATGAACGTTCGAAAATTCTATCTGGAAACGTCATTCAGTTTTAAGATCGGATGTAGCGGGTGGATACGTTTTTGTTTACTTGCGTATGGTCTTTGAACATGATATTCGATTTCCCTAATTAGATATTTGTTTCTTTCAATAAAGTATTTAACAATGCCTTGTGATCGGCATCATATATGCGTCGTTTACCCATTGTCACTTTTTTATTTTTTCCAGTCTTTGTGGCTATCTCAATTTTAAATAAGCGTCAACATTGTTTTTGAGCAATGGTATGTTTTTGTTTGGTAATGAGAAATAAAACCATAAAGGCTTCCACTGATAGTCCACTAATTGGAGTTCAAATATTTCAAGACTTTGTCGAATTTTGGCATCGTTAGTCTGTTTTATGTTCCATTGAATATTAGAAACCTACAGCCATCGTTCAACGTTTATATTTTTAGTACTGTTGTTTTTTCTTAGTGAGGTGATATTTGGATAAAATATATTTATAAATGATTCTCTATCACTGCTAATAAATATCAATAAGATTTTAGAAGTAATTTTAAATATTTTACTTAAAACGAATCATAATAACAAGTGACCCCTTCTCGGCTTCGCCCTCTTGAACTACACAACTATTTGTTTACTAATTTGAATTATTATTGTTGTAATAACGTTATCATGTTAAAGATAAAGTTTTCTAGAAAATTGAAAAGGCTCTGGCGTCCGAATCAATGGCCGAATTACCATTCTACATCTATACCAACCTAGCTGGAATGGAAGACGCTGCAGCGAGGCCTATGGACTAAATACCCATTAAAGTGTCTGATGCAGAAAGCAACGGGAAACCACTGCACTATTTTTCCTATGAACGTTGTGTAAATGGGTAAAGGTTAAAAAATATACCGAAAAGTTTTATGTTAGAAAAAAAGAACCTTCTCGGTTATAGCAAGTATTCGCTGCTTTATTTTTTCTCTTCTCATCTTCTGTTCACGATATAGAGTAACTGTTCACGATATAGAGATCTTATCATTAGTTCAATCTGATATATAAAATTTGCGCATTAGTTTTCATAAATAATAATAGTTTAGCTATTCGATATTGATATTTACACTGACCACAGTCACTCCTTGACATATGGACATTATACCAATCTTATCAATTAAGGTATAACCACAACCTTACGTGGAATATAATTAACATTCACATACATTTTGCTCGGCGTCAATTACATTCTGTAGCATTAGAGTATAAGATTAGTCTAAAGCAATTCAATTTCACTCGACCACTAAAATTGCTTCCTTACTAAAATATATAGAAGTGAGACACGTGTAAGATGACTTAGTATTGCTTTCCTTTGAAGACTTCTTCTGATTTTAAAAATAAATCAGCTTATCCCGCATATACACGCTGTATCCCCACACAGCAGGGTAGGCAGAGGGAACCTAGTGTTAAGACACTCCGTTCCCCACGTTCTGCCGAATTCTGGAGGCATTGCGTGTTGAGTGGCAGAACTCAACGCCGCGCTTAACCTCGACACCAGATCGAAGCAATGGAAATATAAATTTAAGTAAATATTTCATCTCCTCGGGTGGGGATCGAACCCACAACCAGTCGGTTTTACAGTCACACCTCGTGTCGCTGCGCCACGACTGGCCTCAGATTCTCTGGTTTTAATTTCCTTACATTCACCACTAGCGATCCGCTCCAGGATTCAGCCGCTTGAACCACGCAATTATATAATACATTTACTTATCTGCATTACCTTCGTTTCCTAATAATGATATTATTTTAAGAACCGTATCTATTATATATTGAAAACTAAAGTTTGAGCTTAATTCAATAAAACAGTTATTTATAGCAGTTATGTCGAAATTTCAACATTCTTTAATATATATATATTTATAAACCAATTAAAATAAAACAGATACCAAATGTTAAGAAAAGCTGGCCATATAATAATGAAAACTACGATTAAATCAGTTAAGTCGTTCCTGAGGTCAGCGTGAATAAACGCACCAATAAACAGACAAAAAATTAAAATAATATTGTTTTTGGTTCTATTACGTGATTAAATGCCACCAATATTTTTTTTATATATTATATATCTTCCATGTACAAACACTGAATTGTAACGATTGTATTATAAGTTTAGTATATACATATGTACATAAGTAAACTTGAATGGCGTTGAGAATAATGTCTATCATGCTCCATTTTTTTTTCTATCATATTTAAAGTTATAATTTTATGTAACTTAACAAAAGGTGATTTTGGTTTATTTCTTTAAGATTTTAATTTTTATGAACTTCACGCTGTATCCCGCACACTGCAGGATAAGCGGAGTGTTAAGACACTCTGTTCCCCACTTTCTGCCGAATTCTGGAGGCATTGCGTGTTGAGTGGCAGAAATCAACGCCGCGCTTGTCCTCGAAACCAGAGCGAAGAAATGGAAGTATAAATTTAAGTAAATATTGCATCTCTTCGAGTGGGGATTGAATCCACAACCAGTCGGTTTTACAGTCACACCTTGTGCCCCTGCGGCACGACTGGCCTCACTGTGTATTTTTTTTATATTATTGTATTTATTTCACTAATGTGCGCAAGCTTATATGCTTACAAGTAAATGACGATATGCATCTAAACTGAGTAATGAAGAACATCCGTCTGTTTATTAGGTACTTAGTTTGAGATTATTATAAATTTAAAAGTTGTTTTTATCGCAATTAAAAATATATCTTTAATAAATAAATTAAAAAATATCAAAAATCGCGCTGTATCTCACACACAGCAGGGTAGAAAGAGGGAACCTAGTGTTAAGACTTTCTTCCACTTTTTTCCGAATTTTTCGAGGCATTGCGTGTTGAGTGACCAAACTCCACGCCGGGCTTTTACCTTGGCACCGGAGCGAAGAAATGAAAATATTAATACATAACAATAATTAATTTCCTCGAATGGCGATCGAACCCACAACCGTCGTGTTAAAGTCACTCCCCTGTGCCCCTGCGCCACGATGGCTTCATCATTATTGGTGCAATTCTATAACATCGTTTCGGATGAGCGCACAAAGTAAAAAGTTGTTTGCACTGATATCCACACACATGACTGCTAATGAAACTTATTATAGTGAAAACGATGTCGCTATCGTCGGTTGTTGAGAAATAATGAAACAACCAAACAGTGCAAAAATTACATGACGAAATGGTATTTTTCTGCAAATTTTGTAGGGCCATACGTGTATAGTAGATATAATATAACCAGAATATCTTGATATAAAGACATAGAAATAAAAATAAACTTATTACGAAATAAGGACAAGTAAAATGTTACAAGTACGACTAAAATTAAATCGGGACATGTAGAGCGCGTGCTTTTAATGAACAAATATTGTCAAAGCCTTATAGGAATTGGTGCCCTTGAAAATATATAAATCGATAAAAAAAATCAGCTTCACGCTGTATCCCATATACAACAGGGTAGACATAGGGAACCTAGTGTTAAGACACTCCGTTCCCCACTTTCCACCACGTTCTGGAGGCATTGCTTGTAGCGGAACTCTTAGCTGCGCTTTGCCTCGACACCACAGCGAAGGAATGAAAATATAAAAGTAAATAAATATTTGATATCCTCGAGTGGGAATCGAACCCACAACCAGTCGATGTGTACAGTCACACTTTGTGCCCCTACGTCACGACTGGCCTCTCATAAATCAATTAATTATTATAAATATAATTATAAATTGAGACCGTCATGACGCAGAAGTAAAGTGTACGACTGTAAACGCGACAGCTTGTGGGTTCGATCCCCTCGAGTAAAATAATAAATTTTCTTTTCTTCTGGATAATAAATTTTCATTCCTTCGCTTTGGTGTCGAGGCAAACTATGATGCAGCGTGAAGCTGTAGGTGGAGCCTAGTGCTAAGACACTCCGCCCCCTGACTTTCCACCGAATTCTGGAGGCATTGTGTGTTGAGTGGCGGAACTCAAAGCCGCGCTTTGCCTCGATACTAGAGCGAAGAAATGAAAATATTAAATATTTAATTTCCTCGAGTGGGAATCGAATCCACAACCTATCGTGTTGACGTCACACGCGTGCCCCTTCGCCATGAGTGGCCTCACATTCGCCAGTGACAGTTCATCTTATATTTCTATATTCTTTATATTTCTATAGTCTTATAGCATCAAAGAATCTCTCGACGAGGCCATCATTACTAAGACTAGGACTAGGACTACGTACGTAGGCATAATAGCCTGTGATACAAGATGGCTATAAGTTGCTCTCATTTCCGTGAGGATACCATTTGAGAATGTAAAAAAAAAGATTTATTTTGAAACATTTTTAAAGTGTTATTCCACACTTAGGAAAGATAAATACTTATTTAGAAAACGTATAAAAATTTGAACGCAGCGGGACTCGAACCCGCGCCTCCTGGAAACCGACCAGGTCCAGGGTTACCAGGAGGCGCGGGTTCGAGTCCCGCTGCGTTCAAATTTTTATACGTTTTCTAAATAAGTAAAAGATTTATTTTTGAGTATTAGGTCAGTTTTCAGAGAAAGGACTGTCTTGACATAAGCATATTTCTTAATGTAGCACTTAATTGTTATGTCTTAATGCACTAGTAGTGCATTAAGACATAACTAGAACTATAGTTAACTACCTTTGCTTCAAACAAAATGAAAGTTTATGTTTACATTATTTGTAAGTCACGTTTTTTATTATATTATTCTGACATCGTTGACACTTTTCATTAATAAATATATATAAAAAATAAATGTTAATATAATATTTAAAAAAAATATGCAATATTTTAAGCTGTCGCGATTAAGCTTTTCACGGCCAAATGCAGCTTCTTAATTATAGCTCGCAGGTATATATTTTGAATTTAAACTATATTCAGATTCCTAATTGAAAATTATACAATAAAGGCTTATTTTAGAAAGTAAACAGCGGAATGTTCACTTTAATAACCTTGTAAAAATAAATTGGCAAAATTTCTGCAACGGTTATAACAAACAAGTTTTTTTTTATCGGAATTAAATTCCAAAACAAAAATGTAGACTAACTAAGATCTCCATAAAGGAAATTTTCATTACGCAAAAAAAAAAAAACTTTTTTATTTACATTTTGAACTCGAAACTGTTATCAAAATATTATTATGTAGAATTATTTTTTTAAATGAGTTACGTAACGTGCTTTAATATAGACTGAGGTAAAACGCAAAAGTTCCACGAGATAACTTTCAATAAACCAGTTACGGCAAAATTTTAACGTTCAAAACCAGAATGTTACCATTATGGGCTGACCTTAAACTCAAAATTCATTCATGATATTGAAATTCCACATTGTTTAAATTTTATCTCGCGAAGTAAAAGGCTATTTTTAGAAATATTTAATATAAGTAAAATGGACTTGAGTTTATTTTTAAATTTTGTATAATATTATTATGTCATTACTTTCTACTTTTCGTCGTTTTTGATGTAATCAAAAATGGATATGTAATCAAAAAACCGGACAAGTGCGACTCGCGCTCGCTTACCGAGGGTTCCGTGAAAATTGGAGGGTTTGAGCTTTTTCTGAAATTCAGGCTTTTTTAGGATTTAACCACAGATATATAGTTCCAGTTTTTTCCTGAACTAATACTTACCTGTAGATGTATCTGCTAAATTTCATTATTCTAGGTCAACCAAAAGTACCCTATGATCCTATTTTGATTCCCTTGATAGTTCCCGTTTTTGCGATATAAATGGTCATATCTCTTTTTTAAGTAAATATACAATTTTTTAACATTTTTAAAGTGTTAATCCACACTTAGGAAAGAAAAATACTTATTAAATATACATTTTTTTTTTCAGGAAATCATTGGGCTATAGATCTGAGTATAACGATCAACTCGATATCTCCTGTGATAAAGGGTCTTGACAGACATACAGACGGACGGTCAACAAGGCTTAAAAGGGTTCTTTTTACTTAAAAGGTACGGAACCCTAAAAATTTTATTTTTACAAATTTATTCATATCTGTAATTATAAGAGAAATATCAAAAAATAGTGATGGGTTTGATTCACCGTTGCTTAATAAGATATCAAATTATTAGCTTCCTTACGATATTTTCATATTAGATAACAAATTTCATTAATTTAAAAACAAACTATATTTGAGCAGAATCATTCTTAGTGTACAGCCAAGTGTTAAGCGTCTTTAAAACACTGTTAAACTAAATGTACTCTAGAATTTTGTCACATCGAGGCTGAGTGCGTAACAGAATGACTTGAAATTAGATCTCGTTACATAATTTTCTCTAACTCAAAAATTTTAAATTATTACTTCGACACAGATTCATTTTTGAATATGTAGTTTCCTAGAAAATGAAAAAATAAGAGTTGCGTTTTTAGAATTTATACATATGTATATCTAGTATTTATTATTATATAAAAATATAAAAATTGCCGTCGCGGCGCACTAGGTTCTCAGTTTTCTCTGCCTTTTAGCCTTCTATGTGCAGAATACAGCAAATGTGCAGTGTGAAGCTAAAAAAAAAAACAATAAAGACAGTCACCGTGACACATTCTTCTTCACCTTCGGTTAAAGGTTCGGTTCGGCGTCGGTTATAGGTTCAATCCACACAGATAAAATTAATTATTTTCATTTCCCCGCTCCGTTACAATAATGCACGGCATTTCATGAACATTTGATCATAAAAAATTTAATAAATATTTCATTTCCTCGAGGGAGGATCGAACCCGCAACCACTCGCTTTAACAGTGTGCCCCTGCGCCACGTCTGGCTTCAAAATATAAAATCATTAGTTTGATGATAACCTTTAACAGACAAACCTAACCTTTTTTAAATCGTGATATAGAAAATTCTCTGACGTTTTCTGGGATCTTAATGTAAAAGAGTGCTCTTTATCCCATAAAAGAATTACGAATTCGATGCAATCGAATTACGGGTGCACTAAGAGTATTTCTGGTTATTAATATTATAAACATCACCGATTTGGTAAAATCAATAATTTTTTTCTTAACATACATAACATATTTCAAAAATGTATTGAGATGCAACTGTCAATATATTAATTTATTTAAACTTTTAAAGAGTCTTTAGAGTCTAAGTTATAGATTACACGAATAACTCCTTTCTGCAGGACAAATATTGGTTGAATACCGGCTACATTACCCCAAAGTAAAATCCCATAGTACATAATAGTATGGAAGTAGCTGAAGTAAACAAGTCGAGCCGTTTCCACGTCAAGTAATGTTATAATTTTTTTGACCGCGAAATCTGCTGAGGTTCCCACTGTAATTTGGAGTCTATGGGGATACCGAGAAATACCGTAGAATTGACAGGAACCACGGGTTCACTATTCTAAAAATATTGTTTTTTTACTTTTATATTGTACTAGTATGGTTCAGTGTTAATAACTTATTATGGAATAGTAATATTTGTGTACGCTCGCCTTAAGTGCTAACTCGTTTACGGTTGTGATGGATATGTGTTTCGTTTGTTGAAACTGGAATATCAGCAAATATTTTTTTAAATAAACATGCGACTTCTTTATCAGAGCTGGTTAAACCATTCTCAATTTTTAATTTTTACGAAGTTATGATTCTTAGCTTTTCCAGTTTCACAATTTGTTATGTTCCATGTAATTTTAATTAAATCAAAATAATTTTTATTTTTATTTTGAATATGTAAGGGTTTTGCCATGGCACATACTTTTTTAAACAATTTGAATAGACCCTAACATAATGACTAAATGATTCAGTGTGGTTATATGTATGTTTTCTCACTATAAAGTTTATATAACCTTTATCTACTCTTATAATCCCCACAGTCGCCCAATCACTAAATAACAAGAAATTCCTGAAAACAGTTTTAG
Source organism: Heliconius himera (assembly GCA_021202915.1). NCBI lineage: Eukaryota > Metazoa > Arthropoda > Insecta > Lepidoptera > Nymphalidae > Heliconius > Heliconius himera. The sequence continues at coordinate 476,558 of JAJHJA010000207.1, forward strand.
AAGTAAATATTGCCTTAAACTCACTTTTAATAACATTGAAAAATTTCGCATTTAATGAATTAGGATAATTTTTATATTTTAGACCTTTTAGTTTCGCCATTATATTACTGCAATTTTTTTCTGCACGATCAGTGGTCATCTTTATACAAACATTTTTTTTATTCTTATTAATTATATTTTTACCAAAGTGAAAGGAAGCCAACTCTGAACTTAACATATTAATCATTGATTTTTTACATGGCATGGTTTGTAATTATATCATCGATTATATACATTCAAGTAGCGGTACAATGAGTGATTCTCGTTGAATCTAGGAATAGATTATCTAGGTTATATGAACTGAATCTGATACAAGTGGTGGAATTATCTATTTAAAATCGAATCAAAATCAGCTTCAAGCTGTATCCCGCACACAGCAGGTTAGGCAGAGGGAACCTAGTGTTAAGACACTCCGTTCCCCACTTTCTGCCGAATTCTGGAGGTATTGCGTGTTGAGTGGTAGAACTCAACGCCGCGCTTTGCCTCGACACCAGAGCAAAAAAATGGAAATATAAATTTAAGCAAATATTTCATCTCCTCGACTGGGGATCGAACCCACAACCAGTCGGCTTTACAGTCACAATTTTTGCCGCTGCGCCACGACTGGCCTCATTATCTCTTTAATTAATATTAAAATCACCACATACAACTATTAATTTCTTAGATAATTTTACAAGTAGTTATTCTAAAATTATTTCGATATAACCCAATGGGAGGTCTACATACACTTACAACAATAAAATGCTCAAGCTCAGCACCGTTTACTGGTCTGCTCAATGGAGAGGTTCACAATACCTTTACGTTCTTTAAATTTGTAAGATTTTTTCAAAATAATTAAAGGGGCACCGCGAATTGCATTTTCTCTGTTGAATATACTAGCTACTTGGTGATTATTAAAATTAAAAATAGAAGCTCGAAGCCAGTGTGCCAGAAGCCAGCCTCTGTAATACAAAGTACATGAATATTATTACTATTTAAGAATAGTTTTTATTAAACATCCCTTGTATATTTTGATGCACCAAGTTTGTATCACTATCATGACAATTACTCGTAGTATTTATTTTTACATTATTGTCCCTTTTATTTATATTACTCCATAATATATTGCCAGATATAGCCTTCATTGTCTTAGAAATGCTTCTTATGTTATATATTGTTTCAGAAACTAAAAAAATCACAGTGACTGATCATTTGCTCCTTGTTACTTTTATATTAACCTCTCCTTTATTATGATATACACAAGTCATTATTTTTATTTTAAATATTCGGCGTATAGAAAAATATAAGTAATAAAAATATGACAAGATCTATTCCAATGAATTTTTACCACATGTTCTCAGTAAGTTATACTTTAATAATTTAATATACGAACATAAATTTTTAAATTAAGAATATATCAGCAATGCGCCCGCGGCTTCGCTCGCTTCAACTACACGATTATTTATTCAATACAGTGAATTAATTTGTTTTCTAATGTTCCAATTAAAGCACTTCCGTTCACTAACTTTTGGTGAATTCTGATAGAACTGCATGTGTAGCAACGGCACTCAACGCCGCGCTTTGCCTCGATACCAGAGCGAGGGAATGAAAATAGACAGCTCCTTGTTTATATAAGGGATCACCGGAAAACGTTGACCAGTGCCGAAATAAACTTGTGTCTCCTGTTGAACCGTCCCTCGGAATGTGTATTTTCATAAACACCTCATGGTAAAGCGAAACTGGTTCAATTTGTTTCCTTTTTAATCACTAAGTAAACTTTATTTATCGTGTGACCAGTTTTTGACCGCCCAGTATTAGCATATTGGGCCTTAAACACCCATTGGCATTGTAGAAGGTCCAGGTTCGACCTCATAGAGGCCATAGATAGTCGGCTTTCATAGAGGCGGCCGATCCATATGCGTAATATGGAGTACTCTTATCATTTCGAGGCTTGTACAAGTATCAGATACAAACACACGTGGAGCCGTTCGAATCGGTAGAGATCCAATAATCTGTGAATAGCTTTGAAAAATAATAAGCTATCACCATACCAAAATTAACACAAATCTGACAGACATTTTTTTCTGACTGACTGATTTTTGATTTGGTTCGTGAAAAAACTAACATACACCCTAACTGAGACTGACTTCTAAGATTTATATTAATGAAGTTTCATATAAACTATTAACCCTGGAAACTTAGGGGCCAAATATTGCAAATTACCGTCTTAGATAGCACCTACACCCTGTAAGTAGCTATAAGTATAGTATAAGTAGTAGCTGAATAGTAGTGTTAGACATTAGAGTCTAAAGTTACTTGAACTGTCTGTTTTACGATTTTTCATAATAAATATGGATCATAAAAAGTGGTATCGAGTATTAAATAAAAAGGTTCACATATATTCATACGGTCGTGGCGCAAAGGCACAAAGTGTGACTGTAAAACCGACTGGTTATGGGATCGATCCCCACTCGAGGAGATGAAATATTTACTTAAATTTATATTTCGATTTCTTCGCTCTGGTGTCGAGGCAAAACGCGGCGTTGAGTTCTGCCACTCAACACGCAATGCCTCCAGAATTCGGCAGAAAGTGGGGAACGGAATGTCTTAACACTAGGTTCCCTTTGCCTACCCTGCAATGTGCGGGATACAGAGTGAAGCTGATTTATTTATTTATTTTTTTACATATATTCAGCCGCAAGCAATATATTTAATTATAGAAATATGTCAAAATAAAAAAACAATTTATTCGATCTAGTAACGGATATAGGTAGTAATGTAATATTACAACAATTCATCAATTATATATAGCTTTTAACAAATTAATTATGGATATAACCTTGACTCAGAACAATAACTACAAACTGTAATGTTTTATAACTATCGATACATATCTACTATGATATATTAGAAACACGTTTTTTATGACTTTTTTTTTAATTAAAGTATATTGTTTACTGCGATTTTTCATTGATTTTTTGGAGATGATGCCTGAATTTTATTAAGAAAATAAAATAAGACAAATATAAAGCGTGAAAATAAAACGATATTTACCTAAAAGTAATATAATGACACATTTTATAGGTATTTTAAATTTGTTTTTAATAGATAAATTAAGCCCTTAACTATACTAGGGTATATACTTTATTAAGTTAAACTATTCAAAAGATATTTCATAGTTTTAAATTATACTATACTAGTATACACTATCTGAGTGAAATTTCTATATGTTTTTAATTTATTGCCTAGTATATTAATGATGTATGAAAATAAATAACGAAATTTGTCATCAAAACGTACAATAATTTATTTTTAGGGTTCCGCGTCTCAAAAGAAAAAGACAGAATCCTTATAAAATCACAATGTTGTCCGTCTACACGCCTGTTAAGACTATCCTTAATTACGTGGAGGTCTTAAGCTGAAATTAATATCAAATATTTGTTTACGGTCCCTTGAAAGCACAAAAAATTAGCTTTCCTATAATAGACCTTTATGCATTTTTTGGCTGTATTTTATATGAAATTCATCGCGTAAAATTCTCTATATAGAGCACTACACGTTGACCTACAATGCTGAAATTGATACAGAACCCTTAGTGAGCCTGCTGTACTCCCACTTGACAGATTTTTGTATTAAAAATCCTGTCAACAAATCAGTTAGACAAAGTCAAAGTATCTCACTAGTGCTTCCTTCCATTATCGATTAAAGTTAAGTTCACCACGGATGACTTCACATCCACCCGTTTAGACAAAAATGTGCTGCCCCGCAAGCAATGTAGGCTTGGGTTTAGTATAAATTTGTAAATTTATTAAATAAAATATAAATAGCTAGTATAAAATATTATTCGATCGACGATTTGCTAACCTGGATACTTCAACCAGCTATCACATTGACATAGCTGTTTTTGCGTTTCCAAATTCCAACTATATCGTTAAAGGATTAAACCAAAACAAACTTCGGTAATAAATGTTTATATCTCTATATTTTTCTTTTTCTAGGATAAAAAGATTAACTTAATTTGTAATACAAAACCAACACTTTCCTAAATCTTTTATTCTCTATTTCTTTAAAACACTTAAGCTAAGATATTTAACTAGAATTCTTTTCTTTTTATTCGAATAAATTAGCACAGATTTCAATATTTTAATATTAACATAAGTTTTAACCGCAAATCTAAGAATTCAATATATGCTATTTCCTGTACCTATCGACAGTAAACCGCACTATACCTACTAAAAGAATTCGCGGAGGTCACTACATCGGACTCGAGTTAACTGTGTACGCTCTATATAATAACTCATACTTAAGGTCGGAGAAGTTGTCCAAGTTGCCAATTCTAAGGTCAAATCCCACGTCAACATTCTGAGTCTGTCTCGTACTAGAAAGTAACCAGAAGATAATTATAGCAATTGCCACATATTACCTAATTTTCAAGTAATTAATATCAAAATTGCGTTACACAATCACCAAATTTGAAAAAACAAGAACTCAAAGTCAAATTCTAATTTATTTAAATGTCACAAATGTTATAAATTCAAAAGTTTCAAACTCAAAATCTTATATAATTTCCTTAATTATTTTTGTTAATTTAATGTTCAATCGTATTTACTTAAGGATGATTTGCATTGATTATATTATTTTTTTCATAAATTTATTTTTGTTTGGAGACGAGCTTTTTTTGTTTTTTATTGGATTATTTTACTAACATTGAATTTTCTTCGGAACGACATGACATTTAAAGTATATAAATATACAATGAAATGAAAAAGGGCCAATTAAGTCACGGGACTTTTGAATCAAAAATTCTGGCTATTGTAACTCAAAATTATAAATTTAAATAAAAATATATTATTATATTTTAGTTTTATGCATTACATAATTATTATTAAATATATACTGAGGCCGAAAATTGGAAAGAAAATCAAGGTCGATATTTTAATCCGTTCTAAATAGGTATATCTATGTATAATATTCACATCAAAACGTGGGTCAAATTGTTCGAATAACTCGTGTACGAAACCACACGTGATTACTAAACCATGGCTCTATTAGTACATGGAAGTGGCCGTTTATAGTAATTAAATACGACTTCGTTTTTAAAAACTATAATACTAAAAAAAAAGTTAAATATTTAATGTATATTTTTTTTTGTATGATTTAATTACAACTATAATATCTCTTTCGTTGTTATATTGCAAATTTATATAAAAAAATACAATTATAAAAAATATATTTATATATTGCTACAAAAAGAAAAATATTTTAAAAACGTTTCTTTTACCTTAGTACATTAGTCTCTCTTAAGAGCGAGATCTTTCCGTAAAACTTATATAATAGATTTCGTTTATCTATATAGATAAATGTTTTCGACGATTTGATGATTACATCAAAGTAATTTAATTTAAAAAAAAAAATAATAAATAATTAATATAATGTATATTCATTTTGAAAATCAATAAAAAAATTGATAATACAAGTTTTTGTAAATAGATCTGAGCTTATTGCACAATTTTTAAATCTGCGGCGTTCCTTCGTCACTACCGTTGGAAGGAGAAGATGGAGGCTCGTTTTATATAGTAGGGGGTGAGTTGATACATTTCAGTTTTATTCGGACAGCCAAGACCATTGGCTTGGACGGCGTAACCGTAAATTGTACGTAAACAATAACAAACTTCGAATATTTTATATTAAACATTAAAATTTATATTAGACGCCCCGTTCAAATATCGTGTGGATTAATAGATAATTCTAATTTCGTAAAATAAATAAGTGTAGGGATATAAGTGTAGCAATTGGATTTAATAAAAAATTAACATCACTACTTTATTATGACAATAGTTAATCTGTGATAAATAGTGTTACTCATGGAACTTTTTTAATTTTTTAAATTTAATAAACCAAAAACAAAATCTCAAAGCTTCTTAATTCTATAAATTCTAAAAGGAGATATTCCTATGATCGAGTTTATTTTTCAAATTTAAAACTTTCAGATTAAACATGTTGGGGAGATTTTTTCTACTGTGCGGGCTACTGGCCGTCGCATCAGCTTCGGTGAAGCTGCAAGAGGTCTACTCTTGGAACATTTTGGACTGGAACTATCCTGACCAGTATCTTAAACAGCAAGCCCTTCAAACTGGTGCACTCATCAGACAAAACGCTCTTCCCGTTGGTATCGAACGCTGGAGGGATAAACTCTTCGTCAGTGTACCTCGATGGCAATCAGGTCAGCAATACTTTTAATATATTTTATAGGTCATATTTATGGATTTAAAAGTAAATAATTGGAGATTTGTACGTGACTACATTTCTTTTTACTTTTTACAAAAGTCAAAATGTTAAACATTTTTTTTGCTTATTTCTCATACTTTTAACAGTATCGATTTTGCACTAGGTATAAATGTGAATATAATAATTTTTATTTAAATAACATACTCGTATATAAAAAAATATAAGAAAATATCTTATTGTCGACCATATTGCGCAATCAATTGATTTCGAGACTTTACACAATATAGTAAATATTGTTACTATAATACAGTTAAAGTACACGAAGTACGTAGGCGAACCCTAGATCTAGATCTGGTTTAGAGAGTAACGAACGGTCGATTTATTTAGCAATAAATATTAGAAATACTTGAATGAATATTCAGAGCATTCAATAAAGCCGTATAGCACCATTAGATAGTGATAATTTTACTTCCCCATTTCTCTATAATGAGTTAGAAAATAGTTACGTGAAACTTTTTGTGGTGTGATGTACATACAAACATTATAAACCTTTTTTTCCATGTTTCATAATTTATTCCGTACCTCGTAATATATTTTATATAAATATGAAAAAATCCTGCGACTGACTGTTAACTGTTACTGCACTGCCGTGGGTTATATATTTTTTAAAGCTTAACTCTGTATTCTACACACAGCAGGGGCAGAGGGAACCTAGTGTTAAAACACTTCGTTCTCCACGTTCCACCGAGACCTGGAGGCATTGCGTGTTAAGTGGTGGAACTCAACACCACGCGTTGCCTCGATACCAGAGCGAAGAAATGAAAATATTAAGTCTAAATAAATATTTCATTTCCTCGAGTGAGGATCGAACCCACAACAAATAGATTTTACAGTCACACTGTGCCACGACTGGCCTCTAGGCTATATGATATGTCTATATAATAATTGATAGTTTTATGAAACATGTAGGTCATCTTACCAGTTTGCATCACTCAAAGTTAGCAGTAAATAGGCAACGAACGCAATTTAAACTTAATTTGCATTATAATTATTTAATACTTCCATAATATATACCCTTATATAAATAAGATATTTCATTGAGAGATCCATCACGTAATGACTTTAAAATTCTTATTTATGGAGATCGAGGCGTGTTTTGCAATTACAAAAAAATAAATTTTTACATGTTTTTATTAATTTGGTTAATTTTATAAGGTTACTCAATTTGTTACATATTTATCGATTATGAGCTCAAATATTTTTATTTTTTCTTTTCATATTTCTATGTATATAGTAAAAAAAAAATGTGAAGATTCAGCTTCACGCTGTATACCGCATGTTAAAGAGTAGGCAGAGAAAGCCTATTAGTATTAAGACACTATACTCTCCATTGACCGCCCAATTCTGGTGGCATTATGTGTGGAATGGCAGACACCAGAGCGAAGAAATGAAAATATTGAATATTTCATTTCCTCCAGTGGAAATCGAACCCACAACTAGACGCGTTAATATTTAGACGCTTGTGCCAATAAGCCGCGAATGGCCTCAAAACATGACGATACTTTAATATATTAATATAATGTACGGAAAAAACGGTATAATAACACTTAATTATGTTTATTACGAAATAACTAGGCGTGATAGCCACGCTTTGTTGTTTTTGTCGATAGTGCAATAATTTTTTGTAATATCTACTTATCAATTATAAAGTATATATATATATATATATATATATATATATATATATATATATATATATATATATATATATATATATATATATATATATATATATATATATGTATGTATGTATATGTAGTAAAGTAAAACCTTCAACGATCATTTTAATAATTTTCCAATAAAAATTCTTTTGACTCACCTAGTCTAATATATTCAAGTTTATTTGATTTACGTTAAGAATACAAACATTAGTACCTAATAAACGGTTTGTATATCGAAATAGTTAAGGAGTTTAAAATAATTATTATTACTAGTACGTATCTAACTAAATATACCCCGGTTGAATTAATTAATAACACAACAAAAAAAGAAGCCAGTCGTGGCGCAGAGGCAAAAGCGGGTAACTGTAAACGCGGTAGGTTGTGGGTTCGGTACCCACTTGAGAAAATGAAATATTTAATTTCATTTCTGCGCTTTGGTGTCAGGCAAAGAGTTGAGTTCCACGGTCAACACGCAATGCTTTCAGAATTGGGTGAAAAGTGGGAAGTGGAGTGTCTTCACACTGCCTCTCCCGCTACCTGCGGGATATAGCGTGAAGTAGAAAAAAAAACAAGAACAAAAAAAAAACCACATAAATTTAAATCATTTCAATGTATTTGAGCTGTACGTCAGTAGCTCGTTAGCAGAGTCATCACGTTACGCTTCGTTTATTTAGAAACAAGACTGTACACACATATAATATAGAAATTATAATCTAGAAAAAAGTTTAAATTGAACTTGCACAGTATAAGTAGACTAACCGCCTCCATTATGAAATTCGCGAATTACGACAGGCACCTTCTTATTCTGGGTAGTAATTAAAAGTGCATAACGAGTAATTAATAAATTTAAGTCAATTTTTAGGGTTCCGTACCCTTTAAGGAAAGAAGAAACCCTTATAAGATCACTTTTTTGTCCGTCTGTCAGTCTGTCAAGAGCCTCATCTAAGGAACACTTCGAGATATCGAGTTGAAACTAAGAATTATGAAATTTGGCATCTAGCATCAGGTCTACAGGCAGTAAGTACTAGTTTGAAAAAAAATCTGTATATTTGGAGTTATATCTTAAAAAATAATGGCCTTAACAGGGGGCAACATTTAGTATTAAAGCCGCTAGGTCAAGTAAGGTATCAGATGAAAAGTCTTTGGCTAAACTAAGCCTGAATTTTAGAAAAAAAAACCCGTGACCTCCAAATTTTATACGCAACCTCCGGTGGGCGTGCCCGACTCGCGCTTGTCTGGTTTTTTATTTATGGCTTAATTAGTGCCTTTAATTGAGAACTGAAAGAACATATCTTAAGACGTAAAACTTAAGCTATTCGACGCGAATACCTTTATTTAGGCGTCTCTGTGGTAAATCGGAGCATCTCTATGGTAAATCAGAGCATAGTATTGAAAAACGCGATAATTAAAATCATACAACTGTAGAGAATTTTAGAGCGTTTGTACGATGTCTCGTACGAACACATGCAAAATATTACATTCAAATTATAGTAAGGAAAAGCTATACGATAGCCCAAGATAAAATGTGGATGTATTTGTTTAGCAAATATTCTAAAATTTTAAAGTATATTATATTACTATAAAATATACTGTAATTTGCTTAAAACGGAATATAATTTATTATATATTATATTTATAGTTTAATTAACGATATCAATAGCTGTATGTTTATTCGATATCTGTGCATCCACAATTGCCTATATTGAATAATTATGAAATTAGAACTAGTTTAATAGCAAATTCAATGTAGTAACGTAATCACGAAACCACGCCCGTGGAAAACGTTGATATACTACTATTTTATTAAATGACCTAAATACTGCGATGTCGGTAACAAGAATACCTGATAAAGGTTCATAATTAATTAACTGCAAAAAATATTAAATAAACATTTAAATTATTTATTATCTTTTTAAGTACTCAATGTGTGTTTATGCAATTATGCCTTTTTAGGGTTCACTCAAAAGAAAGATACTCTCTGTCTGTCAAGATTTGAGAAATAATATCCAATATCTCTTTAGTCTAGAGTCCTTTGGAGCACAGAAAAGTTGAACTTCTAAATCCACGCTGTCAAAATATATAATCGTTTGTAAAAAAATGGCCGCCTATTCAAGACTTATAGGGATTTCTCGAGGAACTAGAATCATAAAATTCGGCAAAATATTATGGTATAAAAAAAGGAAAAAAATTGACAAATGGAAATTTATAACACAAAAAATCATTATGAGCCTAAGCATATAGATACTTGGAGTTCAACTAATACAAAATATACATAAGACCGCTCAATTTTTATAAGTCACGTTTCCTTTGATAAAAAAATTGGTACAGAACCCTTTGTGGGCGAATTAAACTTTACTACTTTTTATTTTATATAACAAATTAGTATGAAAATGGCATATAAAGCGATTATAATTGGCTGTAAATACAATATAAGGTAAAATTCTTAAAATAATCATAAAAAATGTCAAAGTTTCCTCCGAAACCAGTATTAATTATAAAACCTTTGCCAAAATTAAATGTCATAGCCGTCATAACATAAAGGTCTTATTATATTCTAAAAATAAATATTGTAACGATATTAAATATTTAAGTAATAAACGTGTCTTTAAAAGGATTAAAATCTTTTAAGGTATTTATAATTGCATTGCTCCGAATTTTTGAAATGGTCAATTTGCTCCACTTTTTTGCTTTTCATTGGTTTTTAATAAAAATTCAAGAAACATTATAAAATTTATTTTATGGTATAGCAATAATTAATAATGCTTAAACATTTATTACATGTAAATTTTATTAAACTAACGCATTAAAGGAGTGATGAAGAATATCAGATCAGCTTCACGTTGTATCCCGCACACAGCAGGGTAGGTAGAGGGGACGTAGTGTTAAGACACTTCGTTCCCCACTTTTTGCCGAATTCTGGAGGCATTGCATGTTGAGTGGCAGAACTCAACGCCGAGCTTTACCTCGACACCAGAGCGAAGAAATGGAAATATAAATTTAAGTAAATATTTTATCTCCTCGAGTGGGGATCGAACCCACAACCAGTTGGTTTTACAGTCACACTTCGTGCCTCTGAGCCACGACTGGCACTTTCGGGTGATGAAGTATATTGTGGCCATTTGTTACATTTTTAAAGTGTTATTCCACACTTAGGAAAAAAATTCAAAAAATGTAAATAAATGAGAATATAATTTTTATAATGAATAATTCATTTCATTCATTCTATCTTATTTAGAATATTTTATTCTTAATTTTTGTTATATTAATTAATAATTGAAATATATATTTTTTTCATTTTTTATAACTATAATTTCTATTTCTTCAATATTTAGGCCAGTCTGTAAACGCAGCTGGTTGTGAGTTCGACTCCGACTCGAGGAAATAAATTATTTAATGTTCTTATTCCTTCGCTCTAGTGTCCAGGTGGATTTGCCCAATCCGCTCCGAAATTCGGTTTCAGTAGGTAACGCAAGGTTCCAAGGTTCCTTTTACCTACCCTGCTATATGCTTGATACAGATTAAAGCTAAAAAAATAAATGAACAAATGAACAAAAGAATTAAACATTCACTTAAAAAACAAACTTATTCGAGTATGATAACATAAATACTCGTAATGTAAAAGATTAAGATCTTGACATGTATCATAATAACAATATAAAGCCTCCAATAAACGTCGTTTCTAGTGTCTACCATAGCAACATGTATTTTATTTACGACTTACAACGCAAGACATTTACAAAATATAGTCAAATAAAAATGTTTTTGCACTACATCAGGGGTTCCCAATCTTTTCTTGACTAGGGACCACTTTTATAGAATTCTTGTTAGCAGGGATTTGTAGGTATAATAAAAATTTATTAATAATAAAACAAAAATTTTAATTTCAAAGTTAAAAGTTTAAAAGAGAAATCTGACATTTTGTATGATGGGGTGTGTGATTTTTTTAGTAAATATTAAAAATCAATGAAATTCAAAGTGTATTAAATTTAATTGTCAAAATATTTTATGTTTTACCAAAATTTTAAATTATTCGCGGACCATATTTTAGCTGCTGCGGACCACTGGTTGGGAACCGATGCACTACATCAGTGGTTCCCAACTAGTGGTCCGCGGACCACCAGTGGTCCGCAGAAGCCTAAATGTGGTCCGCGAACGATTTTAATTTTATGTCTGGGGATGGTGAAGCGAAGTTTCTGTTTGATTATCACAGTTATTTTTTATTATACCTACATGCATAGTGGTCCCTGTAACTTAGAATGATATAAAAGTGGTCCTTGATCAAGAAAAGGTTGGGAACCCCTGCACTACATGATAAAACTATTGTCTGCAAAAACACAGTAAATGTGGATTAATAATTATGTATTAAAGAGAACTGTACATATTTACTTGTCATATTGACACATTCTTTTTAATATAAGTTCATATCAAATAACTCTAAAATGTAAATACAAATAGAAAATACGAATATAACCTAGCAACTCATCTCGTATAACAATGACATAGAAGATCATAAATCAGCTTCACACTGTATCCCGCACAGATCATGGTAGGCAGAGGGAACCTAGTGTTAAGACACTATGTTCCCCACATTCCGCCGAATTCTAGAGGCATTGCGCGTTGAGTGGCGGAACTCAATGCTGCGCTTTGCCTCCACAGCAGAACGAAGAACTAAAAATGTAAATTTAAATAAATATTTCATTTCCTCGAGTGGGAAAATCATGTATTCTCGTATAAAATAGTTCCACGTTCCACGTGATCCACTTCACTATATCTTCTCACGATCTGGAACAGGCCGTTGTGTGTTACATACATACACTGCTGTGGTATTACACAATCTCCAGTTACAATAACAGTAGGTACTATAAAAGATTCTATAGCCGTACTTTAATGTTTACAGTGTGATTACAGTCGAAAAATATATTCTGGTCAAGGATATCTTAAAATAAATGTTGGGCAAAACATAATTAAGTTAAACCCTTAGCTTTCTAGTAAATATCATGTATCAACTTGACTTACGTAGTTACGATATCGATATTAATCAAATTATGTTAATAATAATTTAGTAATCGCTTAATATGATGCCTTCGCGTTCTATAAATGTCAAAAGACCAAGTAAACAAATAATTACAGGTCATATAATATTAATCAATTTGTTAGTACTTTATATACTAAGATGAAAATTATAAATTTGTATCCCATCTTCAGTTTTATGTCATTTTTTTTTTATTCGAAAGAATCCTTCTTTCAGTCACAACGTTTACGTTTTTTGCTTGTCAAATTAAAATGTGATATGGCTTCGGATACAGATAATAAAAATTATATATAAAAATATCGATGAATCGATCTTAGAATAATGCTGCGTATATCATTAAATAATAATTAAAATATTCATGGCCATAATATATTATAGGCCAGTTGTGGCGCAGCGGCACGAGGTGTGACTGTAAAACCAACTGGTTATGGGCTCGATCCCCACTCGAGGAGATGAAATATTCACTTAAATTTATATTTCGATTTCTTCGCTCTGGTGTCGAGGTTAGGCGCGGCGTTGAGTTCTGCCACTCAACACGCAATGTCTCCAGAATTCGGCAGAAAGTGGGGAACGGAGTGTCTTAACACTAGGTTCCCTTTGCCTACACTATGATATTTTTTTTAATTAATATATTCTCATAAAAAAGTTAATTGGGAAACATGCAAAAATATAAATCTTAATAATTGTTATTTCACGAGTAAAACATTTATAATATTTTAATTGCACGGTTTTTTTTATGGAAACAACTACTTAATTTTTAAAGCTTATAAAATATATAAGCGGGTTTCAATATACATTATTTAAACTATTATTTTTTAACACTCATGTCTGTTATATTTGTGCATTCGGTAAAACGACGAGCATGTAGTATAGAAATGGTGTTTAGTTGCAGCTTTACAAGTAAATATATATTCTTATATTATAAAATTATTGGCTAGTCGTGGCGCAGGATGTGACTGTAAAATCGGCTGGTTGTGGGTCCGATCCCAACTCGAGGAAATGAAATATTTATTTAAATTTATATTTCCATTTCTTCGCTCTGGTGTCCAGACAAAGGGCGGCGTTGAATTCGGCCACTCAACACGCAATGCCTCCAGAATTCGATGGAAAGTGGAGAACAGAGTGTCCTACCTGCTGTGTGCGGGATACAGCGTGAAGTATTTTTTTTAACACTCATGTCTGTTATATTGAAGTTTCAGATTTTAAAACCTTATGCTCTTGTTATAGGTATCCCAGCAACGCTTAACTACATTCCTTTGGATGCACCTTACGAGCCTTCACCAAAATTGACACCGTACCCAAGCTTCAAAGGCAACGAACTAGGCGATTGTGAAAACGGTCTTACCACAGTTTACAGAATTAAAGCAGATCAATGTGATCGACTCTGGGTTCTGGATGTTGGAACTTATGGATATGGTACATAAATACTAGTATATATACTTTTCATTATTTTTATTAATAATTATAGATTTCTAATTTATATTTCTCTTCCAGACCCTAATGTCACAAACGTATGCCCGTATTCTCTAAACGTATACGATTTGAACACTGATCAACGTATTAGGCGGTACGTTTTCCGGCCGGAGGACATTGTCTCTACAACATTCATTGCAAATATTGCTCTTGACGAAGGCATTTCGTGTGAAGATACTTTCGCATATTTCTCGGACGAACTCGGATATGGACTCATAGCGTATTCTTGGGAACAAAACAAATCATGGAGATTCAGTCACAGCTACTTCATGCCTGATCCTTTAGTTGGTGACTTCAACATCGCTGGCCTTAACTTCCAGTGGGGAGCTGAAGGTATATTTGGAATATCAGCTTCACCAATGGGAGCAGATGGTTATAGAACACTCTATTTCAGTCCTCTTTCAAGTAACACGGAATTCGCCGTATCAACTCGTATTTTAAGAGATGAATCTAAGGTCACTGGATCGTACCGCGATTTTAAGGTTGTCGGTTCTCGTGGACGCGATACACACACCACAGCTAAAGTAATGGACATTACAGGCGTGCAATTGTTTAGTTTAATCGATCAAAATGCTATTGGTTGCTGGAGCTCACGTCTTCCGCTTAAACCTCAAAACATTGCTATCGCTGATAAAGATGACGTTGGTCTCATTTTTCCAAGTGATGTAAAAATTGACGCAGGTAGAAACGTATGGGTAATATCTGATCGTATGCCGGTATTTTTAGAATCAGAATTGAACTACGGTGATGTTAACTTCAGAATATACGTAGCCCCCATGGAAAAACTTATCCAAGGAACGGTTTGTGAAGTTGAATCACCAATAATAACAACACCTAGATCACTTTCAGTACACAGTCCACGTCTTCAAACTATTTCTCAAATTCCATCTAAAATCTTTTTACCAGGAACTTCACCTAGTCCTTTAACGTCTTCCTACAATCCTTTTATATCTCAAAATGTAATTTCTAATATTCCAAACCAGCCTATGTACACTAGAGAACCATCCAGATCATACTTCTTTCCACCATCACAAAACAACAATCGTCAGTGGTGGTTAAACAATAACTAAACGTTTCACCTACAAAATTGATTGTGTAAATTTAGATATATTTCAAATTGCAGAAAGTATCTAAAATTCAATAAGCAATCGAGTATTTATTTAATCGAAAATACTCATTTTGATGTCGTACTCAGGCTATAAAAATATATAGCTAATTAGTTACCACATTCCACATGATGTATACAGGTATAGTTAAGGACTAAGGTTATATAAGGACTTGGCTTAACACTGGCTTAGGTCAGTGTTACATTAATAAAATACATATAAATATAAAAAAAATACGAATATAAAGTATTACTCCTTATTATAAATTTGGTTTGACAAATGTTGCAATCACAATAAATAAGCAGGATTTGCGCGAACACCACGCTAGTTAACTATGATACTTATGACATTAGCTGTTAAGTAGGCTTACCATTTATAAATGTCTCTTTCAGTGTGTGAATATTGTTTTTTGTATGTTGACCTTGATTTTGTGAATCTTATGTTATTTATGTTTAAAGTAGAAGGTATATATGTAAATTTCGATATGAAAATATGGTGTGTTTGTATGGTTGAGAGATGTACGAGTATGTTACATACATACTAAAGCAATGTACCTAAAGTGAAAAAATAAAAATGTTAATATTTTTTTTGTATATTTAATTAATTAATAAACTTTATTTCTTAATTTTTTGTTTATTCTTCAAACATAGAAATATATTTTGAAGCAATTCATTTTTCATTTCTTTATCCTATTTAAATTATCTTTTCCGCAAATTCATATTTACCAAACCAGTATGAAGTAAGTTATTAGCGTACAGTAGTATATTACTTACGTAAACAAAAATTTTCTTGTGCTATGTTATTAGCAAACTGAGAAATAGAGAAAAGATCAATTTGAAAGCAGGTTGTACTAATGAAACGGTGTCACGAATATAATTATACTAAAAATATGTAATTAAGTAAAATTTGATTTGTGAAGTTTTTTTGATAAAACTATTTACGAAATCTATAGTAATCTATAAGGTCATCGCAGCGCAGAGGCCCAAGCGTGCGGCAGTAATTTGGCAGGTTGAAGGTTCGATTCCCACTCGACAAAATGAAATTAATATTTTCATTTGCTCGCTGTGGTAGTGAGGCAAAGCGCGACGATCAGTTACGCCACTCAACACGCAATGCCTCCAGAGGCAGAAAGTGGGGAATGAACATGTTTTAATGAGAACAGAGTGGCTTAACACTAGGTTCCCAGGTTCCCTTAGCATAGCGTGCTATGTGCGGGATACAGTATTAAGCTAAAAAAAAATATTCCAGCTTTGGGCTCTTTCGCTTATAACAAAGTAGCCAGAGAGAAAGGAGTCCTAACCTACCGATCAACTTCACGCTGTATTGCCAGAGCGGGAATGTGAAAGTAATTTTTTTACACGAGTGGGAGACGAACCCACAGCCATTGTGTTTACTGTAAGACACTATACACCGCGTCATAATCACTTTTTCATAAATTTAAGATAATCTATATAGATCATTATCAATTACAGTACATAATAGGCAATTACATCCACGAACTTTGAATTTAAAGGCTGTTGTAATTCATAAAAAAAAAATATTATGTTACTAAGCCATTTGTCTAATATATTCGCCCTTGATACATTCAAGTAGGTAGGCAAGGTTCTACAAAAACTATGTCAGGTCAAAATATTATGTTGTTGAACCACCATTTATCGTTAAATTTATGTAATTTATAAAGTATAACTTTACGAAACATAAATTATTATTCATTTATTTATCTAGATCACTGGCTCCCAACCAGTGGTCTATCTCAACATATGGTCCGCGAACGATTTTAATTTTATGACCGGAGATGGTAAGGCAAAGTTTCTGTTTGATTATCACAGTTAATTTTTATTATACCTACATGCATAGTGGTCCCTACTACCAAGAATGATATAAAAGTGGTGTTTGATCAAGAAAAGGTTGGGAACCCCTGATCTAGATTCTAGTAGAAAGATAATTGTTGATATTTTTATACGTATAGCAGGGCAAGCAAGAGGGACCTAATGTAAGGCCCTCTGACCCCCACGCACTGCTAAATTTTCGAGACATTGCGTGTCAAGTGGCGGAACTCAACCTTCTTACCAGACCGAGCAAAATTAAATAATACATTTCTATTGTAGAATTATCTCTTTAAAATGGAGTCTTTAGAGGATTAAAGAAATAACTTTAGCTAATATTAAGCTTGAACAAAATTGGCATGTACAAACGGACAGACAGATATTTTATTTAAAATCATAGATTTATCTTCTATTAGTGTTTTCACATCGTACTACAATGTCTTTTTCACATATACATTTATCATGTAGATACATTTTTTTACTTTTTGACGTGAATTCTTCTAAAAACCTAATGATGACGAAATCTGAGTATACAGTTTGGCCTTGTAGTTTCAAATCTGTCATTTACACATCTAAAATTAAATTATAACTACTGGATAGCTAAAGAATCAAAGAATTTATTACAATAAGCGAGAACAGTGACAAATCGGGTGCGATGGAGAGGGAAGTGAAGAAAAAATTGGTTGTGGCTAAGAAGACGTATTAGTGAAGAGATTACAAAAATATTTTATAAAATAAAAAAAATAACAAAAAAAACCGCCTTTAAACAATAAACTTAAAAGTAAAAAATAAATTTACTTAACATAAAGTACTATGATTTAAATAAAAATAATCAAAGAAAGATTATAATTAATTAAATTGATAATATTGAAGTCGGTGCCAATTAAAACAAAAAGGCTTAAGTAATTTAATATTGTAAGAAGATTGCTGTAGCATTTGTAAGAAGATTGCTGTAGCATTGACACCGCCTTCAAAATTATAAAATCTGTCTTTAATTATCTTTATTCAACAAAATCAAAGTACGTTTTACTCATGGATACCATTTTCAGAAATGGACCAAATTAAACTACCTGAGGTAACTAACATTAAAAAAAATCTTTTCCTACAGAAGTCAGTTAAAAATATCTCATGTCTCTACCTATTTCTACTTCAAAAGAAATATACATATATTGTATATTTGAGTAAGTGGTTATTTATATAAGCCTTTGCTTACATATTTTCATGATCGTACTTATAAATATATTTTTTTTGCTCCAAGCTGTATCCCGAACATAGTAGGTTAGACAGAAGAAAAGTGGGAATCTAGTATTAAGACGTTTCCGTTCCCCACTTGCTGCAGAATTCTGGAGGCATTGCGTGTTGATTGGCGGAACTCAACGCCGTATAAATGAATATAAAAGTAATAGCTTTTTTTACATAAATGTGAAAAAAAACAATACAAATATAACATTAGTTCATCTTCACACTGTCAGCTTTAAGGTCATTCCTTTGGAAAAAAATAATATATTGACTTCATTTACGTATTCTTTGGTAAACACAAGTGTAGCTGAAATTTGATAGTATTCATTTATTCTGTTTGTTTTCCAGACATTGTATCCACTGTGTTATTTCAGCCATCTGTTTATATAACATTGTTTAATGTGGTGTATAATTTTTGAAGTATTTATCATCTCTTTGTATTTTCCCTTAGGATTATCGGCTATTATATGAGATGAAAGAGATATTTCAATTCTTAATTGGTTAGCTTAATGAACGACTTTCAATGTCAAATATTATGGCACTAGGAAGCATTTATATAAAAAATATGCAATTTAAAGCAAAACATATGTGTAAAATAATAATAAAAATATTAAGTATGAGCGGAAAACTTCAAAACGCTAAATACAATCACAAAATCTCTAGAGCATAACGATGAAAACTAAAATGATGATGATTACATGACTTATTACATACGAAATTGCGTCATTTTTAAGGTATTGTCATTATCACAGCTCTCTTAAATCAGTGCGGAAAGGTTCGCGCAGTGATTGGCTTATCAGTTTAACAAATAAACCGTTTAGTATTAACTTAAGACTTACCTGCATTTATAGTATAATCTTACCATATCATAATTGGCCTCGCGTACGTCTATTGAACAATTTAATATAAAGAAAATGTTTATCGCATCCGACGCAAATATTGTTTACATTAAACTGTAGTATATGTAAAAAAAAATTAAGTCGACGATAAGTTCTCGAAGTGTGTGAATTGTTGCTGAAAATTGACAAAAATTGCGAGTAAAGAGTTAAAGTGTGTCCCCATTTTGAAGTTGTGTCACTTTATTTTTAACAAAAATGAGTAAAGACAAAGAAAAAGAAGAATATAATCCGTATGAACATAGAGTAGTTGAAAAGCCAAGTTCGTAAGTATTTAATTTAAATCAACCATTTATTTTTATAAACGTTTTACATGCAAGATTCCATAAATCTATTTAAAATGTTGATGCATATTTATAAAGGAAGCTATAATTCTAAAACAATACTTTTTAATCTACTTACTTTTAATATGCATTTTATAAGATATAGCAATATTTTCTCTAACACTACGTATACAGTTATAATTACGATAACTAGTCTTATAAAAGTATTTTCTTTTTTTTAATGAATTATTAGTAATCTAACCTCTTTGGTTTACGGACCTAATGCGGTATCAATAAGAGTAGCACAAATGTGGTTCAAGAATTTGAAGTCTGGAAATTTTAGTGTGAAAGATGAGGTTCGCTCTGGACAGGGAGTAACAGATAAAATTAGTGCCTTCCTTGAGAAAATGGAGCAGATCTTTTTTTTCCTCTACTTCATCTTCATCAAAATACCCTCGTGATTTAGTACAGGCGACATAGAGATAGATTTAGATAATTGGTTTACACTTGAGTTATTTTATTGTTATGTTTACATTATTTATAATAAGATATTTAGTTATCGCTATTTTTATTTATAATTGACAGGTTTGCACTTGCGTTATTATTTCTATATATTATTTCTTCTACATTTTTTTTAATGAATTTAATTAAAAAAAAAAAAAAATATAGAAACCGGGCTATTGCTAAATTCTATTACGTTGTTCTTGAATATTTGTTACATTACATGTCATACAGTGTTGAAGTCTTGAGCGGGTAAATTAAGGACAATCTTTAATAAGGTGGTTCAGGCTCTGGGTGGAAACGCCATCACTTGGGCACTTGTTTGTGGTAGTGGAGCAAGATAGATATTTTAGTAGCTGCGACATTGCTGAATAACTGGATGTTGATCATAAAACAGATTTACGTCATTTATAAAAGTATGGGTACAAAAAAAAAACTTGACATTTGGGTACCACATGATCTCACTGAGAGAAACCTAATGTGACGTGTTTCCATTTGCGATTCCTTGTTGAGACGTAACAATTCCGAACCAGTTCTTAAACAGTTGATTACGGGTGATGATAAATGGGTGACTTACGATAAGAATGTACGAAAAAGATCATGGTCGCAGCATGGACAAGCCCCACAGATCGTGGCAAAGCCCGGCCTGACTCGGAACAAAGTGATGCTATGTGTATGGTAGGATTGGAAAGGAATCGTCCACTATGAGCTATAAAACTATCGATTTTGACCTCTACTGTCAGCAACTGATGAGCAAAGATAGTCAAAAAACTATTTAGAAAAACCGGCCAGAACTGGTTAATAGGAAGTACAGATGAGTTGAGTGACGTGGAGAGGCCTCAATAGCATGTCTTATATAGATAATTTCTACATATTTATCAAAATTCCCGTCGTTATTATTTATTTTACGGCTTATAAGTTAATATTTATATTAGCAACGCTACACAAATTCGTCGTATATTTAATTAAATACGTAACACAGCATGCAGTAATCTAATGAGTTTGATTACTTTATTTTTTTACCTTTTATTTTTAATTCAGTAAAGTCAAGGCCATCACGGTGCATTTGCTTGATCTTTGACTGTGCCACAGCCCGCTGTGAAAAGGATGTGTTGCTAATCAATTATTTAAACTGTTGCACAATTTGTATACTTATCACATCGTCCGATTCTTAACTTACATAATATTGTTTTTTTTGCATTTTTTGTGATAAAATTACGAGTATGTATACTGTGACTGGATGGCTGTTACTCTTTGGATATTTGGCTTCGATTTTAACCACCAGAACTAGTGTAAAAATATAAAAATAGATAAAATATATAAACTATATATTTTTAATTTTATATCTACTGGAAGAAATCGCTAATTAGCTATAAGACCGCCTTTTGTGCTTCACACAATGTTATGTGCATTTACTAGATGTAAGTTGTGACTTTGCTTGCTTTCAATTTGCAGTGTACAATAATGTATATGTAAATAAATAAATTTGAGTTTGTAAATATATTTCAAGTTATTTCCTTGCATTCATTCTAACACGATTAATCATATTTGTGACAAACATGACATTATGGACTCTAATAAATTATCCTAGAAACGCAATGTACTTAGTGTGTAATAATGTGTCAAAATCATCATCAGTCACAATTGATATCCTGTAGATGATGTGGATAAACTTAAATCTTACTCAACGCGGTTTTGTGATTATAACCAATCCTTGATATGGCTAATGTCTCACTGATGCAACATATGATTGTCTGATTGATCTACAGGGTGGAAATGTCAGCACCACCGTAAATGAAACCACAGTTTTGACTAATTCTATAAAAGCCTAATACAATTTATTTATTTTTTTCCCAAAAATGAAAAAAATATTTTTTCAAACAATATAATATTAATATAATAATAAAAATATTGTTATAATATAAAACACCATTTGTCAATCACCAAACCTTTAGTAGTATTTTTGTAGTAGTATGTGTTTACGTTTCCTATGCGTAACTGCGTCACACATCACGAAATACAGATACGGATAAAAATCATGAAATAAAAAAAATCTACGGTATCTGGATTAATTTCTTTAGGTATGAGTTTAAAATATTTTAATTTATATTTAAAATATTTTAATTTAGTTCCTGTAAAAGAAGCGCTAACACTTCCATCCTGTATAATGAAAGGCAGATATAATTATCCAAATTAAAAAGATGGGATGAAGAAACAGATGGGAGGAATGATTTAAATATCTAAAATAAACTAAAATATTTAAAGTTAAACAATGTCAAAGATTTTAAACACGAGAAAATGCCGGAATGCGGTATCCAAATGAAGAAGATACAAAAACTTAATATAACTTTTATAATTTTTTGACTAAATCTCCTTGTATTTTGTTACTTTGTAAATTTCACTAAAGAGTGAATAAATATAACATTATATTTATCTCAAGATATTTATCACGAGATTCACTATATAATATCTTAAAGAAAAAATTTGAGGATAAAACTTTTTTTAAAAATATTTAGTTTAAATTGTTCTACGTAAAATTTAGAGAATTAACATTGTGGTCAGCCAACTAGGCTTAGACCCTATTATTGGCAGTTCAAATTGCCTTATACGTCCACCTTGACTACAGTATCGCAAAGATTCAACACAAGGTTTACAGATGATGTTGGGCACCCAAATCGTTATTTTATGCCAAAATATGCATGGTAGGTTTTTATCTTGGATGATCTGTTTTCTTTACTTTTATAAACAAAATTTGTCACATCATACAAATATATAACCTAAAGTGTTAAATATGTTACCATTAGGTGAAAACCTTATTGTACCATTCATATTTTTCAAGACAAAAAACTTTTGTCGACTGTTTTAGTTAGTCTTTAATTATACTAATAAATAGAAATAGAATATTAAAAAGATTCGGTTTCGGTTTTAGCCTAACCTGAGAGCAAAGTCGAAGGTTCGGTTTCGGTTTCGGCTGAAAACCTTGTTTCGGTCGGACACTAGGTAAAACATTCATAGTTGCCACACAATTCGGAAAGGTAGTATAACAAAAAAATGCATTTATTAACAATGTATATGAAAACATACTTATTTTATCTATTGTGTAAGCCTATTTTTCTGAAAATAAGCCATAATGGTTTTAAATCAATCTTGTTTTATTTGACCTCTGAAAGAAAGGATAGTTGGCTATTGTGTCAGACTGTTGCCTCACGCTAAAAATACTTGGGAGGATACTCGTATCCTCGAATACAAGGTTAGGATGGGGCTCGTTTGATGCGGAAAAACACTTCATAACGTCAAATTTTAACCAATAAGTTTTATTATTTACTTTAATATTTTATTAATTGCTAATGAGTAATATGAGTTTGTATACGCTAAAATACAAAAAATATGTTACATTGAAACTAATCTGATTTTGTTTTAGTAAAATTGTTATTCTCAAAACAACTACGCAATTATCATGAAGTAAATTACTTGTATACAATTTTTTATTTTATAATTAGCACTTCGGATTTTTATTACATTTATTATTTTTGTCCGCCGTATTCCGAGTAGGCGGAGGGAACCTAGTGTTAAGACCCTCTGTTTCACTCTTTCCATTACGTATTGAGTGGCAGAACTCAACGTCGCGCCTTTGCTTCGTTACCAGAGCGAAAAATAAATGAATAAATCGAACCCACCCCATATTTTTTTCATTATTTTCATTTTTAATAATTTTTCTTATAATATAATTATTTCTACTGTTGGAAATCCTGTAAATTCGTAGGTATGTTATAACGCTATAGAATTGAGCCAAAAAAACACCTATTTACGAATATATTATTCATAACTTGAGGCCAGTCATATTGCTTATGTAGAACCGTATGTGTCCAGTTAAACTATAAGAAATATTGTAATGACTGAAAGTTGTTAAGTGTGATGAGCATTTTGTAGTGACATTGAAATTGAAGATCTGTAACACCTGATGATGAGGCCAGTCGTGGCGCCGTGGCACAAAGTGTGACTGTAAACAAAACCAGTCGGGTTGTGGGTTCGATCCCCACTCGAGGAGATGAAATATTTACTTAAATTTATATTTCCATTTCTTCGCTCCGGTCGAGGCAAAGCGCATCGTTGAGTTCTACCACTCAACACGCAATGCCTCCAGAATTCGGCAGAAAGTGGGGAACGGAGTGTCTCAACACTAGCTTCCCTCTGCCTACTCCGCTGTGTGCGGGATACAGCGTGAAGCTGATTTATTTATTTATTTATGTAACACCTGATCAATAACCATAGCAGTCCAGCTAAACTATAAGAAATAATAAAATGCCGCTCTAACAAAATTTGTTGAGCGTGACAAGTATTTGTCGTAACATATTGAAATTGAAGATCTGGAACATCTGATAAACAACCATAACAGTCCATCTAAACTATAAAAAATAATGAAATGCCTTTAACAAAACTTGTTAAGCGTGATAAGAATTTTGCAGTGACATATTGTAATTGAAGATCTGGAACATCTGGTGAATAATCATATCAGTTCAGCTATACAATAAGAAATAATTAAATGCCGCCTTAGTGAAAGATGTTTAAGGTGTTAGGCATTTTCCATAGATTTTTTAAAATGATTTATTCTTAATCAATTAGCGGCTTCGCCCGATTAAACTACTTAATTATTTTTTTTACAAACTGATTATACATAAATAAAAATACGAACCCATTGGCGTTTTTCTATTTGAATGTAACGTACTAAAACATTTTTTTTAAATGTTTATATTACAATATAAATATTTGGGTTATATTACAGGATTTTTTTAAGGATATTTGATTGTTTTGGATATAATAAAAAATAACGTTTGTTGTTGCTTGACTCTTTACCTGTCTAATTTAAGTATTGTTCCATAGATTTACTTGCAATGTGGCTACAACTTTTATTTATTACACTTTTCATTCTTTTAAAATCATTACCGAATTGTGAATTAAAATACTTTACTCCTCATATACTCATCCTCCATATAACATAGCGTTTTAATAATTAATTTAGATAGAAACTCATCAGAATCATAAAAAGGATATTATCACAAAGTTTACTTAAATTAGCTTCACGCTGTCTCGCTAGCAGGGTAGTCAGTAAGAACGGAGCGCCAAACGCTACGGATTATTAGATATAGATATTATCACATTTTTCTGCATTTTTAAGAGTAACAATTATAACAAAATATTTAGTGCATAATGTGTTTAATATATTATAATTTTTTGATGTAACATTAATTAAGTTGTTACAATGCACGTGGAGAAATTATATGTTTCGTCAGTTTGTCTTACACATCCACATTGCACATCCTAACTTATGCATTCTTTAGTTTTTTTTTATTCATACAACACAAAAGTGATTACTGTATGTTATATCTAGAAGACAGATATATGCTGTCGATGACTTTCATGTGGAACTTTTAAAAGATTACAATATGGTCATATATGATTTTTGACTTAAAACGCTTATGCCGGTCATGATGAGCCACGAGTCACGACACAATGACCTCTTAGCTCCTGTATTTTAAAACTGCTTTATCTTCAGAAATATACATTTCAGTGATATGCTGTAAAATTATTAATTATTCGTTATATGCGTTGGGATCTTTAAATAGATTTAATAAAGATCTATATAAGGAGCACAACGCATGTAACGTATTTAATTGGATAAAGAATAATACTGTATTGATGAAAATATTTTTTTTATAATTTGTAAAAAATAAAAATGGTTACTGTAGGTTATCTTTAAGAGCACATACAATCAGCTTCACGCTGTATCGCGCACACAGCAGAGTAGGCAGAAGGAACCTAGTGTAAAGACACTCCGTTCCCCATTTTCCGTCGAATTCTGGAGGCATTATAAGTTGAGTGGCGGAACTCAACGCCGCGCTTTGCCTAGCCACCAGAGCGAAGAAACGAGAATATACATTTAAATAAATATTTCATTTCCTCGAGTGGGGATCGAATCTACAACCAGTCGCTTTTACAGTCACACTTTGTGCACATGCGCCACGACTGGCCTCGTTCTATAAATACATATATGTGGTAATTTCATTGGTTCTAAAAAAAAGTCCGTGACATCGTATATTTATCTCTTAAAAATAAGTCACAATACGGTAACAAAAAGTAATTGAAAATTTAATTGAAAAAAGAGATATTTGAACCTTTTTATAAAAAAATATTGAATTGTGATAAGTTTAATTCGGAGACAAAGAAAGACACACAGAGAGATCTTGCCAAGAACGAGATACAACGCCAAGCAAAAAATATATACTACATCTACAGGTACAAATATGTAGATAATTAATATTTATTATAAAATATTTTTTATTACAGAGACATAAGAGCTACAGCCAATATAATCAAAGCGTCGCTGGGATCTGGTTTGCTTGCTGGACCACTCGCCTTTTCAAACTCTGGTTGGGGAGTGGGTATTGTCGGCACCCTCTTAATCGGTTTCATATGCGGCCACTGCGTCCATATACTTGTAAGTAAACAGGACAAAATTTATATAAAACTTTTCGTTAAAAACAATTGAAAGTAATATCTAATAAAATATTCCTTTAAGATATTGCGTGTTGAGTGACGGCCTCCAGAATTCGGCGGAAAGTGGGCAACGGAGTGTCTTAACACTAGGTTCCTTCTGCATATATTTATTTTATTTGATAAATTATGTACAGCTGTAGGTTATTTTATCACCGACATACGATTATGAAACGACTGTTATGAAAAACTTAAATTAGTTTACAGCAGTGGTTCCCAACCAGTGGTCCGCAGAAGCCTAAATATGGTCCGCGAACGATTTTAATTTTATGACTGGAGATGGTGAGGCGAAGTTTCTGCTTAACAGTCACAGTAAATTTTTATTATACCTACATGCATAGTGGTCCCTGCTACCAAAAATGATATAAAAGTGGTCCTTGATCAAGAAAAGATTTGGAACCCCTGGTTTACAATATAATAGCATTATATTATATATATACAATGATGATACGATATTTAGTTTGAAGAAGGAATCTTGGACACACTAAAACTACTATTTCATAATCATAGGTAAAAACGTCCCGTGGCTGTTGCAAATTAGAAAGGAAACCGCTACTCGGTTATGCTGATACATGTAAATCGGCATTTCAAAATGGACCAAAAGGTGCCCAACGTTATTCACATGCTGCCAGGTAAGTACATACCTATAACTTACAGTTAAATATAAAAACATATTTATTTTTTAATTTATAAGAACTTGTATAGAGGCTGTCGTGGCCCGGGAAAACAAGAGTGTGACTGTAAACGCGACGGTTGGTAATTCGATTCCCACTCGAGGGAAATTAAATATTATATTTTAAGTTCCAGTCAACACGCAATACTTTGAGAATTCAGCGGAACATGGGGCACGGAGTGTCGTAATTGGGTTCCTTCTCCTACCCTGCTATATGAGGAATATTGTGTGAAGCTAAAAAAAACTTGTCAACTGTCACTTGAAATATAAATTTGTTTCCAAACTCTGAAACTAATAAAATTTATATAAATTATAATTATGTAGATACAATAATCATCTAATAAAGCACATGATGAAGTATATACTTACTTATTTAGAAAACGTATAAAAATTTGAACGTAGCGGGACTTGAACCCGCGCCTCCTGGAAACCGACCAGGTTCAAATTTTTATACTTTTTCTAAATAAGTATTTTTCTTTCCTAAGTGTGGAATAACACTTTAAAAATATTTAAAAGTATATACTTACCGTACCTCGTTGACTACGAGGTATATGTATTTTGTCTCAATATTTATTTAACGTGTCTTTACTATCTTCACATTCTTCATTATTTAAACATCAACATAACATTCATCTTGATTATTTAAACTATAAAAATATTATTTAAAAAGTGAAACATAATAAAAGTTTATTTAAATTTGGAAACGCGCCACCGTTGGTTGAAACCAAACGTGATGGAGACAAAAAATTGATTGTATAGGTGTCGATATGCGTAATAATTTAGTTTTGTTTGCAATAAAAATAGTTTAAACCATATATGTCCTTAGGAGTTATTTTTCAAGTGAATCTATTTTTTAGTAAATGTTATTTTGTGGATAGAATATTTCGTAACAAATTCCAATTTCAAATCCGATCCAAGATCAAATTAAAAAAATATATATTACGTTACATCTATCGAATGGCTTTAAGCGCGTGCGCTGTAAAAATTGTAAAATATATGTCAGTATATTGTATAGAAGAAATGTTCTTTTTTATTACTTCTAAAAAAGTGTGGAATACCGTATATTTATCTCTTATAATAAGTCACAAGGCAATTCACAAGGCAAGTCACTTATAAACAAGGCATTTTGTGACAAAAACTAATTGAAAATGACAATGTGATTTCAATATTTTCTACCCGTTGAGACACTTTCGCGCATGTGCTGCTTTAATGCTAAGTATTGTATGAAAATAATGTACTGGAGTATAGATCTACAAAAAAAGTCAGCGATAGCATATTCGTATCTTCTAAGGATAACGTATAGTGAGCATATTTCTGTCTAAAAGTAGTAATTTCAATATATTTTTTTATTGTGAGGGATGTTTTATAATGACATTAATCCTTATCCTTTTAAAAACTTTATTAATTTTCTACGTTAAGCGAAGATAAAATTTACTCTTTACACTATTTCAATTAATTAATTAATAATTACAAATAGTTTTAGAGAAAATTTTGCAGCCGTAAAGTGAGCGTTGAATTATTTTAAATTTACATTTTCTCAAAATGTATACGTTTAAATAACATGCTATGAAAGCCAAAGCATATCTTCATAAAATTTCCTTGTTGAACTAATAAAATAGGACTTTTATTCCATACAATACCAGTACTGACATATATTTTACTATTTCTGATCTATTTCTGCAGCGCACGCGCTGAAAGCAATTTAATGTTATTTCGTTGTGTATACATGTAATATAATATAGATTTAATGTTTAAATTCTTTTGCCATCATAATTTTATACCATTGTTTTCTTACTTTCGCATCGCTTGAAATATAAAATTAAAAAAAAAAAATTAAATTAGCTTCACGCTGTATCCCGCACACAGCAGGGTAGGCAGAAGGAACCTAGTGTTAAGACACTCCGTTCCCCACTTTCTGCCGAATTTTGGAGGCATTGCGTGTTGAGTGGCAGAACTCAACGCCGCGCTTAACCTCGACACCAGAGCGAAGAAATGGAAATATAAATTTAAGTAAATATTTCATCTCCTCGAGTGGGGATCGAACCCACAACCAGTCGGTTTTTGCAGTCACACCTCGTGCCGCTGCGCCAGAACTCAGCAGAAAGTGGGGAACGGAGTATCTTAACACTAGGTTCCCTCTGCCTACCCTGCTGTGTGCGGGATACAGCGTGAAGCTGATTGATTGATTATTTTATTTATTTATTTATTAGATCCACTAGTGATAATAACGTTACACAGTGACAAAGAAAAGAAATACAAAATAAAACTAAACTCTAAATGCACCATCTTTTAAAGTGGATGCTATAATATACAAAAATAATAAAATGTAGGGTTTTAATTATTTTATTTTGTTTACAATTTCAATAAATTAAATAGAATTTAGTATTTGCACTTCAGTACAATACTATATTTGTAAATAATAAAATAAATAGTAGAATTTATAGCATTTTCAATCAAAAGTGGCAATTGAATTTGTACTGAAACACGGAACGCCTTACGTACCTTTGACCAAAATTTTCAATATTTTTAATTTATATATTTTTTTCCTACCTTGTGAAGATGTAAATGACTATTTGAGAAATTTAAAAAAATATCATGTATATTCATTTATTATGTTTTTATCATTGTAAAGACATTGCCCTGTTACTTTGTTTAAAATTACTTTTTTTAATGACTTCGTTCCGTTGCTTTATTACTGACAGATAAAAATTAACATTGAATATTTACTTTATACATACCTAAATTAAAAACAAAAGAAAATAAAATGTCATACATTATATAAATGGTTTTCTTAAATTGAACGTTTCAGTTGAAACCGAAATAATTAGCTGCATAAATAAGACTATTATTGTAGACATAAGAGAACATTTTGTGCAAACTTTAAAGAGAATATATTTTTGTGACAATACAATAAGGCATTGTATTTTTATTATACATTTTTGGATAAGAATTTTGAGGTTTTGCAAAATTAATTCGAAGGTTGTTTTAAGATAAAGATGGAATAGCATCATTATATACATACGTTCGTAATTTACCTATAATTATTTTATTATGCGGCATTTACGAACAGATAGGTTATATAATTTATATATTCAATCACGATAAAGTTATTATCATAAATTTGAGAAAGTGCAAGTACTGCGTGGCTGCATGAGAGAATGTCATTTGCGCGGAGCCTAGACTTACGGCCGTAAAGGGTGTTGAATTATTTGAATTTTACATTTTCTCGAAAAGTTAACGTCCAAATTACATGCTATAAATGCCAATGATTATCTTTATAAAATTTCCTTGATGATGGATTAACTTTCACCCGTAAAATTCAATATCTTCGTCAAATAAAAAACGATGAACATAACCTTCGAAATTTTCAATTATTTTTAGTCGTAATATGCCTTATTGTGACTTATTTATAAAATATAGATATACGGTGTAGACAAGGACTTTGTTTTAGAACTAATAAAATTAAATGTTTTTGTAGTACAAAATTAAATGTTTAAAAAATGTTAATTAATTAAATATTTAAATATAGATATACGGTGTAGACAAGGACTTCGTTTTAGAACTAATAAAATTAAATGTTTTTGTAGTAAAGCAATTCGTCGATGTTCATTATTATTATTATTATTTTGTTATTTAAAGCTAACTAAGAATTACACTCTGATTAGCACTCCTGGGAAATGCAGCTTTCATATAAAACAAGAAAATCGAATATCCGACCAGTAATTCCAGAGAGCTTACCATTAAACAAATAAATAAACGAACGAACGAACGAACAAACGAACAAACAGACGAATGAACTAACCAACAAACAAACAAACAATCATCAAACGAACAAATTCTTTTGCTTTATTATATTAGTATAGATATGTACAGGCGTTTACAGTAACAGTTTGTGCCCCTGCAGCACGAATGGCCTCATATTTATAATATTACAACATTTTATAAAAACGTCTTTGCTAATTTACTTACAGGAAACCCGCCCTGTTCAATTAATAATAGCGCTACATCCTTGTCGGTTATTTATTAGTTTGTTACACCGGCACACCGATTATTACACAAATTTACCTTATCACGCCACCACACCTTAAAAAGGTATCATATCATTATACCTAAATAACTCTAATTACATCCTCTTACATTAACAAGGTTAAATAACCTATTAATAAAAGTGAATTATTAATAATTCTACTTAAAAACATTCTACGGTCTTATGTTATTCAAAAATGTATGCACATTCCATATTTCTATTGTATATAAGACAAGTTTATATGTTATTGTTTTGATTCGTTTTCTGTATATATCTACTTTACTAAAATATACTCTCCGCCAAATTTTTCACCGCTGAACTCAACGCCAGGCCAGACCTTTTTGCCTTGATGTCAGAGAAATGAAAATATTAATAAACTAGCGGCCAGCCCCCGGCTTCGCCCGCTTAAAATACATGATTATTGATTTAATAACCAGAATTGATTGACAACTGTAATGACTACTAATATGTTTTTTTATTACTTTAATCTGTAATATTCTAATATGATTTTTTTACGACATTATCGTAATTTCTATAAGATTTTTTGATTGTTTCGAACTAAAAAATACGACCAATGTTGATATTTGATGTTCATAAAATATACATAAAGCTAATTATTTATTATATGTACATATTTTTGTAACATTACGTTCTTTTTACCTATGTTATGTTTTTTAATTTAAAACTCTGTAAAATATGCTGACTTCAGTTAATAATTGAATGCTTTGCTTCAGAAACAGCCTTAAATGCTAAATTATTGATTTGAAGGATTCATAATATTCTTTGTAAAATAATTGTAATGATTGCATATTAACTCCTGTACAGTTTTTAAATTAGTTACATATATTATTAGCTAAATGTACAATTGGTAAATATGTAGTTATTACAGTGTACATGTAGAAAGGATGGTTTTAGGCATTTTTATATAGATTTATTTCAAACGAACGAACGAACGAACCAAAAAATCTATGCATTTGCTTGATATCTCTTTGAAGATCAAATCGTTCTTTATCTCTGTGTTGAATTAATTACGATTTCAACTTAACTGTTATGATTTATGAAGGTAATCTCCTTTTATGATTTAACTGTTATGATTTATGAAGGTAATTTTGATGAAACAAACTTTTTTTGTTAAGTTGAATTAAAACAAAGCAATTGAAACTTTTAAGTAAATCGGTTCAGTTCTTTCAGAGAAAAACGTGACTCCTGCATATCGACAGACAGACAGACAAGAAATTCAAAAAAATATATTTTTGCTTTCTATTATTCTTTTTAAGTGTCCCTCTATCCATTTCAGTCAAAATTACTAAATGTACGGACAAAATATTTTTACTGTCTTATTATAAATAGAGATAATAATTCATTTTATCACGTCTCGCGTCAATCGTCACGTTACAGTCTCCCCTTGAACCCTTGCGGCACGACGAACTCTAATACATACTATACTGTAATGTAGTAAGTCTACATATATTTCATCATTACGTTTCAGTTAAAGAAAATACATTTTAAAAATTAGTCATAAAGTATTTATAGCGTTTACAACCATAATTTTATTATTTCTTGATTAATTTAAAACAAAAATAAACAATAAATTACATAAATTAAACAATTAACTAAAAACAATAATAAATAATTAAACGATTGATTTATGTTTCAGTATATTTGCGGAGTTCGCGTTGGTTTCAACATACGTGGGCGTTTGCTGCATTTATACTGTGCTCATATCTGACTCTATAAAACAAGTCTGTTTTTTTATATATAATATATATTTTTTTATAATTTGATCTTAAGTTATGAAACAACTTATTTTTGTTTAAATTACAGATCGTTGATAAGTATATTCCAAGCGTCAATCTATCCGTCGAATACTACTGCTTGATCATCCTAGTACCTTTATGCCTATTATGCCAAGTGCGATATTTGAAATGGCTTGCAATTTTCTCAATGCTGGCCAATATTTTTCTGGTCCTTACATACTTCATATGCTTATACTATATTTTTGGAGGCGAAATCAGTTTCGCAGACAAGAAAGTCGTCGGCAATCCAGCAAGATTTCCTGCGTTCTTATCGTAAGTACTCGTATGTAATAGTGCCGTCACGTTAATTTCATTTATTGTTCTTCTTCAATTGAAACAATACCTGGATGTGTATAAAATCATAGTGTAAGAATTACCTAAACAAATTAATTCTTATAAATTTTGATACTTATACATATCTACACTACTTATATTTCTCTACTAATAAAGCTATAAGGTTTAAAAATCAAATCAGCTTCACGCTGTATCCCGCACACAGCAGGGTAGGCAGAGGGAGTTCCGGAGGCATTGCGTGTTAAGTGGCGGAACTCAACGCCGCACTTTGCCTCGACACCAGAGCGAAGAAATCAAAATATAAATGTTAGTTAATATTTTATTTCCTCGAGTGGGGATGGGGAGGTGGACCCACAACCAGTCGATTTTACAGTCACACCGTGTGCCCCTGCGCCACGACTAGCCTCATTACTACATATGACATTATTTTAATGAATGAATGACTAGTGACATTATTTTAATGAGTACCGTTTAAGTTTGATTGTATTGCTATAAAGTAACTATATATTATAATACATCATGGATATTTTTAGAATTTTTTTGCAATTTTTTTAACAATTTTGTAATAATAGCTTAGGTAATTTAAATCGATCTTATTTAGCTTGTCTTCGTCGTTATTAAGGTCTTCGCAAAAATTAAGGTTAAAGGGAAGGGAAAAATCTTTCCTTCGTCCGATTGGCATAAAATCTGGTTTTATCTTTAAATATTATAGCTTTGATGATAAATATTAATAAACTTTCCTCATTACACAGTTTTTATCAGTAGTTACAAACAGCACAGGATACCTGACTATATTATATTTTTATAATCCAATTATATTATACTACAAAAAATATTACTAAATATTGCCGATCTTCCGCTTATCATTCTCAAAAAACATACCAGAACGGAAAAGGGATATCTCTCGTTCTATTTTACGCAATTCAACTTCGCCACCAATACCTACGATTCGATATCGTGAATGAGGCGCATGCGATATTGTCGCTTTGATAAATTAGTGTCTGTGTGCGTCATTCTTAACAAATGACGTTTTATTTTACAACGGTAATTTTATTAATTATTTTGTATGAAAAAATCACTTTTTAATTTTTCACTTTTGTTTTGATTGTATTAGGATATTATAGAGTAGTTAAAACTGTGGTTTCATTTAAAGTGGTGATGACAAAACCACTATATAGTAATCTAGATCTCCTAATCTCATAATTTATTATTTTAGTCTAGATATATTGTAGTGTATATTTTTGTCTACTAAATTATTTTTATAACATCTATTAATTATGTATCCCTAAAAAAGGAGCTGAACGCATTAACATGACAATTTTTTTTTGCAAAACTATTAAAATAAATAATTTTCAAAATAAATTAATTTTAAAATAGCCATCAATCATCTGAGTGGAGATCAAACCAACAACTATCGCATATGCAATCGCTTTCCCACTGCGCAACCATGGTCAATAATGATGTCACAAGTCTTAAATTTCAATCATTATTATAGTAACATTAACATATGTGAATTTGTAATGTTCCCATGAAAAACATAAATGTGAAATGTGAGCCAAGTTAAATGTTAAGTAATGCATCGTTCTCGACTTCACCGACAAAGTAATGTAGTTCCAGCCTGTACTGGACTATTGATATTTGTTTTGTTTAGCTAACATGCGACATTTCTTGTCACCATCTAAAACAGATGTTATATTACAATAATAATATAAAATAATAAAATAGAAACACTTTAAAATATGTCGCTTTTGTCCTGGTCATTATTAAAATATCCTCAACGAATCTGAACACATGTACAAATATATATTTAAGTAAATTGCACAACGAGAAGTGGTTCAAAATAATGCAACAAGGTTTTCGTTCGTTTCGTTTATAGGTACAAATTAAGTTATTAAAAAAGTATTATTATTTATATTACCTCATCAGACTTCTGAAAATTAATTATAGCTTAGTTGTAAATTCTATTTCCACTTAGACGAATGATTAAAATATTTTTTATTCCCCCCCTTTGATAAGACAAAACGCAGCGTTGAGTTACACCGATTAACAATTAATGGCCGGTCTTGACTTCTTTTCTAAGCTGAAAAAAAATACAATCAAGTGATCCTTGAAATCTACAAATGATTATTGATGATCATTAGAATAAAAAAAACATAATTTGATATATTTTTAGAACTGTAATATTTGCTATGGAGGGCATCGGGGTTGTGATGCCAGTTGAAAACGCCATGAAGAAACCTCAGCATTTCCTCGGCTGTCCTGGTGTACTCGTCGTGGCTATGTCAGCCATTGTCTTCTTCTACAGTACCCTCGGCCTTTTTGGTTATTTGAGATACGGAGACGTGCTACGAGGCTCTATCACTTTAAATTTACCCATAGATGAATGGTATGTTAACCATTGAATGCTAGATGGATTTAAATATTATACTTTATTTTTTTAAGTATTCAAGCTTGTATATGCTTGTATATTATACATTAACTGGCTTAGGCCAAAAACTGTGTCAATATACATTTGAGTCGATGTTGTTTATCTAATCTAAGGTAGGCGCTGAACAAATATTAACAATAAAATAAAAAAAATACAATGTATCTAAAGGAAAATGAATAAAGAAATATAACTCAATAAGATAAAATAATGTATTTTTATATATTATATTTAATTTAAAGAAGATCTTTCATTAATAGACATGCATGCAAGTTGGATATTTCGATTTCCTATCATTTAAGTAAAGGAAATTTAATTAGAAATTAGCTCCGTATGTATATGTTATTCGTAGCGTTATCTAAATCTAATTATTATATATTTTTTTTTTTCACAATGTATGTACGCTGAACCCTATTGACCTAGTGTTCAGATACGTAAGGACAATTCCATTCTCTTCTTTCTGCCAAATTGTCGAGGCATTGCGTGTTGAGAGGTGGCTCAAAGCTGCGCTTTGCCTCGTTACCAGAGCCAGGAAATAAAAATATTAAATGTTTCATCCCCATAGTAGGATCGAACGCACAACCGTCGCCATTACAGTAGCACGCTTGTGCCACTGCGCCACGACGGCCTCAGTACCATAATTATGTAATTATGGTACTGAGGCCGTCGTGGCGCAGTGGCACAAGCGTGCTTGTGCCACTAACTTAGGCCGTTTATACAAATTTAATTTGAATATCACCGGATACTTTAAAAACATCCTATACTCGACATCAATTGAAATATATAGTAAAACAAGTTGCTATCACGGTAAAAACAGTTCCGGCGTTATCTAAAGTCTGCTCTCGAAGAAGATTAAAATACAATACAAAGTATGCATGTACTAGGTTGTTAATGAAGAATGCAGTAAAACTCGACATGAAAATATGAAAAACAAACTTGTTGATATAATACCTTCTTTTGCACTTTAATATTTAACGCATTCCTGTTAATGAAAATTGTAGAATATTTGAAGAAAAATGTAAAATAATCTTAAGTAATCTAGAAAAAAAAAAATTACTTTGAAATTTTTCCTTTTTTTCTTTCAGGCCCGCTATATGCGCGAAAATATTTATTGCACTATCCATTTTCTTTACGTATCCTCTGCAATTCTATGTAGTGTTTGACATCTTTAAGAAATACACTGATCCCTACATAAAGGACAATTACCGTACTATTATTGACATTGTGGCAAGAAATATCGGCGTTTTATGTTGTGGTAAGTATTTTTTTATCTATAACTGTGTAAAGTAATCTCCTTTCTTCCAGTCAATTTTCTTTGCGTGTTTTCATTTCGCCTATGTCACAATGAATGAAATGTGACGTAGGCGAACTGAATTATGCTCAATTGGCACGCTCGAAACGCCACACTAGAAGTAAGAAAAAACTCAAGTAATTTGTATTATTTATCACTAAAAAGATTTTGGAATGTCTTTTCCTTGACTTTGTTAGACAATATAAAACTGTAGATTCTGCCAAACAAAATAAATAATTACATATGGTTTTATCCATAAATCTTTAAAAGCTTTTTTTTACTATGAGTTGTTTAACGCCTCAGACTTTTGTCGTCTGTCGTCGACTTTTTGTTCTTTTTTTAGTTGTTAGGGTTTTTTTTTAAATGTGAAGTGAACATTTATGTTTTTAAAGGCCTGCGTACCTTTTTGTCAATATTCGAGCTTTGAGGTCGTTGATTATGTTGATTGCGGAGCAGTTAATTGGTTACGCAATTTTTTTTTGTCTCCTCATCTTTGTAGGAAATAATTATTTTGATGTTGTGTTCCACTATATCAGTCACGGAACCTTCATTTGCCTGACGACTGTACCTGCCGTTAGCGTCTTTCTGGGCGTCAGTGTAATAGATGCATCCTTTTATATATTTTGATAAGGCGACGACAGCGTATGATATGCTGTCGTGTAGAACGTTCTTAATAGCCTTTGTTTGGATGATTACTATAAATTCGTATGTAAGTCCCTGAGATTCGTTGAGATTCGTTTAATTAGTGTTGGTGGTATTTCAGGTTGTTTTGGTGTTCCTCTTCCGTGGCTATTTTCCTTTCGAACTTAACTTCCGTAGTTACACTTTTTGCTGCTACTTAACTACCGTTTTGTAGCCATTGCTATCTGAAAGATATCCTCTAAGAACTTTAAGAAACTTGGGAGCCTCTGGTTGTCAGCTATCAGAGCGGGGCTAAGCCTGGCCTTTCAAAGGCTTTCTTATATAATCCATAAACGCTATGAAAAGTGGCAATTCCTTCGGACTTCTATATAATATGCAGCAATGACTATGGTGCTTTGGTCTTTTCGAAAACCAACATGTTCGGGAGGCCGAAAGTGGTAAAACCTGCTGTCTGATGTTTCTCGAAAACAACTTGTAAACGTAACGGTGAGAAGATGCCAGTCGCATCTTTTGGCTGATCTTCTCTGTTCCACGAGTTAGAGAGTCTCGTCGGAGAGTTTTTTTTATTTTGGTACGGAAAGTTTAAAAATACTTGGATCCTACTGTACGGCCAGTATCCACCACCTTGCTTGTTTTTTTAATTTTATAAAAAAATCTTTGCTTAGTGTATACTAATTGGGGAAAAATATTTTGGGCAAACGTAAAATTAAGAGGATAACAATAATCATACTTTTCCCATTTTTTCACTAATGATAGTTATACTTTTCCCATGTTACAGGATATGCAGAGCGAACCTAGTGTTACACTACGTTTGCCACTTTCTGTTCTCTATTTCCTTTTCCTTTCCAATATCTCCTTTTTATAATTATACTTCTTTTCTAAGATTATAATTTAAACACAATACATTAAATTTAATAAGGCAATTGCATCATAGTAGTTCTGTCGTTCGTAATGATAATGAAAGACAATAAGTAAGCAAAGGAAATATTAATTCATACCAGTCGAGGCCAGTCGTGGGGTAGGGGCACAAAGTGTGACTGTAAAACCGACGAATATTTTGTCTCCTTGAGTGGGGATCGAACCCACAACTACTCGTTTTTACATTCACACTCTGTGCCACTGCGCCACGACTGGCCTCATGAAATATTTACTTAAATGTATATTTCCATTTCTTCGCTCTGGTGTCGAGGCAAAGCGCGGCGTTGAGTTCTACCACTCAACACGCAATGCCTCCAAAATTCGGCAGAAAGAGGAGAACGGAGTGTCTTAACACTAGGTTCCCTCTGCCTGCCCTGCTGTGTGCGTGGTACAGCGTGAAGCTTATTTGATTAATTATATATTTATTTCAGTGGGAATCGGTATAGCCTTGCCTCTATTAGAACAAATAATAAACATAGTGGGTGCCTGCTTTTATTCAATTCTTGGCCTCGTGATTCCTGGAATTATAGAAACAGTTTTCCGATGGAACAACCTCGGGAAATGCAAATGGATTCTCTGGAAAAATGTTGTTATCGTATTCTTTGGACTCTTCAGTCTTGTTTCGGGGTGTACGGTTACTATAATGGATATTATACAGATATTACATCGTAAGACAGAATAGTGTAACAAAATTAAATTAATTTATTTCATTAAATTAAATTAATAAAATTATCAGCCTTATTTTTATTTGTTTCTCGTTTCCGATATAATAAATTCTGTTAGAACTGAAATATTGTAGTACAAGTCGTGGTATACAGGATGGAAGTGTAAGCACCACTTTAAATGAAATCACAGTTTTAACTACTGTATAAGAGCCTAATATAAATCAGAAAAAATAAATTTCCAAAAATGAAAAAGTTATTTTTTCAAACAAAATAAATAGTAAAATTGTCATTTTAAAATAAAACGCCATTTGTAAGGACGACGCACGCACACATAAACCTATCAAAGGAACATCGCCGCACACGGCTCATTCCGAAATCGAGTCGTAGGTATTGGCGATAAAGTTCAAAGTTGTTTAACCTTTAGTAGTATTTTTGTAGTAGTAAGTGTTTATGTTATTGGGATCTATACGTAATCGCGTCACACGAAATACAGGTATGGATAAAAATCGTGAAATGAAACAAAAATCCTACGTCCAAACTGTTGATGCATCTTGATTAATTTCTTTAGGTATAAGTTGGAAATATTTTACCTATATGCTGTTTCCGTAAATGGAGCGCTGCCTCTTCCATCCTGTATATATTTTATTTGCTAACATTTATGCTCTAAGAGACTACTATCTACCCCTTATCTTTTGAGTTATAATAATAAAACTAAGATTAAATTAATAAAACTTTTATATTCATCAGAAGAGCAAATCAGTTTTAGCTTGTCTGTTCTATGTAACGCAATATAAATGTTATAAACAGTTATTACTTTATACAACGCTGTTTACAATGGCTAGTGAAAAAAAGGAATTGGAGGCTCAAGAATATAATCCGTTCGAGCATCGGGTTGTAAAAAAACCTAACTCGTAAGTACATCATATTGTTACTAAAGTGCGTTCCATATTTTATAAAAAAATGGTATACCTACATGATTTTTTATTTCAGCGATATAAGATCCCTAGCTAACTTAATTAAGGCGTCATTGGGTACCGGAATTTTTGCTGTACCCTTAGCCTATGCCAATGGAGGGTGGGGGGTGGGCATTGTGGGCACTTTTATTATAGCTTTGTTTTGTGGGCACTGTGTTTATATTTTTGTAAGTATTAGCTCATAATAGTTAGTGAAAAAGGCTAAATTTTTTTTATATAGAATATATTGAGCTAGTTACTTTAATTTTAGTTTTTTGTGCTTTAAAAACGTAAAAATATGGTTTGTTGTAGGTAAAAACATCTAGAGAATGTTGTAAGCTTGTACAAAAACCCCTATTAGGTTATGCAGAGACATGTCAAGTAGTTTTTGCTACTGGACCAAAGAGGCTGAGGCCCTTTGCAAAAGCTGCGAGGTAAGATTAAACATTTTGCTTAAATAATTTTTGTTTACATTATTTACTCAGCTTTCCGCTGTATCCCGCATACAGTAGAGTAGGCAGAGGGAACCTAGTGTTAAGACACTCCGTTCCCCACTTTCCCTCGTTTTTTCGAGGCATTGCGTGTTCAGCAACGAATGCAATGCCTCGCTTTGTCTTGTTACCAGAGTGAAGAAATTAAAATATTAATTAATAGTAATTTATTCCCCTGAGTGGGAATCAAGCCCACAACCGTCGCATTTACAGTCGCGCGATTGTACCACTGCGCCAGGACGGCCCCAAAATATTAGATACAATTAGATATAACAAAAAAATATGAATGGTAAAGTCTTAATTTTGTGTTTTCAATTATTTATTAGTACCATTAGGGCTCGGTTCATAAATCACGTGAAGCTCGAAAATGGGGGAGGAGTTTGGCAAACATCACGATATATCACAGGGGGGAGGGGAGGGAGGTGGGATTTATGTAGTAAGAAATCACGTGTATTTTTCAAGGTGATTGCTAATCCGTGATCCGAGGACAATGTTCATATGTTTATTAAATACTGTTCATGTATTTACTATTGATGACAGCATGATACACTATCCATTTTATTATTTTTATGCAAGTCAAAGACATCCTGTCACTTTTCTGTCTTGACATTTTTTTTCATGGTCCTTATTTTTCTAAAATATTAATTAATATTATTATACCTGTATTTAATTAAAGATAATATTAAAAAAATGATTTTAAATTAATGGACGGCCCCTTATAAACACTTTAAATGAAATAAATTATGTTAAAGTTGTGAAGCTTCAAAAAATTGTTAAATTTCAGCGTATTTGCCGACTTTTCAATGATTTTCACCTACATCGGGGCATGTTGCATATTTAACGTGTTAATTGCCGATTCACTTAAACAGGTCTGTATATTTTATTTGGCATGCTTACCTATATAAAATTGAATATATACACATTTAAACCCACGGTTTTCGTAACCAAGAATTAAAATAATGTTTTTATTTACCATTGTATTATTTACCCTACTTTCAGTAGGGTAAGTTTAACTATGGTAATATGTTTTACACTTGATATATGTACGTTTGTTCCTATATGGCGCTATAGAAACCAGACACGCTTACTGATTTTAATGATTCTTGTCAAATGATTCGTCTTTATATTAAAGTTCATAAAATTTATCTTCAGTTCATATTTTTAATTTATGAAAACGGCATCTCAAGATCGATCTTAATATCAAAAGTATAATTTAATATATTACTTGTACGCTGTTGAGTATAACTTAGAAAATTGTTCAAAAATATC
Source organism: Heliconius himera (assembly GCA_021202915.1). Classification (NCBI taxonomy): domain Eukaryota; kingdom Metazoa; phylum Arthropoda; class Insecta; order Lepidoptera; family Nymphalidae; genus Heliconius; species Heliconius himera. The sequence goes on from JAJHJA010000207.1 coordinate 518,857, forward strand.
ATTATTGTTATTAACTTTTATAATTTTTTGTTTTCAGCTTTTAGATCAATATATACCAGGTTATATTATACGATTGGAATACTACTGCTTGATAATAATGATACCGTTGATATTCATGGTACAAATTAAATATTTGAAGTGGTTGTCGTCTTTTTCTGCAGTGGCAAATGTACTGCTTACATTTACATTTGCAATATGTTGTTTCTACATTTTCAAAGATAAAATAACAATATCAGATAAGCATGTAGTTGGATTGCCTTCAAGATTTCCTATTTTACTTTCGTAAGTTAATACTCATGATAAATTGTTAAGTTATATTTCTGGGTATTCATTAACATAGGTTAATAAAAAATCTTTATACAAGACTTTTACTAAAATAAATATAAAAGAACTAATTAGTAAGTTATCTAGATTACATTCAGAATTCTATAAGGAGATGTACGAATGTGTCAAGTAACAGTGATACGTTGATCTTTGATGTATAATCCAACAGAAACTTTATGTTTCAGAGCACAGGCACGAGTCCAACTCGCGCAAGTACAGTCGCGTGCATAATATTTAATATGCGACGGCGTCACTTTGTGTCATATATACAAACTGGCGTAGTAAATGACACTGTGTGTACTTGAGTGTATGTAATTATGCTCGTGGGGTAGGAATTTGGTGTAAACGGGGTCGCATAATAGGGCTAAAAAAAGGTATCTCTAAAATACACGTTCATTAAGTGTCCGCGCATAAGTGAAATAAAGTTCTAAAATTCTTGTCGGCCTATAGCAGTCTGGTAAAATGAATACAAAAGAAGAATGAGAGCGTTATAAGAAGTCTGAAATTGCAGCAACGGGATCAGATGAAGTTACTATCAAGAGTATTTATATCGAGGGTATTTGTGTAATTTGTGCTAGAAAACAGGAGAGGTCCCAGACGATTGGCGAGGTGTGATAAGCGCGGCTTTGTGTAAATGTTCACAAATAAAATGTATAAGCTATCAGTGCTATTAGTGTGAAGCTTGCTAAGCGTGAAGCTATGATCACTGGAAGAAAGTAAACTGATTGTTGTACGCAGACCATTCAGTGCTCTTTGCAACATCAGAAGGCGAGTGGACAAGATTCTGAAAGAAGGATGAGAAAATAACGTTCTAAATCTGAATGCGAGTACGAAAAAGAATAAATTGAGAATAAATGAATGAAGTACTATACGCGAGAAGTATGTTTAGTAGAGACGGAAGATACGAAATTAATATAGAAAGGCATTTTGCGGCCGGTGACAGAAGTAACGATGCCTTAACTGCATTTATGGGAATCGTCAGCATAACAGCACATCTGGCCATAAGCTAGGCATGGCTGGAACTGACGCTGTTAATGTAATGAAGAGATTTACAGAATGGCAGCTACTAGCAATGATGTCACAGTGAGAATGAAGAAGAAGATGCTCAGGTGATTTGGGCACGTCAAGAGAATGAGCAACGAGATAATGGTAAAAGAAAATTATGAAACAAGAGTTAGTAGTTGGTAGCAAGAGAGGCCGGGGAAGCCAAGGTTGACCTTTAAAAACACAGTATCTATGATACTAGACAAAAATCACGTGATAAGCATGAGGACAAATCAAATAATACTCGTATATTTTGCCCCTATATATATTGTGCCCCTGCTATAGTACTACTTCTATATATTGTGCCCCCGGAGAGCATGTACAAAGAAGAGACTGATTACAAAGGACGACGTGGAGACATGGAGACGTTAAGCTGTAGCGTTTGGCCCTTAATTATCTTTTGCTAAGGATAAAAAGCGTGAAGTAAAAAATATACAAATATCTATGATTTAATATAATAATTGTAAAGTACTTTTGCATTTAAATCTATGTATATGAAAACTATTTATCTTTGTAAATAAATACCTTATTTTGATAATATCTTTGTTCTTTTAGTACAATTATATTCGCTATGGAAGGAATTGGGATGGTCATGCCAGTTGAAAATAATATGCAAAATCCAGAAAATTTCTTGGGTCGTACAGGTATTCTAGTAAAAGCAATGACCCTTGTCACTATCCTGTATACTATGATGGGCGTTTTTGGATACCTAAGATATGGTGATGCAATCCGAGGATCTATCACTTTAAATCTTCCAATAGATGAGTGGTAAGCTTGTTTAAATTTACATAATCCATCCCAATCTTGTTTCTACAAGTTATCATATCTTTCTTTTATAGAAAAATCATTTTATCAAATATTTTGAAATCGTTTCAATTGAAATTAGCTTAATATTTTTAAACATATTTAAATATTTTTATCTGTTAAAGGCCTGCTGTTTGCGCCAAAGCTTTCATAACGACTTCTATATTATTGACCTACCCTCTTCATTCCTACGTTGTATTCGAGGGTTATGTTAGGTATATAGAGCCACTTGTCAAGAAAGAACACAGAAATATGGTAGAAATTACATTAAGAACATTAGTAGTTTTGTTTTGTGGTAAGTCTTTAAATACTCATGTGAAATAATATTGTTTATGAATAATATCATCTAATAATAAGATAAAGACGCCAGTCGTGGCGCAGTGGCACAAAGTGTGACTGTAAATTCGACTGATTCGATCTCCATTCGAGGAGATGAAATATTTGTAACATTTATATTTTAATTTCTTCACTCTGTTGTAGAGGTAAAGCGCGGCGTTGAATTCCGCCACTCAACACGCAATGCCTCCAGAAGTCGGCGGAAAGTAGGGAACGGAGTGTCTTATCACTAAGTTCCCTCTGCCTACCCTGCTGCGCGCGTGATACAGCGTGAAGCTGATTTAATAAGATAAAGAGATCGCTTACATAGCCACATAAAGACGCATACAGTAGCGGAGGTACCAGCAGTTTGAGTAGGCTTGAGCCTGCCTCTTGAGGCGGCAAATTAGCAGGCCGATTCATTTGCTATCTAATAGGAATTAAATTTTTCTGTAACGACGGATTTCTGATGTCTTACAGATAGGAAATAATTTCTTGTGTAACTTTAAAGAAATTTTTGGACTGTAATAGCCTATAATTGAAAAATGTGTAAATCAGTAACTGGTGTAGTGAAAAATGTGTAAATCAGTAACCCGTATACTCGTAAATATTTTTATATACAAATTTGGTTAATTTCTTTTAAGGTTTCATTGCCGCTATACTTCCGATGTTGGAACAGATAATTAATATCGTTGGCTCTATATTTTTTTCTATTCTGGGCCTCATCATTCCTGGAATCGTTGATACTGTTGCCAGATGGAACAACTTTGGCAAATATAATTGGATCTTGTGGAAAAATATGTTGATTCTATTTTTTGGATTGAGCTGCCTTAGCTCTGGTCTTATTGTTACGATAATGGACATCATTAAAATATTAAATAACGAACATATTTAAAAATGTATTTCATTAATTGCTATTATTAAAGACTTATTGCTAAATATTACATTTACATGTATCTACTAGTATGAAATATATTATGTAGATACGTCTTTTTGAAATAATATTAGTAAAAAATTATAAAGAATTATAAAGAATGCTAATCAGTTTCCTGTAATGTAAATTTTATTGTTATCGTCAATCATGAAGACCTCTATATTTATAACTTTGTAAAGTAATTTTTATAATATTATAACATTTTTATTACACAATTTAATTAAGTACTACTACTGTCTCTTATAATTTAAGTATTAAAATTATTTTTTATTTATAGTGTATTTTATTTGTTATTTTAATTTCCTTATAAACTTATGCACTAATTTTATAAAGAAAGTCGATTTATATCTAGTTAACTTTTAGTATTGTAAATTTACTGAATACTATTTGTAGAATAGTATATTGGGTTTTTACATTAATATACACTGAAATATTATTTGACTTGAATTAAAAAGAGGCAAAATTTTAAAAATGATACTTTAAGTATTTAGACTTTTAGATATGGTAAATAATAAAGCCATTCATATTTTACAGCTTCACGCTATTTCCCGAATAGCTGGATAGATAGAAGGTACCCAGTGTTAAGATACTCCGTTTCCCACATTTCCGCAAAATTTATGAGACATTGTATAGAGATATTGAGTGGCGGAATTCAACCCCGCGTTTTCCTTTCTTACCGAAACGAGGAAATTAAATAAATTCACTTCCCCGAATATGAATCGAACCCTCAGGCGTCGCGTTTAACAGTCAGACGCTGAGCTGTTGCATCACGACGACCTTCATGAATACAAAGTATTTTGATATTTGTATAATATATGTAATTGGCTATATTTATACAGTGACACAAGCGTGTGAGTGTAAACGCGAATAAATTAATACCTTCACTTGGCTCTGGCAACAATACAAAATCCGGCGTTAAGTTCCGCCACTCAACGTGCATTGTCTCGAAATTTAAGTTCCCTTTGCATAACCTGCTACATGCGGAATTCAGCTTGAATGTACAACCTTAATGACATAAAAATAAAATAAATCAGCTTCACGCTGTATCCCGCACACAACAGGGTAGGCTGTGGGAAACTAGTGTTAAGACACTCTGTTTTCTGCTGAACTCTGGAGGCATTGCGTGTTGAGTGGCAAAAATCAACGCCGCGCTTTGCCTCGACACCAGAGCGAAGAAAAGGAAATATACATTTAAGTAAATATTTCACCTCCTGTTGAGGTATCTTGATTAATTTTTTTAGGTATGGGCTTAAAATGTTTTACTCTATATACTATTCCCGTAAAAGAAGCGCTGACACTTCCACCATGTATAAAGTACATCGTCAAAACAACTATAAAAATCTCGGAAAATTACATTGTTATACATTTTTTACAAGAGCAGCATATAGGGTAAAATATTTGAAACCCACACCTAAAAAAAGATATCAAGATTAGTCATCAGCTTAGACGTAAGATTTTTTTTTCATTTTAGGTTTTTTAACTGCGTCACACTTTATACAGTATAAAGTGTGACGCAGTTACGAATATATACCAATAACGTAAACATCTACTACTACAAAAAATACTACTAAATATTGCCGATCTTCCGCTTATCATTCTCAAAAAAAATACTAGAACGGGAAAGGGATATCTCTCATTCTATTTTACGCAATTCAACTTCACCACCAATACCTACGAGTCGATATCGTGAATGAGGAGTGTGCGATATTGTCGCTTTGATAGATTAGTGTCTGTGTTCATTCTTAACAAATGACGTTTTATTTTACAACGGTAATTTTTTTATTTATTTTGTTTGAAAACATCACTTTTTAATTTTTGCCAATAAATCACTTTTTCTCGACTGCTAAGGAAGGGTTATGCTTTTCGCGCGTATCTTGTATGTATCATTATTGGGTACCATGGTTGCGCATTTATTATTCTTTAATACCTCATATCTCCAGAACCGCTGAACGAATTTACATAATTGAAGTATCGTTAGATTCGTATTAGCAGCACAAGTGTTTTTAGATAGGTGACGTTAAATAAAAATAATCATGGCAGCTGTGGGACGCCATTGAACTTAGTGAAAAAAAAAATTCGTTTTGAATAAGTTATCCCTTATTAACATAAAAAAAATTTTTTAGCAACAACGAATATTTTTTTGATTTTTGTAAAATTTTACCAATACACGAAAAAACTGAGCTAACTCTTTTATCAGAACACTTTTTTAATGAAAACCTTAAACACTATAAGGATACGAACTCAACAAAAATAACAACGCGAAGTATGGTCAATCTAAATCTTATACTACCTAACTATTGTAACATGTATGGCAAAAGATCATTACAATATATTATACCAAAACTTATTAATCAACTTCCACTGTCAGTAAGAAACACAATAACACACAAAAATATAAAACACATACTAAGACGACATTACCAAGAAGTACTAGCTATGAAAGTAAAATGATAAGCATATTCTATATTCTTTAAAAAAAAAAATAAAAAAAAAAAACTGTGCAGTCACAAAATACTTGCATGGTGTGAAAATTAATTAAATAAACAAATTATGTAAAAAAAAAAACAATAAATCAATAAATAAATAATATATATGAATCAGCCTGTACATGATAATACACTCAAAGTCTTAAGTTTATTGAATAGAAATAATTGTTAATTTAAATGTACCCTCGTTTTTTAATTTTTAGTGATTTAACTATAAACATGTTATTCTTAGTGCGAGTTATTATGATAGATATTTATTGTAATACGTTTCTAATCATAGAAATGTTTGATGACGCTGGTGCACGGTAAAACTCGAATGAGTTTATGATTGCACCTTGAATTTGTAATTATTAATATTCTGTAATAGTCTACTTAAATAAATAAATAAATAAAAAAAATATCACAATATGGGTCTCAAATTCAAGAGCTTACTACGAGGATTTCAAAAAGGTATATCATGATTATGATTATCATAATGAATTCTAACAAAAAAGTGAATAATAAAAAAAATGTTTGTAAAAACAAAAACCCCAACTGCATGAAACTAAAAAGAAAATAAACAAGTCCAATAATTTATTAGGATTAACAGTCGGGACCTATAAGTAATTCTTCAATCAATAAAATCCTTACCAGGAACTCCGCACAATTTAAAGAAGTCCCGACTGTTAATCCTAATAAACTATTGGACTTGTTTATTTTCTTTTTAGCTTCATGCAGTCGGGGTTTTTGTTTTTACAAATATTTTTGTTTTGATTGTATTAGGATATTATAGAGTAGTTAAAACTGTGGTTTCATTTAAAGTGGTTATGACAAAAACACTATATAGTAATCTAAATCTCCTAATCTCATAACTTATTTTAGTCTAGATATATTTTAGTATATATTTTTGTCTAATAAATTATTTCTATGACATCTATTAATTATGTATCCCTAAAACAGAACTGAATGCATTAACATGACATTTTTTTTTTGGAAAACTATTAAAATAAATAACTTTCAAAACAAATTAATTTTAAAATTACCATTAATCATCTGAGTGGCGATCAAACCAAAAACTATCGCTTTCCCACTGCGCAACCATGGTACCCAATAATGATGTCACAAGTCTTAAATTTCAATCATTATTATAGTAACATTAACATATGTGAATTTGTAATATTCCCATGAAAAACATAAATGTGAAATGTGAGCCAAGTTAAATGTTAAGTAATGCATCGTTCTCGACTTCACCGACAAAGTAATGTAGTTCCAGCCTGTACTAGACTATTAGGTTGATATTTGTTTTAGTGTCTAGCTAACTTGCGACATTTCTTATCACCATCTAAAACAGATGTGATATTAAAATAATAGTTTATAATAATAAAATAGAAACACTATTTAAAATATTTCGTTGTTGTCCTGGTCATTATGACAATATCCTCATCGAATCTGAACACATGTGCAAATATATATTTAAGTAAATAGCACGACAAGAAGTGGTTCAAAATGATGCTACAAGGTTTTCGTTCGTTTCGTTTATAGATACAAATTAAAATAAAATCAGCTTCACGCTGTATCCCGCACACAGCAGGGTAGGCAGAGGGAATATAGTGTTAAAACACTCCGTTCCCCGCTTTCTGCCGAATTCTGGAGGCATTGCGTGTTGAGTGGCAGCACTCAACACCGCGCTTTACCTCGACACCAGAGCGAAGAAATGGAAATATAAATTTAAGTAAATATTTCAATAGATACAAATTAAGTTATTAAAAAGTATTATTATTTATATTACCTCATCAGACTTCTGAAAAGTAATTATAGTATTCATAATCGTAGCGCCGCTTTAAGCATAGTGGGTGTAAGTTCCATTTCAACTTAGACGAATGATTAAAATAATTTTATTCCACCGCTTTGGTAAGACAAAACGCAGCGTTGAGTTACACCGCTTAACAGTTAATGGACAGTCTTGACTTCTTGTCTAAGCTGAAAAAATTACAATGAAGTGATCCTTGAAATCTACAAATGGTTATTGACGATCATTAGATTAAAAAAATACATAATTTGATATATTTTTAGAACTGTAATATTTGCTATGGAGGGGTCGGGGTTGGGATGCCAGTTGAAAACGCCATGGAGAAACCTCAGCATTTCCTCGGCTGTCCTGGTGTACTCGTCGTGGCTATGTCAGCCATTGTCTTCTTCTACAGTACCCTCGGCTTTTTTGGTTATTTGAGATACGGAGACGTGCTACGAGGCTCTATCACTTTAAATTTACCCATAGATGAATGGTATGTAAACTATTGAATGCGATATGGATTTAAATACTTCATTTTTTAAACTAATAAAGCTTGTACATTTATTATCACCACATTAACAGGCTTAGGCCAAAAACAGTGGCCAAAAACGATCTTGTTTATCTAATCTAAGGTGCCTAGATTAACTAAACAATTATTAAAAATTAAATATAAAAAAAATATACGTAAAAGAAAATGAATGAAGAAATATAACTCAATAAGATAAAATAATGTATTTTTATATATTTAATTTATAGATCTTTCATTAATAGTATGTGTATGTTATTCGTAGCGTTATCTAAATCTAATTATAATTAGTTTTTATCACGCTGTATATACGCTGAAAGTAGTGTTCAGATATGTAAAGACAATTCCGTTCTCTTCTTTCTGCCAAATTTTCGAGGCATTGCATGTTGAGAGGTGAAACTCAAAGCTGCGCTTTGCCTTGTTACCAGAGCGAGGAAATGAAAATATTAAATGTTTCATCCCCAGAGTAGGAATCGAACCCACAACCATGCCATTATAGTAGCCTCAGTACTACCATAATTAGATGTTTATACAAATTTAATTGAAATATCACCGGATTCTTTAAAAACACCCTATACTCGACATCAATTAAAATATACAGTTAAACAAGTTGCTATCACGGTAAAAACAGTTCCGGCGTTATCTAAAGTCTGCTCTCGAAGAAGATTAAAATACAATACAAAGTATGCATGTACTAGGTTGTTAATGAAGAATGCAGTAAAACTCGACATGAAAATATAAAAACAAACTTGTTGATATAATACCGACTTTTGCATTTTAATGTTTAACACATTCCTGTTAATGAAAATTATAAAATATTTAAAATAATTGTAAAATAATCTTAAGTAATCTAGAAAAAAAATGATACCTTGAATTTTTTTCTTTCAGGCCCGCTATATGCGCGAAAATATTTATTGCACTATCCATTTTCTTTACGTATCCTCTGCAATTCTATGTAGTGTTTGACATCTTTAAGAAATACACTGATCCCTACATAAAGAACAATTACCGTACTATTATTGACATTGTGGCAAGAAATATCGGCGTTTTATGTTGTGGTAGGTATTTTTTTATGTATAACTGTGTAAAGTTAGCTCTTTTCTATCAGTTTTCTTTGCGTGTTTTTCAGTTCGCCTATGTCACATTAAATGAAATGTGACATTGGCGAAATGAATTATGCTTAATTGGCACGCTCGAAACGCCACACTAGAAGTACGAAGAAACTCAAGTAATTTGTATTATTTATCACTAAAAAGATTTTAGAATGTCTTTTTCTTGATTTTGTTAGACAATATAAAACTCTAGAACTTTCCGCCAAACAAAATAAATAATTACAATGCCCTAATTTCTGACTGTACGCTGTTTGTTACGCTTTGCTGTGTGACCCTGACTTTCCTTATGAGACTAATAGTTAGCGGCCATGTCTCGCTCCTGTGAGTCATCACTGGCAACACACTGATTAAATTCTTTGGTATTGATACACTGAGAGAGACGCGAAACTATCTCGTAACTTTCCCAGTGCTACCATATCCTTTCCAATCCAGAAGCGTAAAAAATGTCCTCCTGCGCCACAGTGGACATTTTCTGAGAAATAACATCTCATTTTCTAACACCTTGTTGCAATTGGATTGTATTAGAGCTCTTATTCTGTAATCGGATCGACAAAATGGTATTTTTGTACAAATACCTCAATACTTTGATAAACCTGTAGACTACTGTAGAACCTTTGAAGAGACTGCAGTAATGCCCGCATGTTACGAATTTTTTTTTGCTTCGTCACCTTTGTAGGCAATAATCATTTTGATGTTGTGTTCCACTATATCAGTCACGGGACCTTCCGATAGCGTCTTTCTCGGCTACAGTGTCATCCTTTGTATATCTTGATAAGGCGACGACAGCATATGATACGCTGTCGCTGTCGTGTTCTTAATGGTCTTTGAATAGAATGATTACCACAAATTCATACGTAAGTCCCTGAGATTCGTTGATGGTCAGGGTGAACAAGTTCCACCGGGCCGCCATTACAATTACCAAAAAAGATTAACATGGTACATTAAGGCGTCTGCCTTATATATATATATTAAGTATAAAGCTTTATTCGTACGTCCACTGCTACGTCTCAAGCTAAAAAATCTTACAAAATACTTCATAAGAAATCTTTAACAAAAAAATACATAAGTGGGTAGACAAATAATAACATGACCAACTGAATCTACAAGTATTGACAAGTATACGAAACCAATGTCTACACAATTATATGTAATTTATATAAACTCTAACAATATATATATATATATATATGTGTGTTTGTGTGTGTATATTTCATTTCAGTGGGAATCGGTATAGCCTTGCCTCTATTAGAACAAATAATAAACATAGTGGGTGCCTGCTTTTATTCAATTCTTGGTCTCGTGATTCCCGGAATTATAGAAACAGTTTTCCGATGGGACAACCTCGGGAAATGCAAATGGATTCTCTGGAAAAATGTTGTCATCGTATTCTTTGGACTCTTTAGTCTTGTTTCGGGGTGTACAGTTACTATAATGGACATTATACAGATATTAAATCGTAAGACAGAATAGTGTAACAAAATTAATTGTATTTATTTCATTAAATAAAATTTAAAAAAATATCAGATTTTTATTTGTTTTTCGTTTACGATATAATATAACAGAACTAAAGTATTGTAGTACAAGTCGTGGTATTAGAATTTAACCAAGACAATAGTTTTATTTGCTAACAATTATGCTCTAAGAAACTACTATCTACCCCTTATCTTTTGAGTTATAATAATAAAACTGAGATTAAATTAATAAAAATTTAATATTCATCAGAAGAGCAAATCAGTTTTAGCTTGTCTGTTCTATGTAACGCAATATAAATGTTATAAACAGTTATTACTTTATACAACGCTGTTTACTATGGCTAGTGAAAAAAAGGAATTAGAAGCTCAAGAGTATAATCCATTCGAGCATCGGGTTGTAAAAAAACCTAATTCGTAAGTACATCATATTTTTACTAAAGTGCGTTCCATATTTTATTAAAAAAAATGGTATATCTGTATGTTTTTTTTTATTTCAGTGATATAAGATCCCTAGTTAACTTAATTAAGGCATCATTGGGTTCAGGCATTTTTGCTGTACCCTTAGCCTTTGCAAATGGAGGGTGGGGGATGGGCATTGTTGGCACTTTTATTATAGCTTTGTTTTGTGGGCACTGTGTTTATATTTTTGTAAGTATTGGCTCATAATAGTTAGTAAAAAAGGCTAATTTTTTTTTTTTTTTTTATAGAATATATGAAAGAACTTTAGTTTTCTTAGTTTTTTGTGCTTAAAAAATGTGAAAATATAGTTTAGTTACTCACATACATAAATATGTCATATTTTAACTATGTTGTAGGTAAAAACATCTAGAGAATGTTGTAAGCTTGTACAAAAACCCCTATTAGGTTATGCAGAGACATGTCAGGTAGTATTTGCTACTGGCCCAAAACGGCTTAGGCCCTTTGCAAAAGCTGCGAGGTAAGACTAAAATATTTTGCTTAAATAATTTTTATTTACATTATTTACTCAGTTTTCCGCTGTATCCCGCGTGTAGTAGGGCAGGCAGAGGGAACCTAGTGTTAAGACACTACGTTCCCCACTTTCCGAATTTTCGAGGCATTGCGTGTTCAGTAGCGAATTCAATGCCGCGCTTTGTCTTGTTACCAGAGCGAAGAAATGAAAATATTAATAAATAGTAATGTATTCCCCTGAGTGGGAATCAAGCCCACAACTGTCGCATTTACAATCACGCGATTATACCACTGCGCCACAACTGTCTCGATATATTAGGTACAATTAGATATAACCTAAAAATATTAATGGTAAAGTCTTACTTTTATGTTTTCAATTATTTATTAGTACCATTAGGGGTCGTCCATAAATAACGTGAAGCTCGAAAAGGGTGGAGGAGTTCGGCAAAAATCACGATATATCACATGGGGTGGGGGGGATTTGTATGTAGTAAGAAATCACGTGTTAAATACACGTGTTTCAAGGTCATTGCTAATCCGTGATCCGTGAGGACAATGTGCATGTGTACACAATAAATAGTGTTCATGTACTTACCGGTGATGACAGCATGATTGCATTTTATTATTTTTATGCAAGTCAAAGACATCCTGTCACTTTTCTGTCTTGACATTTTTTTTCATGGTCCTTATTTTTCTAAAATATTAATTAATATTATTATACCTGTATTTAATTAAAGATAATATTAAAAAAATGATTTTAAATTAATGGACGGCCCCTTATAAACACTTTAAATGAAATAAATTATGTTAAAGTTGTGAAGCTTCAAAAAATTGTTAAATTTCAGCGTATTTGCCGACTTTTCAATGATTTTCACCTACATCGGGGCATGTTGCATATTTAACGTGTTAATTGCCGATTCACTTAAACAGGTCTGTATATTTTATTTGGCATGCTTACCTATATAAAATTGAATATATACACATTTAAACCCACGGTTTTCGTAACCAAGAATTAAAATAATGTTTTTATTTACCATTGTATTATTTACCCTACTTTCAGTAGGGTAAGTTTAACTATGGTAATATGTTTTACACTTGATATATGTACGTTTGTTCCTATATGGCGCTATAGAAACCAGACACGCTTACTGATTTTAATGATTCTTGTCAAATGATTCGTCTTTATATTAAAGTTCATAAAATTTATCTTCAGTTCATATTTTTAATTTATGAAAACGGCATCTCAAGATCGATCTTAATATCAAAAGTATAATTTAATATATTACTTGTACGCTGTTGAGTATAACTTAGAAAATTGTTCAAAAATAACATTATTGTTATTAACTTTTATAATTTTTTGTTTTCAGCTTTTAGATCAATATATACCAGGTTATATTATACGATTGGAATACTACTGCTTGATAATAATGATACCGTTGATATTCATGGTACAAATTAAATATTTGAAGTGGTTGTCGTCTTTTTCTGCAGTGGCAAATATACTGCTTACATTTACATTTGTTATATGTTGTTTCTACATTTTCAAAGATAAAATAACAATATCAGATAAGAATGTAGTTGGATTACCTTCAAGATTTCCTGTTTTACTTTCGTAAGTTAATACACATAATAAAACGTTTTGTTGTATTTATAGATATTCATTAACATAGGTTAAAAAAATGTTTATACAATACTTTTACTAAAATATATGTAAAAGAACTAATACGTAAATTATCTGGATTACATTTAGAATTCTACAGGGAGATGTATGAATGTGACAACGCCTCTGCCTAAAGTAACAGTGATACGCTGATCTTTGATGTATATTCCGACAGAAATTTTAAGTTTCAGAGCACAGGCACGAGTCCAACTCGTGCAAGTACAGTCGCGTGAATAATATTTAATATGTGACGGTCACTTTGTGTACAAGCAAAGAACATATACAAACTGGCGTAGTAAATGCCACTGTGTGAACTTTACTGTATGTGACTGTATGTCATTTTACTGTATGTAATTCTCGTGGAGTAGGAGTGTGGTGTAAGCAGGATTGTATAATAGATAGTAGTAGGCGTATGGTAGGTCTCTAGATTACATGTTCATTATATGTACGCACACAAGTAAAATAAAGTTCCAACATTCATAAAGTTCTTATCGGTGTATACCTGATGGTAAAATGAATTTAAAAGAAGAATGTTAGTGCTTTAAGAAGTCTGAAATGTGGCAACGGGAGCAGACGGAATTACTGTTGAGAGAGGTGTGCCACGCGTCATGGACTTGTTTTGTGCTAGAAAACAAGTCCCAGACATTTGTCGTGTGATAAGCACGCCTTTGTATAAATGTTCACAAATAGACTGTATAAGCTCTCAATGCGATAAGCGTGAAGCTATGACCACCGGAAGAAAGTAAATTGATTGTTTAACACAGATAATCAGTGTTCATTTCAATATCCGAGGGCCAGGCCAGAAGACAAAATTCTGAAAGGAGTATGAGAAAATAACGTTCTAAGTCTGTATGCGAATACGAAAAAAAATATGGTATATAAAAGATATGAGAACAAATGTATGAAGTAGTAGTCGTATACACGAGAAGTATGTTTAGTAAAGGTACGAAACTAAAATATAGAGAGACGTTTTACGGCCGGTAACAGAAGTGACGGGGCGACGTGAAGTTAACTGTATTTATGGGAATCGTCAGCATAGCAGTACGTTTGGCTATAAACTAGACATGGAATGGCAGGTACTAGCAAGGATGTCAGAATGAACAAAGAACATGCTCAGGTTGTTTGGACACGTCAAGAGAATGAGCAACGAAAGAATGGTAAAAAATATTTATGAAACAAAAATTAGTAGTTGGTAGCAAGAGTGGTCGGGGAAGACCTAGGTTGATCTTTGAAAACACAGTATCTATATACTATATAGATACTGGAGAAAGATCACATAAAGCATGAGGACAAATCAAATAATATATTATGCCCCTATATACAGGGTGGAAGTGTCAGCACCACATTAAATGAAACCACAGTTTTAACTACTCTATAAAAGCCTAATATAATTCAGAAAAAAATAAATTCCCAAAAATGAAAAAGTTTTTTTTTCAAACAAAATAAATAATAAAATTGTCATTTTAAAACAAAACGCCATTTGTAAGGATGACGCACGCACACGTAAACCTATCAAAGGAACACCGCCGCACACGCCTCATTTCGAAATCGAGTCGTATGTATTGGCGATAAAGTTCAAAGTTGTTTAACCTTTAGTAGTATTTTTGTAGTAGTAAGTGTTTATATTATTGGGATCTATACGTAATCGCGTCACACGAAATACAGGTATGGATAAAAATCGTGAAATGAAAAAAAAATCCTACTACAAACTGTTGCGGCATCTTGATTAATTTCTTTAGGTATAGGTTTGAAATATTTTACCCTATATGCTGTTTCCGTAAATGGAGCGCTGCCTCTTCCACCCTGTATTTTGTGCCCCTGCTACTATTACTTCTATAAATTGTGCCCCTGGAGAGCATATACAAAGAAGAGGCTGATTACAATGGACGACGTGGAGACATGGAGACGTTAAGCTGTAGCGTTTGGCCCTCCATTGTCTTTCGCTAAGGATAAAAAAGCGTGAAGTTAAAAATATACAAAAATATATGATTTAATATATTATAATAATTGTCAAATACTTTTGCATTTAAATCTATGTATATGAAATCTATTTATGTTTATAAATAAATACCATATTTTAATAATATCTTTGTCCTTTTAGTACAATTATATTCGCTATGGAAGGAATTGGGATGGTCATGCCAGTTGAAAATAATATGCAAAATCCAGAAAATTTCTTGGGACGTACAGGTATTCTAGTAAAATCAATGACCCTTGTTACTATACTGTACACTTTGTTGGGCGTTTTTGGATACCTAAGATATGGTGATGCAATTCGGGGATCTATCACCTTAAATCTTCCAATAGATGAGTGGTTAGCTTGTTTGAATTTACATAATCCATCTCAATCTTGTTTCTTAAAGTTACCATTCCTTTTTTAATAAAAAAATAATTTTATCGCATATTTTGAAATTGTTTCAATTGAAATTTGCTTAATAATTTTAAGCATATTTAAATATTTTTATCTGTTAAAGGCCTGCTGTTTGCGCCAAAGTTTTCATAACGACTTCTATATTATTGACCTACCCTCTTCATTACTACGTTGTATTCGAGGGTTACGTTAGGTATATAGAGCCACTTATCAAGAAAGAACACAGAAATTTGGTAGAAATTACATCAAGAATATTTGTAGTTTTGTTTTGTGGTAAGTCTTTATATACTCATATGAAATAATATTGTTTATGAATAATATCATCTAATAATAAGATAAAGACGCCAGTCGTGGCGCAGGGGCACAAAGTGTGATTCGATCTCCATTCGAGGAGATGAAATATTTATAACATTTATATTTTAATTTCTTCACTCTGGTGTAGAGGTAAAGCGCGGCGTTGAATTCCGCCACTCAATACGCAATGTCTCCAGAAATCGGCGGAAAGTGAGGAACGGAATGTCTTAACACTAGGTTTCCACTGCCTACCCTGCTGTGTGCGGGATACAGCGTGAAGCTGATTTAATAAGATAAAGAGATCGCTTACATAGCCACATAAAGACCGGGCGTACAGTAGCGGATGTAGTAGGTTGAGTAGGCTTGAGCCTGCCTTTTGAGGCGGCAAATTTGCAGACCGATTCGTTTGCTATCTAATAGGAGTTAAAATTTTCTGTAAAGACGGATTTCTGATGTCTTACAAATAGGAAATCATTTCTTGTGTAACTTTAAACAAATTTTTTGGACTGTAACAGACTATAATTGAAAAATGTGTAAATCAGTAACTGGTACATATTTTTGTATATAAACTTGGTTGATTGCTTTTAAGGTTTCATTGCCGCTGTACTTCCGATGCTGGAACAGATAATTAATATCGTTGGCTCTATATTTTTTTCTATTCTGGGACTCATCATTCCGGGAATCGTTGAGACTGTTGCCAAGTGGAATAACTTTGGCAAATATAATTGGATCTTGTGGAAAAATATGGTGATTCTACTTTTTGGATTGAGCTGCCTTAGCTCTGGTCTTATTGTTACGATAATGGACATCATTAAAATATTAAATAACGAACATATTTGAAAATATATTTTATTAATTTCTATTACTTAAAGACTTATTGCTAAATATAACATTTACATGTACTAGTATGAAATATATTATGTAGATACGTCTTTTTAAAATAATATTAGTAAAAAAATATAAAGAAGTTTAATCAGTTTCCTGTAATGTAAATTTTATTGTTATCGTAATTCACGAAGACCTCTATATTTATTACTTTGTAAAGTTATTTTTTTAATATTATAACATTTTTATTACACAATTAAATTAAGTACTACTACTGTCTCCTATTATTAAAGTATTAAAATTATTTTTTATTTATAGTGTATTTTATTTGTTATTTTAATTTCCTTATAAACTTATGCACTAATTTTATAAAGAAAGTCGATTTATAACTAGTTAACTTTTAGTATTGTAAATTTACTGAATACTATTTGTAGAATAGTATATTGGGTTTTTACATTAATATACACTGAAATATTATTTGACTTGAATTAGAAAGGGGCAAAATTTTTAAAATGATACTTTAAGTATTTAGACTTTTAGATATGGTAAACAATAAAGCCATTGATATTTTACAGCTTCACGCTATTTCCCGAATAGCTGGATAGATAGAAGGTACCCAGTGTTAAGATACTCCGTTTCCCACATTTACGCAATTTTTTTGAGACATCGTATAGAGATATTGAGTGACGAAATTCAACGCCGCGCTTTCCATTCTTACCGGACCGAGGAAATTAAATAAATTGACTTCCCCGAATATGAATCGAACCCTCAGGCGTCGCGTTTAACAGTCAGACGTTGAGCTGTTGCATCACGACGACCTTCATGAATACAAAGTATTGTGATATTTGTATAATATATGTAATTAGCTACATTTAAACAGTGACACAAGCGTGTGAGTGTAAACGCGAATAAATTAATACCTTCATTTGGCTCTGGCAACAATACAAAATCCGGCGTTAAGTTCCGCCACTCAACACGCGTTGTCTCGAAATTTAAATTCCCTCTGCATAACCTGCTACATGCAGAATACAGTTTGAAGCTAAAGAACAATTCCGATGTACTACCTTAATAACATAAAAATAAAATAAATCAGCTTCACGCTGTATCCCGCACACACCAGGGTAGGCAGAGGGAACCTAGTGTTAAGACACTCCGTTCCCCACTTTCTGCCGAATTCTGGAGGCATTGCGTGTTGAGTGGCAGAAGTCAACGCGCTTTGCCTCGACACCAGAGCGAAGAAAAGGAAATATACATTTAAGTAAACATTTCACCTCCTCGAGTGGGGATCGAACCCACAACCAATCTTATTACAGTCACACTTTGTGCCCCTGTGCCACGACTGGCCTCACCTCCACCACCCATAACATAAATTTTAAATTACCCTCTCATTAAATGCAACAAGTTCTGAAGTATCATTGGACATTGTGGTGAAGTTTTGAAGTGTGTGATTGTACATACAATATTTCAATTCCCAAGAATACTTAATTATTAAGCCATTTCCCTAATCTGGCAATATAAAGTGTCGTTTTGAGTTTCGCCACTCAACACGCAGAACAAAAGAGATTATTGAAGTATCTAAACACTAATTACACTAAATAATAAACACTACTATCAATGCACTGTCACATAAAAGTAATGACTACATCCATAGTAAAGAGTATTCTCAAATTATTAAAAATGATTAATTACTTCCCAAAAATAAAAAAAAAACTTTTACTTCTAATAGGAATACTTTTAAAATATCTTCCAAATTCAGATTCCTGTACTACGTTGCGAGATTAGATATTGTGAGGCAATATCCAATCTCGCAACGTAGTACAGAAATCCTTAATTCCTTTAGCTTAGATTTTGTAATTATATCAAGAAAAGGATATCGGGGCTGAAAGTGCCGAATTTGACATATATATATATATATATATATATATATATATATATATATATATATATATATATATATATATATATATATATATATATATATAAACGTATTTATATGCACTACCAACCCCACTCTGACTGAGATTGACTTAACATAAATAAAATACAATTTAGAATTCGAAAGACATTATCTTTATCTCTTATAAAATAAGACAATAAAAATATTTTGTCACTTAAAAAGAATAATAGAAAGCAAAAATATATATTTTTTATTTCTTGTCTGTCTGTCGATATGTATGGTCACATTTTCTTTGAAAGTATTGAACCGATTTACTTAAAAGTTTTACCAATTGCTTTGTTTTAACTCAACTTAACAATTAAAGACTTGTTTCATCAAAATCGGTTCATTAAAAAAAAGTTATCGTCATTTAAATGAACTCAAGGCATTACTTTGCCTGCGAATGTTATATACCAATTGCTGGTAAGATTCCTGGCTAAAGAATGACATTCGAAACGTCTTGGTTATATGACAGTTGATAAGAATATATATTTTTGAAGCACTATTATACAATATTTTATACAATAAAGTAAGCAAAATTGAATTGTTAGTGGAGATTACCTTCATAAATCATAACAGTTAAGTTTAAGTCGTAATTAATTCAACACTGACATAAAGAGCGATTTGATCTTGAAAGAAATATCAAGTAAATACAAAGCTTTTTGGTTCGTTCGTTCGTTTGAAATAAATCTATATAAAAATGCTTAAAAACATCCTTTCTGCGTGTACACTGTAACAACTACATATTTACCAATTGTACATTTAGCTACTAATAATATTTGTAACTAATTTAAAAACTGTACAGGAGTTAATATGCAATCATTACAGTTATTTTACAAAGAATATTATGAATCCTTACCCAAATCAATAATTTAACATTTAAGGCTGTTTCTGAAGCAGTACAATAAATTATTAACTGACACATTTAGCAGAATTTAAAAAAAACATAACCTAGGTACAAAGAACATAATGTTACAAAAATATATTCATATAATAAATAATTAGCTTTATGTATATTTTATGAATATCAAATATCAACATTGGTCGTATTTTTTAGTTCGAAACAATCAAAAATTCTTATAGAAATTACGATAATGTCGTAAAAAAATCATATTAGAATATTATAGATTAAAGTAATCAAAAAATCATATTAGAAGTCATTATAGTTGTCAATCAATTCTGCTTATTAAATCAATAATCATGTATTTTAAGCGGGTGAAGCCGTGGGGGGGCTTACTAGCGTAATAATATATTTGTTATTTTCCATAGTTTTTTTTTATTTACAGTTTTAAATTAGTATAAAATTTAAATACAAATTGTATTTAAATTTTAATTGTATTTTAAAAAAGTTCGTTTTTAATATAATTGCGTCATACATAAAGAAAATACCTGCTTCTAAAAATTATTTGTTCAAATCTTTTTTCGTTTTCCTGTCTGTTTTCGATATCTGGTTTCTAGTATTTGCCGCAGAACTTACCCTCGGCACACTTAGACCCGCTCTCCTTTATATCGTTCTGACACAGTTCCGAAGGCGGATAGCTAACGATGTTATTGAAGCTTATCTGCTACGTCACGGACCTCGAGACTACCTCCACTCAAAATGTTACGTATGAGGTCAACCTGCGTTAGTTCATCTTAGCAGGTGTTTATTTGGTATGGATAATATATTTGTTTCACTTTCTTAAGTTTTGTAACACTATAATATACGTTTTATTTATAATTAATATATATATATATATATATATATATATATATATATATATATATATATATATATATATATATATATATATATTTGTAATGTGATCCTTTAAGGTTTCCGTTTGAGGTACGGAGCCAAGAAAAATATTAATTATTTTGAAAAAACTAAGTTAAGTAAAAACAATCTTTATTGTGTAATTATAGTACCTACTAAGATGTATATGTAGTGTAGTATGTAGATGTACGAGTATTTTAAAATATTTACAAATAAGATAACATTTAGAATGTCAAGATTAAAATTCTTTTAAATAATTGCACTTAGCTAAAATTTTAAATATATATAACTCTTAGTTATATGTATTGAAAGAATACATGAATTCATGAATATTCTTTTTAAAAAGTCGGTTAATATATTTTTTCTTAGTAAAATTTAATTATACGAATGTAATTAAATAAATTACAGGTTTACATTCTATATATATATATATATATATATATATATATATATATATATATATATTTGTAATGTGATCCTTTAAGGTTTCCGTTTGAGGTACGGAGCCAAGAAAAATATTAATTATTTTGAAAAAACTAAGTTAAGTAAAAACAATCTTTATTGTGTAATTATAGTACCTACTAAGATGTATATGTAGTGTAGTATGTAGATGTACGAGTATTTTAAAATATTTACAAATAAGATAACATTTAGAATGTCAAGATTAAAATTCTTTTAAATAATTGCACTTAGCTAAAATTTTAAATATATATAACTCTTAGTTATATGTATTGAAAGAATACATGAATTCATGAATATTCTTTTTAAAAAGTCGGTTAATATATTTTTTCTTAGTAAAATTTAATTATACGAATGTAATTAAATAAATTACAGGTTTACATTCTAATTTGAGTGAATCCACATTTATACTTACATTTTAATTTATTTACTTTTTTAGCTTCACGCTGCAACCCCCACATAGCAGAGTGTCTACCCTTGGAGCTTGGGTTTATTTCATAGGGATTTTTATAAACTTACATTCTTATAGATCCTTTAACGATCCTCCACATACCTTTAATGTTAATTTGCAGAATCTTTAACTAAATCATAATCGGTCAGGTGACGAAACTCTAGATCAATTTATAAATATATTTTGATTAACCGTATAATTTTTTGCTGATTGCGTTGACTATGATAGAGATGAGGATATTTGATATTCATTTCAACTCATCTCTTGGAAAATATGGTTTTGACGAACGGACAAACAGACAGACGGCGAACAAAGCGATAAACGTTCCATTGTTTATTAATTTTAAGATACGGAATTCTAAAAAGGACACATTTTATATATCTATCAACATAATAATATAGTTATTATTATTTTGATGTATATATTAAATGTGTCCTTTTTAGAATTCTAAAAGAAACTTGTCGTATATATATATACGACAAGTTTCTTTTAGAATTATATATATGGGTAGTTATTTTCGGCCTGACATTTTTTATACATTTTAGTCGCGGAATTTGTTCTAAGAGCAAAAGTGCAACGTCCTTTAGTATATACTAAGCGAAACAGTCAAAATATTTGATGGTTTTAGATTTATGGCCGTTTAAAGAAAATCAAAGCACATTAAACTGAGTATGTCACCAGGAAACCGAAAGAAACTACAAAACATTATTAAAATCAACATTTATTTATTATATTTGTTTCTTCATATGAATTTGTAAGTAACTAATAAAATTTAACTTTAAACTTGGCTTGGATACTTACACCTAAACAGTCTTGAACAGGAACTTAGTTATCAAATGATCATTGAGCATTATAGTTATTAACGTTATTCTAAATCACAGTATGTAATCTCATATTCAGTATGTAATCTCTAAATCACAGTATGTAATCTCTAAATCACAGTATGTAATCTCATATCTTCACTGTAGAGAATTCCACAAATAAGGCACTCGCGATCATTAAACTCATAGTTATTATTTTTCTTTGTTTTTTATTATTTTTGATTAACAGCATCTTCAACTTTTCTTTTTTTGTGTTTTTACATTTCTATCATCTTTTTCTTGTATTAATGTCTCTTGTGATAGATCTGGGGAAAACGATAGTAGGGTCAATTTGCAAAAGGCATGGTAGCTAAAACCTCTGCATTTTCCAAATTTAACGTAAGATCACTTGCAACACTTATATCATCACGCTGATCGGTTGAATTGTTTGTAATTTTGTTGATAATATACGGACTTACAATCTGCTATGAAACCTCCCTTTCATAGACATCTTCAAAAATTTGCCTTGATTATGCAGATATTTGTGGCATATTTGTGGCAAGGTGGGGCACCTTGTACTTGGTGGAATTTGAGAGTACCATTAAAATCAATTTAAGTCTATATTGATCCGTCGTAATGAATATTTTCATTTTCTCAATATCAATTTTAGAAACAATAAAAATTGTCACACCATGACAGCGACTTTGAACGACACCAAAAAACTCAGTTAGGTATGTAACATCACCTCCACATGCTACCACATCAATTGCAGTTCTTTTGCATACGGCGCCTACACCATCTGGTGCTCCTTTGGTTCTCAATTAGACAGGATCCTGAGACCAGGTTCCTGAGAATTTTTGCCTAATATTTAAAAAAACACGTGAATTCTAACATTCAACCAAAATTACGCCTTACTAAGCCTCCGTGTTATCAAATTACGCACTAAAACGCTATAATTACACATATATTTCTTTATTTCATAAAAAAAATGCTTACCAGGATACTGTGAGCTTGATTGATTTTGACGCTACTTCTCTTGCCGACTGACGCGTCCTGGCTAAAGAACGCGCTAGTTGCGTACAGATAAAAGATATTCTTTATCTCTTTCGTGGTAGGATTTACTAGGCTAAACGGCAATAGCGTACGACAAATAGAATATCTGATATTCACTGATTTAACATTGAACAGGATCCTGATATGAAATGGTGGGGACAAAATGTAAAGATGATTTTATAAAAAGTTTTGGGAAATTTTATTACTATTTTATTCTCCCTAGAGAGATAAAATTGTAAATATATCAATTTGGGTTTCAATTATGACCTTCATGTAGAAGTATGACCCTTTTAGAACTAGATTTCGTTCGAGGGACACGTCAGGATGCTGAGAATTTTGCACTTTGAACAGTAATTTCGTAGAGAAAATAATTGTAAATATTTATTATTTTTAGTGACCAAATAAAAACAGTTGTAAATAATAGTATTCAATGGAAATAAATGAGTTTAAAACAATTTGTCAAATACATTTGGGCCGAGCCGCACAAAATTCCTCAATTTGTAGAACTATCCATATATATATATATATATATATATATATATATATATATATATATATATATATATATATATATATATATATATATATATATTTATTTATATATATATCTATCAACATAATAATATAGTTATTATTATTTTGATGTATATATTAAATGTGTCCTTTTTAGAATTCTAAAAGAAACTTGTCGTATATATATATATACGACAAGTTTCTTTTAGAATTATATATATGGGTAGTTATTTTCGGCCTGATATTTATTTATTTATACAATATATATATTTATATATATATATATTTATATATATATATATATATATATATATATATATATATATACTCCTTTCATAGTAGAATTTTGATCCAGTTTAGTTTAAAGCTTTAGTCGAAAAAACAGCATACTTACTGGCACGGGGTAACCTTGAAGGCACGTTCACATTTTGTTTCTCAACAAGCCTAAGGCACTCTAAGTTGCCGTTGGATCAGATTTTGCTATATAACTTATTTAAAGTCGTAGCGGAAAGGCACAAACGTGTGAGTTTATAATCGCACGCTTCGCCTATAAACGCGAGTGTTGTGGGTTCAATTCCTACTCGGGGGAATGAAATATTTTGTATTTTTATTTCCTCGCTGTAATAACGGGACAAAACGCAGCATCGAGTTCCCCCACTCGGTACGCAATACCTCAAGAATTTGGTGAAAAGTGGGAAACGGAATTGTCTTAACACTTGAATTTTCACCAACATATCTACCTGTTATACTAAACGTTGAAAATTTGTGAATAAGACTATTGTGGTTCATGATATGAAATGCCTTGCTTATGTCGTTATATTTGGTGTCTACTGGAATATTAATATCAACTTAATCAGTCTAGAACCTTAAAAATAAAAAAAAGATGGGTTGTTGTGGAGCCATACCTGAGGAAACCAAATTCTTTCTATTATACCAGGTAATTCTTATATTATACCAGGTAATTGTGAATCTTATGTTTTTTTTAAATAATTTAGAGATCCTCAGATTTACGAATAGGTACAGAGCCAGGATTTTATTAATCTGTTATATATTATCGAGAGTGGTTAAGTGTGTGGTTGTAATTAAAGGTACGTGTTTCGCTATTCCCTCTTTGATTATCTTATATATAACATATCCACCATATCAGCAATATTCATCAAGTACTTATTTAGGAATATAAAACGTATAAACGATCATGTCGGTTTCCAGGAGGCGCAGGTTCGAGACCCGCTACGTTCAAATTTTTATACGTTTTCTAAATAAGTATTTTCTTTCCTAAGCGTGGAATAACACTTTAAAAATGTAAAAAATATTCGTCAAGTAGCCATAACGAATTTATATTTTATCAATTCAAGAAATAGAATTCAGTTTGCTTATGATTTCTTTTTTAAATTATCCTTGTAAAAATTGTTGTCTTCTCTTTGGGAATCTTGGGGAAAAATCCAATACACTGTAACATGATCAGGCAAACATCCAAAGCAAGTGGTATTTATCAACATTACTTAGCACGACCTTACATGTTTACAAGTTCTAATATATTTCAGTTGATAGTACTAAATGTAGGATTTATCAATTGTTGTTCTTGTTTAGAATTGTATTTCGTTTTCCTATTTAGAGCCAAAGCCAAAGGTCAGCAATGTTACGATGTTTTTAACGTGCTTGTGCCATGTCCTTGAACTTACATTGAAATACCCTATATATCCTAGTAAAATATAAACAGTTTAAACAGTTTAGGAAGAGGAACTTCATTATTATAAAGATTATGCGGAAAAGATTCAACGGATTACATCTATACATATAATAAAATTATAACTGATCGTTGTCCGTACTTGAATGACATTTGAGAAAATTTACTTATTATAAATGCCCATATATCAACGTAATAGAACCCGAAATATTTTTTTTTTATTTTTTGGCTGTTTTTCGGTTTTTTTGTTCGTTGGAGCACGCTAGTCTTAGAAATGCAGTTTTCAATATTTAAACTTTTCTTAACAAAATAACTTATTTTAAATACGTATAAAAAGTTTAACTTATTATTATTATATTATTATAGCGAGATTGTTAGCCGCGCCTCTTGCAGACCCTCCAAGTGCTCTGACCTCTAAGCCATACGTCCTCATCAAGCTACGTTGAAATTCTTATAAACTTATTACAATGCTCTTATGGCTTAGTGGTGGTTATACGTTTTCTTAATAAATATTTTTCTTTTTGCTAAAAGTATAAAAATGTTAAAAAAAAAACAAAATAACTCTTTTACTGAATCGGCTGAAACTTTACTTTTTAATGTATAGATATTGTCTTTAAAGTGATAATGTTATTAGAACACAAAAATAATTCAGATTGGTAAAATAATACGCAAAAGCCTGGCGAATTCCGACACTCAACACATAATACCTCGAAAAACTCGGCGGAAAGTGGGGAATGGTGTCTTAACACTAGGTTCCCTCTACCTTCCCTACTTTGTGCGGAATATAACATGAAGCTGTATTAAAAAAAATGTTAGTTCAGGCTGGCACAAGCGCATCGCTAGTATTCAATATGGCAATATTGTGGAGGCCATAACTGTATGATATGTTCAGAGCGTTTAACGATAAAAATCTAAATGAGTTTATAATTAATCATGGTACAAGTATTAATATACGACCGTCACATTTACTAAGTATTTGTAGGTATTTATTATATTTTGCTTGTATAACAGGTGTTATACAAGGCTCAAAGATTTTTTTTAAGCATTGAATTGACCTTCTATTTTACTTATTATATATATTTATTATTTTACCTACCCTCTAAAAAAATGATCTTTTTGATTTTTATAAATTAAAAGCCATGACTTTCGCGTAGAAATGTTAAAATATGTCAAATATATAATAAAATCTTGTATATGTAGTTAAAGAAGCTAGTTATTCTAATAGTTTAATCAGCTTCACGCTATATCCCGCGCCCAGCAGTATAGGCAAAGGGAACCTAAGTTAAGACGCTGCGTTCCCTATTCTCCCCCGAATTTTGGAAGCATTGCGTGTTGAGTGGTGGAACGAACGTCGCGCTGCCTCGACGCCAGTCAGTGCACAGTAATTGCGAAGTAATGAATATATAAACTTAAGCAAATATTTGATTGCTTCGAATGGTGATCGAACCCACAACCAGTCGGCTTATCGTCACACACTACGACAATATTATAAAATAAAATAACAAAATACCTAAACAAAACCGCTCCTTATAAACTCAATCATCTTAGATTTGTGCTTATATAATTTAAAAAAAAATGTACAATGTTATTTAATAAGCACAAGGCATTTAAATTATATGTTTAATTGAGTCAACGCTCAGTCTGCAGTAGTGAGGTGACAGTCCATGAGTTAGTCGCCTGTTCGGCAGTTCACGATGTATGGTTGCAATAGTGTTTATTCAGACGGCATCTCAAGTTAACATACGTAAGTTACTTAAATAAATTAACAGCTAACAACCTGTTTGCAAAATCTCCTAAACAATAGAATAGAAATAGAATGTATGATATATAGAAGTATATTCAAATATATATTTTTTTTGTGTTAAAGGCATTATAGAAACTTTTGTTAGGTAACTTTATTACGTTGTAGACCAGTTCTCTTGCACAATTATTTTTTTTGCTTTAGGAAGATTAGCGTTACAAAAACTAATAATGACCTACTGAGTTTTGACTAGTTGATTTTATATTTTTAGAAGACACGTCATTTTTTAAGTAGATACTCGTATATTAATAAAAAAAATATTCTGAATTAAATGTTTAAAAGAAAACCTCCCAGTTATCTATTCGACGTATGTCGTTTGTATAATTATTGTGTATGTAAGTCCTTTGGTTATCAATTTGCTATCTCTTTAGTTAAATACGGGTATTAAATTCATAAAACATTTGTTATCAAATAAAAGTTGTCAACTCAAGACCAATTTTGCGGTTCTTTGCATAAAATTGAGAAAGGGATGATATCATTTTCGTATGCGTTCTCAAGATCCAAATCGATATGTTGTTTAAAAATTTATATCTCTCTATAGACATATTTTTTAAAGCTTATAACCATTTTTAATAGGATAAATAAATAAAAAAAAATACCCATGGAGGGTACCAAGACCAACCCGGAAGCGCAAGAGTACAACCCATTCGAACATCGACAAGTGAAAAAACCGAACTCGTGAGTACCATTCACTTTTTTTATAGTAAACAAAGTAACTTATTAAGTAACTACTTTAAAATTAAATCAGCTTCACGCTGTATCCCGCACACAGCAGGGTAGGCAGAGGGAACCTAGTGTTAAGACACTCCGTTCCCCATTCCGTAACTACTTACTTATTGTAATTGTTTTTTTTTCTGTTAAAAATAATAATATTGATGGATTCGATGTTTTTAGAGATGCAAGATCATTGGCAAATTTAATAAAATCATCGTTAGGATCAGGCATCCTCGCTGTGCCATTAGCTTTTGCCAATTCAGGATGGGCTGTTGGCATTGTCGGCACTATTATTATAGCATTTATTTGTGGACACTGTGTACATATATTTGTAAGTATATTTTATGTTCATGTAAATTATTTTCTATTCTTTATTTTGATTTACTCTTCAAAAAGAAACGGAGGAAGAGACGCGCGAAGGGTTTTTTTTATGTTGTTAGTGTTAATTTAGAATTGAAAGCATTATTATTATTTTTTAATTATAATAATTTAAAAATAAAATTAATTATAAAAATATTAAAAATAAAAAGTAAACCACAATACCAGATACAATAAAATTCGCCCATTTATTTTAAGCTATTTCATATAATACTTACATTAAGTTCCAAGATGCGGTTTTATCACTAAAACATTTACGATGTATTGTTGTTTCCAAGTGTTCAGACCGCGAAATAAAATAACCGACATCAGAATTTATACAAACGCTCCAATTATACTTTTATATTATTAAGTAATATAAACTAATAAAAAATTGATAAAAAATCTATTTTAAATGCTAATTTCATATACTTAATTAAAATAGTTATTATTCCAAATGAACATTATCATTGAATTATTTTCGGAACAAAATACAGAGCCTTCATCGATCATTTTATTAATATTTAATGAATATAATATGACGATGGTTGATTGATTTTATAAAAGAATGATCCAGATACTATTTTTATATTGTATATATATTATTGTGTATTATATACCATATTTATTGTGTATAAAAGGTTTGTAAACAAGATAAATAATGAAACTAAAGAAATTATTTAAAAGAAATTAATAATTTGTTTCGATTTATATATAGGTGACCGTGTCAAGGGGATGTTGTAAACTGTTGAGAAAACCCTTATTGGGTTACGCAGAAACATGTCGAGCTGTATTTGCTACCGGCCCGAAAAGACTTAGACCATTATCTAACGCCGCAGGGTAATTTATATTTTTATTTCGTAATTTTTTTATATTAATGATTTTACATCTTAGGGGGCCGTTCAAGTATTACGTAAGCAGTTTTTTTGCAATTATTGACCCCCCCCCCCCCCTATGTCATCAAAAATAAGCAATCCTCTTACAAATATTTCATTGAAAACGTAAAAAATAAGCAAACCAAAGACCCCCCCGCCCCCCTACAGTGCTTACGTAATACTTGAACGGCCCCTAGAGGCCAGTCATGGCTCAGGGGCACAAAGTGCGATTGTAAAATCGACTGGTTGTGGGTTCGATTCTTATTCGAGAAGAAATAAAATATTTATTTAAATTTATGTTTTCATTTCTTCGCTCTGGTGTCGAGGCAAAGCGTGGCTTTGAGTTCCGCCACTCCACACGCCTCTATAATTCGGCGGAAAGTGGGAAACGGAGTGTCTTAACACTAGGTTCTCTCTGCCCCTGCTGCGTGCAGAATACAGCATGAAGCTGATTTTATAGTTTAATTTTTATATCTTAAATTTTATATTTATAATTGTAAAAATAATAAAATTTTTATTAAATGTGTATTATAAATTGTGATCTTTAAATCTTATTAACTGCCTTCTCATAATTTTATTAATATAATTTCTGACATTGAAACCCACTGACCTTTTTTATACAAAACAAAAATATAGAATATATTTTATTTTTTAAAATTACAGTGTATTCGCCGAGTTTTCCTTAATATTCACGTACGTCGGAGTTTGTTGCATTTTTACTGTGCTCATAGCGGATTCTGTAAAACAGGTTTGTCTATTTGATATATGTTGTAAATTGCCTATGTTGCAACTTGTAGCTAATGTATTATTATTTATAATCAATATAAATTTATTACAAATTTATTATACTATTATACTGCAATAACAAAAGAATCGATATTGTATATAAATTTATTATATACAATATTAATTCTTTGTTATAGCAGTGTAAAATCAATTATATTCATTAAAATCGTTTCCTGAGGCCTGACCTTTCCTGAGGCGAGTCGTGGCGCAGGAGCACAAAGTGTGACTGTAAAACCGACTGGTTGTGGGTTCGATCCCCACTCGAGAAGATGAAATATTTACTTAAATTTATATTTCCATTTCTTCGCTCTCGTGTCGAGGCAAAGCGCGGCGTTGAGTTCTGCCACTCAACACGCAATGACTCCAGAATTCGGCAGAAAGTGGGGAACGGAGTGTCTTAACGGAGTGTCTTTAGTGTGTAGGTTCCCTCTGCCTGTGAAGCTGAAAAATCATTTTTCCTTAATGTGTTTATGTGTTTATATCTCTATTTGTTTCCAGCTACTCGACCAGTATGTGCCGGATTTTATATTACAAGTAGAATACTACTGCCTCTTGCTGCTAATACCACTATGTATTATGGTTCAGATTAGATATTTGAAGTGGTTGGCTTCCTTTTCTTTGATAGCGAACGTTTTACTGTGCCTCACTTTTGTAATATGTCTATATTACATATTCAAGGACGATATAACTATATCGGACAAGCGTGTCGTCGGTTATCCGGCTAGATTTCCTGCTTTTCTGTCGTAAGTGGCTATTTTTATTTTTATTTAAGATAATTGTTCTTTCTCTCTCAGCTTTACAGGGTATCCCGCATGTAGCGGGGTAGACAGAGGGAGCCCAGTGTTAAGAAACTCCACTTTCCGCTGAATTCTGGATGCTTTGCGTTAAGTGGAGTAACTTAAAGCCGCGCTTTGCCTCGATACCAGAGTGAAGATATAAAAATATTAAATATTTCATTTCTTGGAGTTGGAATCGAACCCACAATCTGTCGCGTTTACAGTAACGCTTGTGACCCTGCGCCACGAGCAGCCTCAAGATGGATATAGATATTTATTTTATGTAAAATCATAGAAATCTAAATATTATGATTTTAAATAAAATAAATATGTTTTCGATCTTTACAATTAAGGAACGTACGTCCTAATAACGCCTTATTTTTTTTTTAGCAATCTCGCATTAACGAGAATATTTTTTTTGCTTATATACCTATAAATAAATAAAATAAATAAATCAGCTTCACGCTGTATCCCGCACACTGCAGGGTAGGCAGAGGGAACCTATTGTTAAGACACTCCGTTCCCCACTTTCTGCCGAATTCTGGAGGCATTGCGTGTTGAGTGGCAGAACTCAACGCCGCGCTTGTCCTCGACACCAGAGCGAAGAAATAGAAATATAAATTTAAGTAAATATTTAATCTCCTCGAGTGGGGATCGAACCCACAACCAGTCGATTTTACAGTCACACTTTGTGCCACTGCGCCACAACTGGCCTCTATAACTATAGTAGGTATTATTATTCATGTAGATATATTTTAATCTCATAAAACTATGCACAAATAAGAGGTTAACCAAAATTGCTAACTTTATGTAAAATATGTAGGTTTATAACGTCTACAAGTTTTACAATGTAATTTAATCATGATATATACATTTCTTAACTAGCGGCCCACTCGCGGCTTCGACCGCATACCTATAATTCTTTAACCACCACCTATAATTGATTATATGATTTACACATTTATTAACTTTTTACAACTGTTACAGCTATTTGTTTAACATTAATTTTCCATTTTTTAGTACTGTTATCTTTGCGATGGAAGGTATAGGTGTGGTGATGCCAGTAGAAAATGCTATGAAAAAACCAGAACATTTCCTCGGATGTCCAAGTGTTCTAGTCATAGCAATGGGTTTTATCATGATTCTTTATACCACTCTGGGTTTGTTTGGATACTTCCGATACGGTGATACGCTGCGAGGATCGATCACATTAAATCTGCCGGTTGATGAATGGTGAATATTTCAAGTTCTTTTATTTTATTTATTTTATTTTTTAGCTGTGGTGGGTGGAGTAGGCGGAGGGGACCTTATATTAAGATTCGCCGGTCCCCTTGGATGCATGTTGACTGGCGGAACTCAACGCCGCGCCTGTATGCACCTGTGCCTTAACACCAGAAGAAAATAGAAATACTAAATATTTCCATTTTCTTTCCTCGAGTGGGAATCTAACCCACAACCTGTCGCGTTTACTACTGTGCCCTTGCACCCGAGAATGGCCTCACGATTACTTTTATTGATTAAACGAGATAAACAATTAAATAAAGGAATTTAATCGTTTAGTTTAACTTTTAATGGACAATATTCAATTTAATAACATGTAAGTTATAGGATAATAAAAAGTAACAAGTTGTCTTGCATTTTAACTGGGTTTTTTAAAACTTTAATTTATAGCGATATCTCCATTTAGGTATAAGGAAAATATTATACACAGGAAATTCGTATGATTAATTTAAGAATATTAGGTTAATTTAAAAACAATACGGTGAAGTTTTTTTGTTTTCGTTTATTCTCATAATATAAGTTCTATATTTTCTTAATGATCTTTGAAAATTTATTTTGATACTTTTTTTTAGCTTCACGCTGTATCCCGCACTCAGCAGGGTAGGCAGAGGGAACTTAGTGTTAAGACACTCCGTTCCCCACTTTCTGCCGAATTCTGGAGGCATTGCGTGTTGAGTGGCAGAACTCAACGCCACGCTTAACCTCGACACCAGAGCGAAGAAATGGAAATATAAATTTAAGTAAATATTTCATCTCCTCGAGTGGGGATCGAACCCACAACCAGTCGGTTTTACAGTAACACTTTGTGCCGCTGCGCCACGACGCCACGATTTTGATACATATCACATCTAAACTACACATAGGTACCAAATACATATTATATACGAGTAAATCCTATAATCCTATGTAGGGTAATGGCACCAGTCGCCTTACGGTTATAGCAGATTTTCCAGATATATGCATATATATATATATATATATATATATATATATATATATATATATATATATATATATATATATATATATATATATATATATATATATATATATATATATATATATATATATATATATATATATAAAAAAAAAAGTTAAGGGTTTAAAAATAACTTGACTTCGAAAAGTTTTATGACAATGTTTGTTAAGTGATATCTTTAAAATATATAAGAAATACATGGCCTTGCTGTTAGATACAGATATAGATATTTACATTTTTTAAGCAAATTGTTAACCTCTTAAAAATTAGCTTGAGAAATATAGATAGAGAAATAATAAAAAAAGAAATATTTATATTTCTATCCTTATTTTTATAAGTTAAAATCGAGAAGATGAAATATTTATTTAAATTTATATTTTCATTTCTTCGCTCTGGTGCAGAGACAAAGCGCGGCGTTGAGTTCCGCCAGAATTCGGCGGAAAGTGGGGAACGGAGTGTCTTACAACTATGTTCCCTTTGCCTACCCTACTGTGGGCGGGATACAGCGTAAAGCTCATTTTTATTTTTTAAAATAAAAGTTAAGAGCATTGGTGTCGGTTATAAGTGCTATTATCCTATATACTTACCCTTACTCTTTAAAAAGGTCGTAATATTTTTAATGGCTTAGTATACTACTATATACTTAACCAAATTAATAGTAAAAGTAACCTTTTGATCTCAAAACCGAAATCATCTGAGTAATCAGCATGGGGGTCCCACAGGGGTCATGTATTAAATATTAACACTAGAAATAGTCTTAAACTTAGCGCAACCGTAACTCGTTTACATCGAATTCGCAATTTATGGGGCAATGTATACGCTTTTACAATAAAATCCTATTAAACGTCGGAGAATTTTCTATATCAAAATTTTAAAAAGTTGTGAAAAGGCGTTTGTGTGTTAAAGGTTATTATGAAATTAATGATTTTATAAATGATAACACGCTTTGGGAATTAAATGCACTCTCCAGTCTGTTGTAAAGGCACCATTGTCATAAATAAATACTTAAATAATTATTTGTATTAAATTCATTTAAAAAGAAGTCCCAGTGAGTTTCTTGCGCCGGTTCTTCTCGGGTTTGAGGCTTTAACTTTAGTGAATTGGTGGTAAACTTTTTGACGTTCAAAAAATGAAGCATGTAACTTCTTATTTTGAATAAAATTATTTTACTTTGACTTGACCCTCTGTAGAATTACTATTTAATCTTATTTTTTCAGGCCAGCTGTTTGTGCTAAAGCTTTTATAGCAATATCTATATTATTTACGTATCCACTACACTTCTACGTTGTAATTGACGTTATTACGACATATGGAGAACCATATATCAAAGAGAAATATAGAAATATAACCCAAATCTTTGTAAGGATTGCCATTGTCTTCTTTTGTGGTAAGTTAGTTAATAAAATTGTCTGTTTTCAGTGTCGTTAGCAGAGGGAACCTAGTGTTAAGACACTCAACAGAATTTTCAAGGCACTGCGTGTTGGTGCTCAACGCCGCACTTGTGCTTGTTACCAGAGCGTAGAAATTAAAATATTAATAAATAATAATTTATTCCCCGAGTTGACGTCACACAATCACACACTTGTGTCACTGCGCCACGATCATATTGTCTTATTAATTTTTCATGTTAATGGTATAAGACAATATGTGTTATTAATAAAAAAAACATTTATTTACATCTTTAGGTGAATAGCATAAAACTTTTTTTTATTGCTTTAGGTGCAATCGGCATAGCACTCCCGATGTTGGAACAAATCATTAATATAGTTGGTGCTGTCTTCTACTCTATTCTGGGCCTAGTAATTCCAGGCATCGTGGAAACCGTCTTCAGATGGAATGATCTTGGCAAATTCAAGTGGATCTTATGGAAAAACATGTTGATTGTATTGTTCGGTGTTAGCTGCCTTGTTTCGGGCCTCACTGTCACCGTAATGGATATAGTAGCGATTTTAAATAAGAAAACCGAATAATTGTAATAAAAATATATTTGATTACGAGCTTACTTTATTGTAGAAATGAAGTCATGAAATTACTAGTTTTTTCGTGTCTTGGATTTTAAGTAAAATTATAAGTTTAAGTACAAATATGAACTTTAACGATTAATTTAAAATGTGATATTTCTAACTCGATAGATTAAATTTTACTAAATATGTTGTAAATAAGTAAATACATTCGCTTTAAACATGTCTTATGTTCTTATTTAGAAAACGGATAAAAATTTGAACCGACTGCTTAGTGGTCAAAGGGCCTAGTCGGTTTCCAGGCGGCGCGGGTTCGAGTCCCGCTACGTTCAAATTTTTATACGTTGTCTAGATAAGTATATTTCTTTCCTAAGTGTGGAATAACACTTTAAAAATGTTAAAAATGTCTTATGTTATTTCAGTATTTTTTGTGAATGATATGTACGCAAAGCCAAAACCTATATAATTACAATGTATTAAATTGAAACACACAACCCTTAGACGCAGTGGTGTTTGTACTATAATATTATTTTATTCGCACTTTCAGTCCACGTGCAGCCACTTACTGATCATCACATAATATCTTCAATTATATCGTGATTGAGCCAAGTGCGCAGTTCGCGATATAGTACGAGTGTTGCCAGAATTAATAAATTTAGTTTACATTGTGGCAAAATAGAAAATTGCCTAAATATATGCAAAAACGTCTAAATTAGTTCGTCCCTTATATGTCTGAATTAGTTGTTACTGTTGAAAGTTGTGTGTTTCCGTTTTGGAAACTACCTTAGGAAATGAAAAAATGACAACATTCCATATATGTCTATGAGACAAAAAAAGAGCAATTTATTTTTTTTATATTTGTATAGGTAATAAATTCTATCAGTATAACAAAATAATTATTAATTAATATACAATAGAATAGCATTTTATTAACTTAAAAAAATCTAACATTATTAAAATCTGTTTTTATTTTTTTATTCCCTAAACGATTTTCAGCTTACTTATGGGTATATTATGGTTCGGCCTGTTTATCTGCAAACCTCTATTAATAAAATACCTAATGAGGCCTGATTGAGAGCATCGTGGCGAAGTCGCATAAGGATGTTACTGTAGACGCGACAGTGATGGGTTCGATTCCCACTTGAGAGAAAGAACTATTAAATACGTTCATTTCTTCGCAGAGTGAAGTGACAAGGCAAACCGCGGCATTAAGGTCCGCACACAACACGCAATGCCTCAAGCGGCAGAAAGTGGGGAACGAAGTGTCTTAAAACTATGCTCCCTCTGCCTACCCTGCTATATACGGGATACAGTATCAAGCAGAAAAAAAATATAATAATCACATTTTTGTAATACAACTGACATTATTATTACAATATACAAATAAAATTAAAAAAAAAAAATTTTCGCGATCTTCACTCACCACGTCATTGACCATCACATTGGCGTTACACAGAACAGAATATAATAAATGCTAAAAGTAAAAACAACAGAGTACTTAACAATAAGTAAAAAGTAGGTAATACAAAAATCTTTTAAAAGAAAAAAAACCAAGAAAAAATATGAAAATTAATAAAAACTAACATTATATGTATTCTGAACGAGTTATTTTTATCTAAATAGCCCCAAAAATTATACGAGTTTTAAGTAATTTACATAAGTAGCATCCCCCCAGACCTTGACCTGCATAGCATTGTAGCATTTAGCAGTTTACATAAATTTTCGAGACCGTCGCGTGTAAACGTTCTATTTATATTCTATAGATACGAAGCGTCTCGTGCGTGCCAATTATTGAAATGGTATCTGATTATACAAAACAAGTGACAGGTACTGTCGTTATAATCGACTTAATACAAGGCTTTTGACATAATCTTCTATAATTATATCATTTGTATATGATAAGTATGCAATAACTTGAATAAATTATTGATGAATTAACATTTTACTACAAAATATAAATTTTTGTAGTAAAAAGTAATATTGTTACGATTTTACTAACATTTTTGCTGTTTCGTGTGAATCAACAATTTAAATTACCTGAACCTTATGTTTACTTTTATAAATACATATGAATATTGATGGAATAAATTTTTAATTTAATTATTATTTAACAAAAGAAGGTTTAAAAAAAGTTAACTATATTATTATATTTCATGAGGAGCTATGTACGAGTATATATGTATTTTACTCTGTTCTTGTAATTTTTATTAATTAAAAAAAAATATCATTTGAACCTTTCAAAATAATAATGCCACAAAACAACAGAAAAAAACATCGTAAGTCAATAAACAAAAATACAAATTAAAGACAACTAACTCTATTCTAATATTAATTTCGGTTAATGATAAAGATTGCCAAAACTGCACCAAACGTTACGTATTTATTTATAAGAAACGAGACGCGAGAGTGATCCGTCTGATCATTACATGCGCCGGCGCACACTAGGGAACACGTCACACGCGTGAACACCTGTAAATAATGGTACTAACATAAACAAACATTGTTTAATTCTGATTTGTGTTTTAGTATAAAAAAGTGATAATGGCTAATAGCTATAATATGAAGGAATTCAGCTCGACGTAAGTAAACATTTCTCTTTTTATTATGTGAAAAAAAAAATCTGAAGAATCTGCCATAGAAATGGCAGATGATGCTTATAATGCAAAAGTAAATTTTATGTAAGTTATAACAATATTAAATTTAGTGAACTTTTTACCAGGTAAATGAGATAAGTATATATAAACCGGAGAAAACCGGTACGTTTTTAAGCATCGATTTACCTGTTGGTGGGTTTTTTCTACAATTTACATATGTACAAGTGTAAGCAAATTATTCACATTGTAATCTGACTTTAAAAATAATTTATTTTACATTAAATGAATGAAATATCAAAATATAGTATGTATTGTCCCACACTTTTTTCTCCTTCACATTGCCTTCTTAGTTTTTAAAGAAACCAGTGTCATTTTGACTTGAGTGTTGAATTTTATTTAAAAATAATAAATTCATATTATTTTCGTTTTCATATAATTCATTTAAATATAATATATTTATTTAAAAAATATTTAAATCATTTTCAATTTTGTTCTCAAATTGTATAACGTTACTTCAAGGTTCAATCAATAATTTAAAACAAGATTAGTCTTGTACATTTAATGTAGTCATAAAATTTTATCGTAAACTCTAGATTAGTTATTTACTTTCACTGACGTCCTCGTGACATTTATTTTTACTAATAAAATCATTCTAATCTAATAAGTAATAACTATATCATACTACATAACAACTATCACTTTTTAATACTTTGTACTGCAACAAGACATCACACATCTAACTGTAAATAAGATGGTTTTAATCTACATTTGGAGAAAGAATTGTCTTCATATCCTCTTACGCCTATACGCCTTCTCTACCACAAAGCACGGCGTTGGGTTCCAACACAATTTCACGGGTTTGGGCGCAAAATTGACGGAATGTCTTGATACAAAGTTCTCTCTGCTTATTTATTTATAGGTATACAGAATAAATTATGACTGAAAAAAATATAAAATATAATGCCAGCCTACAAAAATTTATTACATTGGTGTTTTTAGGGTTCCATTTCTTAAAAGGAAAAAACGATTTCCTCATATCAGATCACTGTATTGTTTATTGGTCCTCCTTTCCAAATCAATTTACTATAGCATTTATGCACGGTTTTCGCACGTAATCAAAACCTATAAGGATAGGTTCTTCCCGTGGATCTACAGTTATGACATCCGGCATGAAATGAGAACTTCAGCTTCATGCTGTATCCCGCCCACAGCAGGGTAGACAGAGAGAACCTAGTGTTAAGACACTCCGTTTGCCACTTTCTACCGAATTCTGAAGGGATTGCGTGTTACGTGGCAAAACTCAACGCCGCGCTTTGCCTTGACACCAGAGCGAAGAAATGGAAATATAATTTTAAGTAAATATTTCAAAATAAAAACTTACAATACAAATAAAGGAATAAAAGGTCCAAATTTTTTTTAGTGACCCATTCGCATCTCCGTCCGCTTGAACTACGAAAAT
Source organism: Heliconius himera (assembly GCA_021202915.1). NCBI lineage: Eukaryota > Metazoa > Arthropoda > Insecta > Lepidoptera > Nymphalidae > Heliconius > Heliconius himera. Next base: position 557,963 of record JAJHJA010000207.1, read on the forward strand.
ATAAATTTACTATTATAATATGCATTAATTTCGTTTTTTAATAAGAAAATCATTTTAAAACAATATTTATACGTATATTGAATACTAAAGTTTTAAATAATTTAATAAAATAGTTATTTATATCAATTTTGGCGAACAACATTCTTTAAAATGATATAACTTTTTTATTTATAAGCCGATTAAAATAAACCAACACTAAATGATAAGAGTGGGTTGCCAAAATGAAATTGTGAAAACTTTCAGTGCAATTAAATTGATTGAATCGATTTCTGAGATTAGCGTGATCAAAGGCACAGACAGATAAAAAAAATCGATTACGTTCCACCACCAATATTTTTTTTCTTATATATCTTCCTTGTACAGACACCGAACTGTTACGATTTTAGTATAAGTATAGAGTATAGAAAAAAACTACTACAAACATAATTTCAGACTCTATTATATAAAATGAGTGCACATGGCTGCAAACTTGATTTTTTTTACTTTTATAAGTTGACCTCACCTTTGACCTACCATCTTTGTGCGGAATCCTCGATGACCGAATCCGATTCGCACTTGACTGACTTTTTATGCTATACGACGAATTTTTTATGTTTTCATAAGACCTATATAATCAATTAAGTGGCACAAATGCTCAAAATATTCCTACAAGATGTAGGCGTTAATATAGTATGTAGCATTCGCTTTATTATGAAACAGAGCCAAAACACAAATTATCGGTATGTAACATCGTCGTTCATAGTTTGACTATAGAAACTGTTCTTTAGTCTTAGATATAATATTTTAATTAACTAGCGGCCCACCCGCAGCTTCGCTGGCTTGAAAACTTTGTGAATTACTTTAGTATGGTGATCTGTAATATTATAAACTAAATAATTTATAACTATTACCTATTGGGATTTTAATTATTTTTATTCGTAAAAAATGTTGAATCTTACAGAAATATGTTTCCTTATTTCTATTTGCGCGCGGTAATTCCCGGAAAAAAACTAACCAATTTTATGTTGCCCCACAACCTCTATCATCCAGTGAGTCTCATAAAAATCGATTCAGCAGTCAACTCACACTGAGTAACTATTTAATAATATATTCACCCAATCTATTTTCACTTAAACGATTTGGCCAGAGTCTTAAGTCTTAAGTATGGAGGTAAAAAATGGATGAGATGAACATTATTAAGAAAATAAATATCATTCGATGCATGAAGATAATCATTATGTTTAAATATTTTAAATAGTACCTATCGATAAAAAAAATCTGATTCTTATTTATAATCTGAATAGTTTATTAACAATCAACAAACAAAAATGTAGTTTGTAATTTTTTTATACCGTCACTCAACACGCAATGACTCAAAAATTCGACGGAAAGTGGGGAACGGGGTATTTTAATATTTCGGGGTATTTTAATTCTACTACACTGCTACTCTACTCTCACAACTGCCTACACTGCTACATACCAGATACGGTGCAAAGCTGAGAGAAGAAGAGAATAATCACTCTCCTGAGTGGCCCCAATTTTTAATTTAGTTACACATATTATTACCTAAATGTACAATTGGTAAATATATAGTTATTACAGAGTACACGTAGAAACGATGTTTTTAGGCATTTTTATATAAATTTATTTCAAACGAAAGAACGGACCAAAAAATCTATGTATTTGCTTGATATCTTTTTGAAGATCAAATCGTTCTTTATCTCTGTGTTGAATTAAATAAGATTTCAACTTAACTGTTATGATTTATGAAGGTAATCTCCACTAACAATTCAATTTTGTTTACTTTATTGTATAAAATATTGTATAATAGTGCTTCAAAAATATATATTTTTATCAACAGTCATATAATCAAGACGTTTCGAATGTCATTCTTTAGCCAGTTATCTTACCAGAGCGATTTCTATATAACATTCGGAGGCAAACTAATGCCTTGAGTTCATTCAAATGACGATAACTTTTTTTTTAATGAACCGATTTTGATGAACTAAACTTTAGTACTTAAGTTGAGTTAAAACAAAGCAATTCTGAGTGAATTTTCAAGTAAATCGGTTCAGTACTTTCAGAGAAAAATGCGGACAAAAATATGTCGACAGACAGACAGACAAGAAATTCAAAAAAAATATTTTTACGATAACTTGTTTTTTAATGAACCGATTTTGATGAACTAAACTTTAGTACTTAAGTTGAGTTAAAACAAAGCAATTCTGAGTGAATTTTCAAGTAAATCGGTTCAGTACTTTCAGAGAAAAATGCGGACAAAAATATGTCGACAGACAGACAGACAAGAAATTCAAAAAAAATATTTTTGCTTTCTATTATTCTTTTTAAGAGTCCCTCTATCCATTTCAGTCAAAATTACTAAATGTACAGACAAAATATTTTTACTGTCTTATTATATATAGAGATTAGGAAATGACTTAGTTAACTCATATATATGAAAATGTATAATATATAAGTGTATATAATTATGAAACACCAACAGACATAATTAGAAACAATAAATATGTTAAAGAAGTCAAAAAAAAATCTAAACGATTTTTAATATTTCTTCACATGTAAACAAAACGGGTATACTTACGTAATGTATCTAATATATTGCCTAAATTAATATTAGTTAAAAATATCGAATTTATGTAATTAGTAATGATGTCGTGTAATTATACTGTATACTGTAATATTATAATTTAATCATTACCATTTTACTGGTAATGAAGCCAGAAATAAACAAATAAAAACAACTAACAATAGCCAGTCTATAGGCCATCCATGGCGCAGAGGCACAGGCGTGTGACTGTAAACGTCTCAGGTTGTGGGTTCAATTTACACTCGAGGAAACGAAATATTTAAATTTTCATTTGTTCGCTCTGGTGTTGTGGCAAAGCGTGACGCCGAGTTTCGCCACTCAACACACAATACCTGCAGAATTCGGCGGAAAGTGGGGAGCGGAGTGTCTAAACACTAGGCTCACACTGTCTACCCTGCTACACGCGGGATAAAGCGTGAAGCTGATACCAATAACGTGACTGCAACAATGTCGTATGGAAAATGATCTCAAAACTGTTGCATAAATTCAGATACTTTTCTACTACGCATCGCTGCTGCGATATACATATTCTTTAAACATTATAAGTTCAAATATCCATTTTCCTGGAAAACATTTCACATAATAATGTAATTAGGTATATTGTATGTCTACATACATATCTTAGCGTGCTATTAAACGATTATATTTCAAGTAGGTGTACTCTGCAGCATTCGCAACCCATGACGAAGCATAATGTTAATTCCTATAATCCTTTTATGTCCATACAAATGACTTGTGTTTTGATTTCATCCAAGTTTATCAGTACGTCTTATAAAGTAAGAAGTTTATTATGTTTGTTCATTTTTTTATTTGGTTGCATTCAAAAATACGTACGCACGTAGTATTTTAGTTATCCTTGAATATCTAAATAAGAGGCTCCCAATCTTTTCTTGATCAAGGACCATTTTTATAGAATTTTTGTTAGCCGGCACCATTATTTAGGTAATATTAATAATATAATTTATTCAATCAGAAATTCATCATCAAACAGAAATTTGAATTAAAAATTCAATAGGAATTTACATGAAAAGAAATAATCATATTTTAAGAAAAAATCTGTAATTTTGTATTATTGTGTGTATATGAATTTCTGAGTAAATATTAAAAATCAACGAATGAACGTGTTTTAAAGTATTTTGGTAAATTTAAATGTCCAAATAATTTATGTTTGACTGAGGACACAACCTAACTGTAGGCAGACGTTGTATCTCTTCACCGAGCTGGTGGTCCACCACCCACTTGCACACTCCACGACGACCAACGGCTCACCGTCCATATTTTAGCTGCTGCGGACCACCGATGGTCCACGAACCACTCGCTGGGAGCCATCGACGTTAATAAAATGAAAACAAAAATTATATGATTACAATAAATATTTGTTATAAATTTTTACCACAAATTGATATAGATTATGTACATGTTTAAAAAAAAAGAACGAATAGTTATAAAATATTTAAATGTACTATTTAATAATATATAATTATGTATCTTTGTGTTGCGGTTTATGTAGTTAACATACCCAATACATAAACCGCAATAACTCTCAAATGAAACTTGATGAACAAATTGTTCTAACACGAGGTCTTCTTTGCCTCATCCTACAAAATGCTTGAAGCTATAAATCTACATCTTACCAAAAAGCTGTCTTAGACTATCGTAGCATATGGGAAAAGATAAATAATAAATCTTCTTATTTTAGATAAATAAATTATCTCACTCTATATTTCTGTATATAATATATAAATCTTATTATAATATTTACATAATAAATATTATATTGTGATATACTAGTAAGAGGAAGTGCCAGCAAATTTGGAATTATTATAATAAATAAATTCAGAAATAGAACAGATACCTTTGCGTTATACACTATGAATAGAAATAGAAATAGGTTTGTAAGAGATTTATCTTGTGGTTGTGGCTTAGCATTCATATAACATTACAATCTTTTATCATTTATTTTATTGTTGTCTGTAGTTCATGAGATACGTTTATTACAATAACGAGGATAAACAAAAGAAGATTAATTCATATTATCTTTTTCTATTAGCTTCACGCAGTATCCTGTATACAACAGGATAGGCACAGAGAACTAAGTGTTAAGACACTCCAATACTCACTTTCCGCAGATTTTTTCAAGGCGACGGTAATAGTAACACCTACTATTTTTTATGTAGGTAGGTACATTATTGTGTTAATACCAGCCAGGAACAACTTGGTTATGAACCGCTGGAGACGAAACGTGAAGCTGTTAAGTTAAAATAAACATTTTCAGAAGATAAATTATTCCTAAAATCTTATTATTTGACCTTTACCTGACCAACTAAAATCCAAATCTAAATCTTGAAAAGAATATATTTTGTTACAAACATAATTTAATTTGTGTTATATTAAATATACAAATATGTTTAATATACAAATATATTGAATACTAGCGGCCCATTCGCGGCTTCGCTCGCATACCACTTATAACTGTTTTATTATCCTGCATTTTCCATAAGATAATCAATATAAATTTTATAATTATAATAATTTATACATTCAATAATTTTGAGAAACTGCAAGCACTAACATGGCTGCTTGCGAGGATGAAATCGGCGGCAAGGGCGCCCCCCGCTGGACTCATGCCTACACTTGCGGCCGTAAACGGAGCGTTGAATTATCTAAAATTTATATTTTCTCAAAAAGTATACGTTCAAATTACATGCTATAAAAGACAAAGCATTTCTTCATAAAAATTCCTTGATGATGGAATAACTTTCGCTCGTAAGTTTCAATATCTTTATCAAATAAAAAACGTTGAAATATCACCTTGCAATTTTCAATAATTTTTTTATCACAAAATATCTTATTGTGACTTATTTATAAGAGATAGATATATCGTACCACGGTCTTTTTTTTAGAACTAATAAAATAGAACATTTCTTCCATACAATGTACTGACATATGTTTTACTATATGCTTCGATGGCGTTCATTATTATAGTTATTTCGCTATTTAAGACTAACTAATATTACATCATCATCGGACCAGTAGATCCAGAGATCTTAACGTTTAAACAAACAAACAAACTCTTCCACTTTATTATATTAGTATAGATAAAAGCCGAAAATTATCTTTATTAAATTTCCTTGATGTTGAAATAACTTTCGAAGGTAAGTGTTAAAAATAAATGTGTTTCAATCACTTTTCAGTAGTATAGATAAACATTAAATAAAAAGTAGCGGGCATGTCGCGCAGGACCAAACTTTACACCACGCCAAGAAAAGAATAAGGAGATAAACAAATAAATAAATAAAAAGAAGAAGAGAACCAAAGTGTAGTTTAAATTAATTACAAACAGCAAATAATTACATAAAAATTAACAATATTTCGTAAATGTATGAAAAATTCTGCCCATTCGCGTCGGTCATACTATGCCGCCCGAAGGCTAGGTCATTTCGAATCAGTGACATCTTCTTAATTATTTATTAGAATGTTATACAATAAACTATAATTTCAATCTAGATAAAATGCTAAAAGTGACTATTATAATTATGTTCATAAGGATGAATATCAAGCAAGCAAGTTCATTTTGGGTGACGTTTTGCTTAGCAACGGTTGGTTGTTATTAACATGGCAGAATAAATTGCATATCAAATTAGAAGGTATTTTAATATATTTAGAATATATACGTAATGTAATGTTATATAGCCTATAGCACTTCTGAAGAATCCAGCTTTCATACAAACCAAAAACAAAGTAAATCCGACCAGTAGATCCAGAGATCTTAGCGTTTAAACAAACAAACACACTCTTCCGCTTTATTATATTAGTATAGATAACAAATAGATTATTTAATTAAAATATAGCTTTTAACTATTTGTTTACTTTTAGTAATGATCATAAATAATCAATATCACAAAATTATCAAAATAATTATAATATAATAGATATATTATATTCAATAGGTATGCGAATCCTGTTTGTTTATTATATTATTATAATTACTTGGAAAAACTCCAATCGTCTAAGAATCATCTTAAAGCTTTCTTAAAGCATGCAACCTTGGATGACATCAGCTAAATACGGAAAATGTCAACATCGTGTTGAATACACGTAGGTTTATTTAATCATCACGAAATATATGATGCTTAATCGATGCCTTCAATAAGTATTTATTCAAAACTAGCGATCCGCTCGCGGTTTCGCCCGCTTAAACAACATAATTATTAATTTACTAATCTGCATTCTTCTCGTTTTCTAATAATAATATCATTTTAAAAACTTCTAAATCTTTCTTTTAAATCTCTATACGTATATAAAGTAGAAGAAGAGTTTAAGCAAAACAGTTGTTTGTAACAATATTTATAAACCAATTGAAATAAAACAAACACTAAATGTTAAGGGAAGCTAGTCAAAATATAACAGTCAAAACTGCAGTTAAATCGGTTAAGCTGTTTCTGAGATAAGCGTGAACAAACGCACAAAATACCAGACAAACAGACGAAATAAAAAAAATGTTTTTAGTTCTATTACATTATTAAATGCCACCAATAACATTTTTTTTATATATATTACATGTTCAGACACCGATCTTTTACGACCTTATTATAAATATAGATATATGATATAGATAACTATAGTAACCTATAGATTTTATTTTATTTACCTGCCATTAAGGAAAACCAAGAACATGGTGACATTTGAACCTTAGACAACTTGTGAAACGCTCAAGCTATATTTAGGTATGGAAGGGATTTCTCTATATGACCCTGTATCAAGCAGTGTGTCGAAATCGACGAAACCTTTGACGAGTTCTTTTAAGTCCATTTAATTCTCAACTAGCTCCTCCAGCACCTATCATGGGAGTTATCCTTACCACGTATATAGGCCTATAGAAGAAAATAAGAAATAGTATGCATCATTAATCGAACTTTGGTACTTTTAGTATGCGTAGTTTCTTCTATAATTTCTTAAGCTTGTTTTTCTAATTATAATAAAAATAAGCACAAATGTTGATGCCGTCGTGGCACAGAAAAGGAATATAAGTGTGCGACCGTAAACGCGACGGCTGTGATGTGGATGATTCCCACCCGGATATAGGAAATACATCCGGGTTATTCACGCTATATCCCGCATGTACCGGGGTAGGTAGAGGAAGCCTGGTGTTAAGGATTTTTAAAATATTTCCCGATATAAATAAATATATAAATCGAACCCACAACCTGTCGTGTTTACAGTCACACGGCCGTGTCCCTGCGCCACGAGTAGCATCATTAATAAATGAATATATTATACAAGCGTAATCATAATATTTGTGTCAAGTGTTTGAATTTTTGCAGCCTTCTGCCAAGATCAATATTTCGCGTCCCTATAACTGTACCAGTTTATCACGTGATACAGCTTAAAACTACACGATCTCAAAACTTGAACATGTCGGCTATACAAAAAATATATTCAAAATATTCGTGACTAAGTTACGGACTTAGGTGTTTTTTTGGTGTATCTTTAGACACTATATCTGTTTACGTAAAAAAATGTTAGATGAACATATGTATCATATATAGTAACCTTGAGAGTATTCCGCATCTCGTCGAAGGCCATGCTTTGTGATTTCGGCTTGTGGATAACGAGTTGATAATTGACGACGCGCAAAAGCACCTTATGCGAGGCTCAGAACTTGTTTGCACCTCCTGGTACTTATACTTTCCACGCTCCAGGCTAAATTAAAAATCGTAAGATGTTTTTTTATATAAATAAAATTATATAAAATTATATGAGGTCAGTCGTGGCGCAGTGGCACAAAGTGTGACTGTAAACCGACTGGTAGTGGGTTCGATCCCCACTCGAGGAGATGAAATATTTACTTAAATTTATATTTCCATTTCTTCGCTCTGGTGTCGAGGCAAAGCGCGGCGTTGAGTTCTGCCACTTAACACGCAATGCCTCCAAAGTTCAGCAGAAAGCGGGAAACGGAGTGTCTTAATACTAGGTTCCCTCTGCCTACCCTGCTGTGTGCGGGATACAGCGTGAAGCTAATTTAATATAAAATTATAAACGGAAATCTTTTTGGAATTGTCTCTAGTGCAACATATTCTTACTTCAATTTACTGAGGCGCATTAATATGTGACCCCGAAATATACCTAGTACCATCGAAATATACCATCATAATCTATACCTATAATAAAACAGTAAAAAATATTTTGTCTATACATTTAGTACTTTTGACTGAAATGGATAGAGGTCACTTGAAAAGAATAATAGAAAGCAAACATTTTCTTTTATTTTTAGACTGTCAGTTTGATTTACTTAAAACTTCACCACCACCCCTCGGCAAAACATTTACAGTTTGTTTTATCAAAATCAGTTCAATAAAAAAAAGTATAAGTATATAGATACTTGAGAGTCTTGGGATAAACATGGGGGGTTTTTAATTTTAATATTATTATAATAATTTATAAACGTATTATATATTGTTGTCTGTATTTTGTATTTCTTTTGTTTTTCTGTGTGCAATAAAGTATATTCTATTCTATTCTATTCTATTCTAAGAATTTCCTTTAGTTACGTTTAGGCCAGTCGTGGCACAAGGGCACAAAGTGTGAATGTAAACGTGACTGGTTGTGGGTTCGATCCCCACTCGTCGAAATGAAATATGTATTTAAATGTATATTTCCATTTCGTCGTTCTGGTGTCGAGGCAAAACGTGGGATCGAGTTACGCCACTCAACTCAACACGCAATGCCTGCAGAATGCGGCGGAATGTGAGGATAGGAGTGTCTCAACTCTATGTTCCCTCTGCATACCCTGATGCGTGCGGGATATAGCATGAAGCTGATTTCTTTTTGTAGAGTTCAAGCTGGCGAAGCCGTGCGTAAATAAATAAAATTATTTCGAAAACAATTTGTTCACAGGGCAGTCATTACAGAAAATGGAGTTTTTCCGTCCAGTATATCTATCAGCACGATCAATACAAAATGTAAAGAAAACGAGATAGAAAATCCTTATGATCCCTTCCAAAATAGGAAGTTGGAGCATCCTAATTCGTAAGTTAACCATTAATTAAATTTTTACAATTAATTAAAATATACAGTAAAGTATATGTACAGATTTATAGACCATCTAATGTAGAACTGAGCTTGCAAACACATACAAATAGGTAAATACCAGTAAAAAATATATAACAAATAATAAATAAATAATACATATTTTTATAGCTCATATGAGCAAAAAATCTCCATTGACGGAATTTTTGATTTCTTAATTGAATTTTAATTATATTTATCGAGTAGTTTCTTTACAGGCGTCAAAACCTATCGAAAAAAACTTGTAATTTTTTTTATGTTGGCATCCCATGGCATAAATTGTTGGCATTAATTTTGAATAAAATAACATAACAGTTCTTCTAAGAATAGGCCGAGAAAAAAGTCAGCCATTTTAAATTGAATTTATTATTCGTTATATATTTTTTGCTGATGATATTATTTGCTGTAACATTTATTGAATGACAAATGTGTGCGTAATGTCTGCGTGTTATTATGATTACAGTTATTTCTATGAGTGTTTATAAGTTCAGCTTAAAAGTAGACAGTCTCTACCTACATGGTTTATGTAAATATAGATTATATATTGTTCATAGAATTATTATAATTTTGATTTTGTTATTAATATTTTTTTAAAGTTTGTACTTAAATGTATGTTTGAAATAGTAAACTGATAAATATTTTAATAGAATAACTTATTATTTATATTTATTTTGCTGCTTTTATTTTATATTTATTTGCCTGCTTTTTATACAATTCCAACAACTAAAGGTTGCCTGGAAAATTTAGATATTGTACATGTTGTTTTTGTTAATTTTGTTTATAAAATGTATAAATTGTATGTGGAATAAAGTATATTGTATTATATTGTATTTTATATTAATACGAACGGTACGAATTTCTTATTTAAACCAACTTATTTTGTTTGATTTTCAGAGATGTCAGATCGTTCGCAAATCTTTTAAAATCATCACTGGGCTCTGGTATCCTCGCTATGCCAGCTGCGTTCAAAAACGCAGGAACTATTGTTGGTATATTTGGCACGATCATCTTAGGGTATATTTGTACACATTGTGTGTATTTATTGGTAATTAACTAATTTATTAATTATGTCAAACATATTTCCTTTTCTTAAGCTTAAATGCTTAATAATTAGCAAATACCTCAAAAGGAATCTGTTTTTGAATTTACCGAACCATTATCTGTTTTGATTCTCAAGTTCTCTTTTATAAAACAAATCTAACTTTCAGGTTAAAACGTCTCAAGACGTGAGCAGAGTATCAAAAGTGCCATCACTGGGATATGCTGAGACCGTAGAAGCAGTATTTGCTACTGGACCAAAGCCATTACGGAGATTTTCAAGATTCTCTAGGTATTCAAACTTATTGTTTCTATTTTGCAATACGTATATTATTTTCATAGCCTCGACTAAATAAATCAAAGATAAAATTTAAACAAATGAATTGATCGCAATAAGCCACCTTGAAATATTGATTCGTCAAAGTATAGAAGCTTTCGTGTCCATGTACTCCCAACGTGATGTAAGGAATTGTAACTCAATGTCATATTAATTTTAATATTGATTCCGGGGTCCCGCTATGATATCCATTACAGATATTTTCAAAATATAATCCAATTAATTAAAAATATAATATTAACAATTATAACAATGAAACTAGTACAATCTGGGAATATACTCTAATATAAGTGGGAAATACATAAAATTTGTGTTTATTTCAGGATATTTATAGATTGGGCGATGGCCTTCACAATACTTGGCGCCTGCGCCGTGTATGTCATCCTACTAGTGGAATCTGTACAGCAGGTAGATATCTTGGACAGCTATCAACATCTCATCAGATTTTGTTGCATCGATACCTTGGTTTTAACGCATCCGTATATATTTCCTTATTTTTATTTGATCGGTTTTATAAGAGGTTTTTTTTTTAAGTTAGATAAGGTTCAAAATTCAATACGTAGATTTCCTAAAATAGGCGGAAATTGAAGTGGATGAAGCTAAAAATAATGATAATATGCAAGAATTCTGTTATTTTTTTAATTATATTTTTTTTTTGCCTCAATCCGTCTGGTTTCTTTCCACTCCAATTTTTCATCTTATCTAAATTCTAAATCGTATGAAGTATCTAATGACCTACAATATTTACACAAAATCAATAAATTCCACTACTTAATGGTTTAAGCTATTAAATTAAAATAATAGACAATACACAAATTACAGTTTTGAGGCCAGTCGTGGCGTAGCGGCACAAAGTGTGACTGTAAAACCGACTGGTTGTAGGTTCGATTCCCACTCGAGAAAATGAAATATTTATTCAAATTTATATTTTCATTTTTTCGCTCTGGTGTCGAGGCAAAACGCGGCGTTGAGTTCCGCCACTCAACATGCAATGCCTCCAGAATTCGGCGGAAAGTGGGGCACAGAGTGTCTTGACACTAGGTTACCCGACCACCCCTCACCCCTTTGCCTACCCTGCTATGTGCGAGATATAGCGTGAAGTTCATTTATTTATTTTTATTTTAATACATTTAAAATTAGCACATATCTATTTTTTTTCAGATCGTCGACCATTTTGTGACAGACAACGGCCTCAACACAACTATGTATTGCCTTATATTTTTGGCTCCAATACTTGTATTCACTCAAATTAAAAATTTAAAATACATTGCACCGTTTTCTGGATTTGCCAACATTCTATTGGTACTTACATTTCTTATATGTCTCTACTACATATGCTCCGACTTCCCCAGTTTTGATTCAAGGCCGATGTCGGTACCAATAGGACGGTTACCGCTGTTTATAGGGTAAGGAATGTTGGCATGTTTATTAAATTATATTATAATCATTTTGAGCTCGTCGTGGCGCAGTACTGTAACGCGACGGTTGTGGGTTCAGTTCAGTTATTAATATTTTTATATCTTCGCTCTGGCACGAAGGCAAAAGCGCGGCGTTGAATTCCGCCACTCACCTTGCAATGTCTCTTATAATTCGACGGAAAGTGGGGAACGGAGTGTCTAAACACTAGGTTCCCTTTGCTATAACTTTCGCTACTGTAAGCGGGATACAGCGTGAAGCTAATTTATAATCAGTTTTAAATAAACTATTGAATTTTGTACATATATTTTTTACATTCAATCTTATATTCTACAACAACACAAGTCAGTCCATACGGGGAAGACAGAGTAAATCTAAACGGCAAAATAAATCATGCCGTTCACTTCCGATCGTTTACCATTCCCACCATTACAAGGATATTTACTTAACTTATCCACTACGGCCACGAACGAAACTGTGTCACGATAGTACCTCCCTGCATACATAGTAGATATGTAATAACATGTATTAAAAAAATCAAAAATTAAATCAGCTTCACGTTGTATCCCGCACACAGCAGGGTAGGCAGAGGGAACCTAGTGTTAAGACACTCCGTTCCCCACTTTCTGCCGAATTCTGGAGGCATTGCGTATTGAGTGGCAGAACTCAACGCCGCGTTTAACCTCGACACCAGAGCGAAGAAATGGAAATATAAATTTAAGTAAATATTTCATCTCCTCGAGTGGGGATCGAACCCACAACCAGTCGGTTTTGCAGTCACACCTCGTGCCGCTGCGCCACGACCGGCCTCTATTAGTTTAGTTAAAATACGAAAGTGCGTACCAGAAAACGTTTTGAGCAATTTCTTTACTCACTAATTAAGTTGCGCTGTAGAAACTGTTTGTCTAAACGTTGCTTCATCGTTGTTCAATTAAAAAAAAATGGTAAGTAATTATCTCTCTTACAATATATAGGGTGTTGAAAATAATGAACACTTTAACGTTCACTTAGGAAGAAAACATTTAAAGTAAAAAAAAAAAACAAAATCTCTCGTCGCCCATACTACTACAAAATAACCGATATTTCACCGAAAAAGAATAAACTTAAAACATTTTGAAATACATTTAAAACGTAATAAAAAAAGAACAATGGAGGATTCACACTGTAGTACCGGTCACGGTTCTCGGTCTGATGTCATATTCTTGTATAAGATATAATCTAATACGAGTCTGGGACCGGAACGTGACCGGAACGAGAACGAACCGTGAATAGCACTAAAGACACTATAATGTGTATCCTCCCCGACTGATTCTAACTTAACTTAGATTCGCGCCTTATAGTCAGAGAGAACGGTGCGCCAAACTTTACGGTCTCGACATACCTCTTTCACCTCGTTCACTGTCGTCAATCTCTTCATACCCTGCTTCATGCCCTGCAGGGGAGTTTCTCATGCTTTTTTCTGGACTTTCCTCCAGTAACTTTAATATTGTGTTTTTGAAGGTCAACCGAGATCTCCCACTACCTCTCTTACGGCTCTCTCTTCTCATTTTTCCATCATATATCTTTTTTGCCATTTTTTCATCACTCATTCGTTTGACGTGTCCAAACTAGTTGAGCACGTTCTTCTCAATTCTCACCGAGATATCCTCCCTAGTACATCCCATTCTGTGTATCTCTTCATTTCAACGAATCCGCAAAGCTCCTCTATCCTTCGATATCCGCTAAGAATCAGTTAAGATGACTCCGGATATCTTGCGAAGTGGTCGCAACTCCACACCGTTCATGTTTCTTTCTTTCTGCTTCTGTAATACCCACGTTTCGCTGCTGTATAACAGCGTCGGTACCAACATTGCATCGTGTACGGCCAAACGTACAGCTGTGCGCTGTCTTTCTACGCTATTTATCTCATCAATGCAGTTAAGGCACCATTAACCCTGTTACCGGCAGCAAAACGCCTTTCCATATCCATCTCGTAACTTCCATCTCTACTGAACATACTTCCGAAATATACCACTTCATTCAATTGTTCTAATAACTTACAATTTACACTGATCTGGCATTCCAAGCTCTCTTCATTTCTTTCAAATACTAGAACCTTTGTCTTAGTCGCATTCAGGCTTAGACTACTATTTTTACACCCTTCTTTCATAGTGATAACTAATGCCTGCAACTCATATTCTGATGAGACGATGAGCACTGCATCATCTATCTACACCAGGCAATTTACATTTAAGTCACCTACTTTTACTCCCATGGCATTTGGTTTTCTAATACTGATATTTGTAATATATATATATAAACCTAGTTGCAACTTTTATATTTTATACAACTTTAACAAGATATAATAACTCATAACAATATTTAAATAACCTTTACTACAGATATTCTTTGCTCGAGTAAAAAGATAACAATATGAATTGTTCCAGTACAGTTATATTTGCAATGGAAGGAATCGGGGTGGTGCTACCAGTAGAGAACACGATGGCTAAGCCTCAACACTTTTTGGGCTGCCCTGGAGTGTTAAACATCACAATGACAATAGTGGTGGTGTTATACATGTTTATGGGTATTTTGGGATATTTACGCTATGGAAACGAGGCTGAGGGCAGTATAACGCTGAACCTACCCACCCAAGAAATGTAAGCTACTTAGAATTCATATTACTAGACGAATATAATTTTAATAAACAATTATATTTTGCCATGTGGTATATGATGCAGGATAAACAAAAATGACGTAACAGCAAATTAGTAACATCATACTCTATAGAAATTTCACGCTTCACAATTTGTCACGCATTTTCCCTCACAGCAGGTTGGACAGGGAAAACCTAGCATAACCGCTAACGTCATTGGAGTTTAATCATGGCAACCTTACGTACATAGTACCTATAGGTAAAAATCAAGAAATGAAAATAAAAATACTTTGTCCGAACTGCTTGACGAACGGGTCTTGACAGACAATAAGGCCTTAAAATCTACACATAATAATCTAAACATTACTAATATTTAAACTAGAAAGTTAAAGAGTTCGTTGGGTCATACTCGCTAATCTCAGTAACTACTGGCTCTAGAAAGACTATATTACATCACGACAGATACGACATGGCTTTATCATCAGTACAGTTAATAAAGTTTTTCTGCTTATGAAATAAATTAATTTTATTATATTTTTTTTAATAGAAAATGCTTAATATTACATAATATATTTTATTAATTTAAAAAAAATGTTTCTCCAATTTCAGACCAGCGCTCATGGCAAAGGTGTTTATAATAATAGCAATTTTTTTCACATACGTATTACAATTCTATGTACCAATGGAAATAGTTTGGAGAAACACTAAGCAACATGTGGCACAGAAATATCACAATATTGCACAAGGAATTATGAGAGCCTTCTTTGCTATACTTACTGGTAATTTTCCATTTTTATTATTTTTATTATAATGTTTTTTTACTTATTTTCATGTAAGTAATGTAAAAAAATTTAAATATCTCAATATTTTCTTTATCTGTTTTTCAAGTACTACTAAAAATAAAATTGTAACTCTAGAATCAACCAAAGGTCCAAATATTTGCTTTTCAAGACTACTAAGAAGAAATCAAAGAATATTATAGTAATTTTATAAAACAAAAGAACAATGGTAGTACATAGCCTTAAGTGGCTTTAATTAAAGCTGCACAAAAAACAATATTTTAAAAATAAACATTTTAAAGCTTCTTGTTGTTCAATACAAATTATATAGAACATTTTAATTTACGCATTTTTTATTTTTCATCAGCTTCACGTTGTATACTGCACACAGCAGGGTAGGGTAGGTATGTAGTGTTAAGGCACTCCGTTCCCCACTTTCTGCCGAATTCTGGAGGCATTGCGTGTCGAGTGGCAGAACTCAACACCACGCCTTGCCTCGACACAAGAGCGAAGAAATGAAAATATAAATTTAAATAAATATTTTATCTCCTCAAGGGGACAGAACCCACAACCAGTCGCTTTTACAGTCACACTGTGCCCCTGCGTTACGCCACTTACGTCTGGCCTCATTTTTCATATACATATTGCGTTAATAATTTAACCCACATATAGCAGAAGAAACACACTGTTGAGACACTCCGTTCCCACAATTTCCATGAAACTTTCGAGATGTCTTTATCTTATCATCTTGAAATTGCGAAATGCTTGTTACCTAGGATATAAAATAACTCATTCCTTGACTGGAAATCGAATCCACGACCATCCCGTTTATATTGGGACACTGCCACTGCACTAACAACGGCCTCTAATAACTTTATTTATTTACCTTTATCTATTTCAGTGATAGCAGCGGCGTCTCTACCAAAATTAGAGCAAGTGATTGGTCTAGAAGGGGCATTCTTCTATTCGTTTCTTGGTCTGATAGCTCCTTCATTAATGGAAATCATATTTTGTTGGGAGAGAGGTCTTGGCAAATATAACTATATCCTCATAAAGGATTCATTTCTCGCTATCTTCGGGACATTCGTCCTTGTGACTGGAGTTATGCAAAGTATTAAAGAAATTATTAGGACTAGTTAAATTAGAGTGGAAAGTGATTTATATATTAAATGTAAATATAGATTAATGACTGGCACAACTTAAAAGTGAAAGTACTTCCAATACTGTTATGTCAGGGTATTATATGACGTGTTATATTAAACTAATAAATAATTTTTAAATAAGCTTTACTTGTTTTTTTTTTATTTATATTTATTCTTTAATAATTATACTTATTATACACATTTATAAGGTTAAAAAAACACATGAAACGCACAAGGTTATATATATAACCTTGATATATAGAATAATTATTGTATGAGGCTTGGCCAAAAATAATTTATTAATATTCTGAGACTATTGCAGTGCAGTAGGACAATGTGATTGTAAATGGACTATGACTGTGTGTTCAATTTCCTATTGTAACAATATTTATATTTTTTTTGTTTTTAGCACTCTTAAAGACAATATATAAAGTAAAGGGAAAGTGGAAAACAGTGTTTTAACATTGATGCCTGTCACTAAGCACCTTTACAATTTTTCCCCCATGGCAGGATTGGTTGAAGGAACAATGTGCTAATTTCCTATTTCCTATGTGTGTTAAGTAGCGGGACTCAATGCCGCCCTTTATCTCATTACCAGAACTAGGAAATAAAAATGAATTCATTGTTTCGAATGAAAAACTATCCTCAACCATCACATAGAAACAGACCTATCCTACTACACCACAACTGCAATTTTATTTCAATTGTTAAATTTTATTTATTTGGCAACAAGGACTGCAAACAAAAACTAACTAATCAACTTTTGTTATTTTAAGCAAAAATAATTAATTACATAATTTTTTAAATTATTATAAAATTTACATACAATTCAAATCTACTTAACAATTATTATGTACACATTTTCAGGTTTTTCATTTTTTTGCTCTTTCTTTTGTTCATCAAGCAGCTTTTTTTGTTCATCAAACAGCTTTGTTTGTTTGTCAAGCAGCTTTTTCAGTCTTTGAATTTGTTGGCATCGACTTTTATCTTTTCTTTTAAATACCTTTATGGTATCTAGCAATTTCTTTCTTTTCTTTAATTCTGCATATCTTACTTTTTTTATTGCAGCAGCAGTAGCTTGTTTTGCCTGTAGGTCTGACTCTTCTTTAATGTAATGTAACAAATTGGTTTTGTCGTCTTCCTCACAAACACCAATAGGTTCAATAAAAATTTCTTGAAAAGATGACAAATTTTTCTTCTCCTTATTTTGTCGATATCTGTAGATGTCAATAAAGGATTGTCTTGTAACTATGTAAGAATATAATGAATATAAATTTAATAGGTTTCGTATCAAAATTTTATATAAATCTAAAGTGTTTGTTTTATATATCTAATTATTTTATTAAATAAATTAAATGTATATACAAAACTATTATATTTAAATTTATATTATGGCTTGTACTTTTTAATTATGACTAATGTTGCTAGCTACCATTAGGGAAAAATATTTGCATCATAAAAAAATCTTGAAATTAAACCTAAATTGAGGCCATTATAATGCAGGGGCAAAAGGGTATGTGTGTGTAATGCGACAGTTGTGGGTTCTATCCCGACTAAAGGAAGTGAACTTTTATTTTTAACTAATATTTTTAATTTCTGGCTCTGGCCCCATGGTAACCTGGCATTAACTTCCGCCACTCAACACACAATGCCTGGAGAAATTGGGCAGAAAATAGGAAACAGTGTGTGTGATACTAGGTTCCCTCTACCTACCCTGCTGTATGCGGGATACAGTGAGAAGCTGCTAAAAAAAATCTAAGTGCCATTGTGACGCAATGCCACAAATGTGTAAATGTGTAAGTTACGGGTTCGAACTTCAAAACCACGCGCGTAAAGCGCGACATGGAGTTCCACCACTCAACATATTGTACGCGTTTGTCTTGAAAATGGAACTGTACTCTTGTCTTAACATTAGGCTCCCTTCGTCTACCCAAACAAACGGAATATGGAGTAAAATTTAATAGAAAAAACAGACATAATACCTTCTCGAATTTTCTCTCCATTTTTTTCTTTGCTCTTTTTGTTTACGAAGAGGTTGTTCTGATATGCTTTTAACTTTTTTTACTGCCTTAGCTTTTAAGTACCGTTCTCTTCTTTTTTCTTTTGCTATGGCTAGTAACTCTGGGTCATTTTTAATTTCTGCATAGCGTCGCCTTTTACATAATCTTTGCTGAGCTAATCTATCTTTTTTGGTTTGCTTAGGTTTAGGTTTAGCAGTCATTTCGACATAATATTTTAAGTTTTTAGTATAGAAAAACAATATGTACCTGTAATAATAATAATAAATTTAAATATACTTTTTCAGTTTGCTTAGAAAAATTTAAATGCATGGAAAAATAAGGGGTGTAGATCATAAAATTGGACATATTTGAATGAAATATTTGGGTAATAGAAAAACAACGAACGAAAATAAATTGAATTCGTTTTGTTAAAGAGCAATTAGCGTAGTGAAAGAATAGTAATAATTTATCACTGATGTTGTGATGTTGCATGCCACCAAATCAGTATAGCACGAATAAACCTGAAAAATTGAATCCAAGACTTCACGTTTATTACTAGAAATTACGTTACGTTTATTAATATCACATTACTAAAAATTGTATACAACAGAAATTTGAAATTGGCATAAAAAAATGGACCAAATATTTATCATTGCTGTCAGCGTCCACAAAACACGATTACCTGCTGTAAATTACTGTAGTCCCGGGTAGATTATTTCAAATTTCAACGTTAAAATATTATTTTGCCCAATGGTCATTATTTTCAACCGGCGTCATTACCTTCTTGTTCAATGTTGTTTACAATGACGTTCCTGGCAATGATGCTTTTTATAGAAATTATGCCAGAGTATCACCAAAAATAAAATCAGAGTAAGTGAAATGCACTGATACACAATTTGATTAAAATATGAATTTATATGTAAAATTGTCGATCACCAAATCATTTGTAAATTGAAAATAATACCTAAATATACGAATGACGATTGCTAAATATCTTAGAATGTAATTTCTGACTGACAGCGTTGTTAGTCTGTTGCGTACAAACTGGCGCTAAAGTAGTGATGCTACTTAATGGATACAATAGGAACATCGATCTGATTCGATTTAAAAAACTGTTAACATATTCGATGTATCGATTTTCATAAATAATTGAAATTTAATCCATTCTCATTTTGCGTTAAAATTTTACGTTTTAACATTTATAATTTTTTTTTCTCAAAATGTTAAAACGTGTTTCTTACCTAATTATAAACTTTTCATGCGTTATTATTAACACACTCTAAATATCGATCTACAAAACAATGTGTATTGTAACGCTTTTTTGACCTTATTTGCGTATACCTAAATACCACTTGATATTTTTATAACATGATGTCCCGGCCAAGAAAATCAAAATACTTAATTTTTTTTTCAGAAATAACATTTATTTTTGCCTTTAAAAATTATAATTTTATTTATAATAAATATTTATGTGTACTTTCCTACTTAATAAATTACGTAATTGAACTTTTGGAAAGACTAAAAAAATATCAATTTATTTTTAAAAAATGTTACAATTACAACACTTGACATCAAAAAACATCGATATTTCCGATCTATGAAAAGTCTCGACGATAATATATCGAGAAAAACATTTATATATTTTCTAAATGGACATCCTTATGTTGGTACAAACAATAGTATAAATAACGTTCCGTTTTATGATAATTTTTAAAAAAGAATGTCAAGCAACAAATCTTTATCATTAAAATTCTTTATTACCATTTTGCCCATCGATGTTTATTTATGTATTATTAAATTATATATTAATTTTGGTGTTATAAAGTTTGCACAGTGCAAGTTAGAGCGATAGTTAGACACGATCGGCCGATGCGCACCGCTTGTGAGTTTTACTATTGGGCTTGTGATAACATAAATGTTAATTCATCTGAAGAAATATCTGAAGAAATATTTTTAATTGACTCCTTCTTTGTATTATACAAAATATTGATAATTCATTGATGATAATTGAATTAATATAAGTATACTATCTTTATCAATGTTTTCTTATGACGTTATCACGTAAAATTATCGTCCGTAAAAAGATAACTGGTTGTCTGTAAGCCGAATTTACAGACAGCCATTATTTTTTTCTAAAAATCCTATTTTTTCCATATAATGCTAAATTTCGTTAGTTTATGTACATTTGTAAGTTTATATAAGAACTTTTCAGAAACTAAAAGACATCACAAGAATCCTTTTGATTTAAGCGAGCTATATTTCAACTGAAGTAACAGTCGAAGTTTCATTAAACTCGGCTTAATAGTTTAAAAAATATGGTCTTCGTATCTAAAACGTATACGTATTTTTTTGGTAGTTATTTTTTTTAAATTACTTTAATTTACTTAGGTTTTAATTTATATATTTATTGACCTTATTTTTCATGATATTTAAATACAAACAAATAGTTTTATAGTTCTTTATAGTTCTTGTTTGCCTTTCTGATAGTCCTGGCCAATCACCAAAATAATTTAAACATATTTTTATATGACTCACTGGGCTGAAGAACGAGGCCGGTCGTGGCGCAGCGGCACGAGGTGTGATTGCAAAACCGACAGGTTGTGGGTTCGATCCCCACTCGAGGAGATGAAATATTTACTTAAATTTACATTTTCCATTTCTTCGCTCTGGTGTCGAGGTTAAGCGCGGCGTTGAGTTCTGCCACTCAACACGCAATGCCTCCAGAATTCGGCAGAAAGTGGGGAACGGAGTGTCTTAACACTACCTACCCTGCTGTGTGCGGGATACAGCGTGAGTTTTTTTTAATCTTCTTCTTTTAGACTTCTTTGAGAAGGAGGTTATCAATTCGACTGATTTTTTTTATGTTTGTTACCTTATAACTTTTGACTGGGAGGAACAATTTCGGCAATTGTTGTTATTATTTGGAAGCTGGTGCTCATGAGCGTAGGAAAGGAGGGGAGCCGCACCCCAGTACATATATGTTCACAGCTGAAGTCCAGGCCCCCTCTTAGAACATATATGTAAAAACGCTAATACTGGAGCATCCCTTGTGGTCCCAATTTCATATCCATGAGAAAATCATACAAGTCTTAAATTTGCATTAAGTATGAATAGACGAATAATTTAATATCCCGCCAACAATTTTTTTTTATTGGAAAGGATATACATACTTCAATTGTAAAAAAAAAATTGATTTGGTTCTAATTATGAGATAAGGTTGAAAATGAAGAAGTCGATTTTTTTTGTTAAAAATTATAATGTTAATTGTTAAAAATATCGTATTTATTTGATATAACTAGGAATAGCTCAACTCACTTTAGCTAAATGGCAAAACAAAAAGCGCTAATGATTAAAAGTAAACAAAAAAAAGATTATACTTTTTTTTGTTTTTTAAATAACTTATAACCAAGGGCTCTACGCCTCATCTATGATTGTCAGCACTTTAGTCTTTACTATTCTATTGCTATTCTAAAAGGAACGGAACGTCAATAAACAGACGATTAATAGCGCCTTTTTTAATTCTAATAATGTGTTTTTCTATAAAATACATTGTGAAAAACTGATATAATTTTAAAACAATTTAAAAACCTAGCCTTAGTTTACATTTTAAATGTGTTGAATAAATTAATTTCTCTTAGTTTCAATTATCATAATTTTACCTTTGAAAGTTCTTGTAAATCAACCTTTCTAAGTTCACGTGAGAACTCTCACCTCTAGAACATAAGAACAGTGAACAAAAATACAATTCCAGACGTGCCAATATTAGGTCTTATGCAATACAAGAGCGTAAAGAATTTTAAATCAGTTTTCCTTCTTCAACCATAGAAGCATCACTATTTATATCTTCAATAAGGAATTAGACAAAGTTGTCAATATTTAATTTAAATGATAAAAGATGTATAACAACATAAATTTAAACACAAAATTGGTAGGTTCCAACCTCTTATCTAATAATTGATTTTTTAACGTTATATTTCTAGTATTACAAAGGTTGTTTATCTAAGTTATCAAATGGTTTTCGTAACTGATAAAATATTTATTAGCTAAAATACACTATAGTAGTATGCTGTAGTTTTACTGTTAATATCGTGTGACTCGTCAAAATGAGTTTGGTAAGAAAATACGAGTTTTATTTAGGTGATTGCTTACGAAAATTAAAACGAATTGTCATGGTCTACGACCATCTTCGGTGCTACCTACTTGCCATGTATAATCATTTAAT
This sequence comes from Heliconius himera, assembly GCA_021202915.1. Classification (NCBI taxonomy): domain Eukaryota; kingdom Metazoa; phylum Arthropoda; class Insecta; order Lepidoptera; family Nymphalidae; genus Heliconius; species Heliconius himera. Next base: position 581,184 of record JAJHJA010000207.1, read on the forward strand.
GACTCGAGCAATTGCCGCTGTATTTGTTTCCTTTACTTTTTTATAGTGATAACAAAGTTCAAGTCACAGATACTTATCTATGTTCTATACATTTATATTGTGTTTTATAGTGTAATTATAATATATTTTGCTTGTTTGGAGTGAATTTAGCTTGTGTGTTGACGTGTAATCAGTGAAAACATGGATAACCTAGAAGTATGTAGTTAAAAACCTAAAAAAAATTATCATAAATTATGCTATTAATTTGCCAAGCTGTTTGAACTTAATACACTTAAAATATTGAATAGTAATCATATGGATGAAATTTGTACCCAAATTATATATAATAATAGCATTAATTAAGCATAGTTAATTTTTATAGCAAAACTTAAAACTAATACTACATTACAGGTCTTACCAATTATAATCGGAGTTGGATCTGTAGTCATCATAGCAACTGTTTTTGCTCATTTTGTTTTTGGCAAGAAATCAAAATCCTCCAAAAGTAAGAAACTTGTTGCATTAGTGGACCCAAATATCAAGTATGCATTGCCTCTCATTGAAAGAGAAGAAATAAATCATGACACAAGAAGATTTAGATTCGGCTTACCATCACCTGATCATGTACTTGGTAAGTGATATATTGTATTTTAAGAATTTTATAATGACTTAAAATGTATTTAAGCAAACATGATAAAGCTGAAAATTTATAGAAAATTCTAGTGATAGCCAGTCTTGGTAGGATTTTTAAATAATATTTTAATTTTTAACAAGGCATATATAAAGGCTACATTGGTATATAATTCCACTTAAGTAACTGTCAACCAATACTGATAACTACATACATATTTTCCAATAAAGTGTCCATTCATAATTATGTAATAACTAAAAAGTAAAATAAACTAGTCTGCAATCTTTTCATTTTGTGAGTTGATAAACTAAAATATCTTTGTTAATATTAATAAATAATATTAACTTAGCAATAAGACCAATATATTGCAACAAAGCACATTATTCATTGACATTATGGCTCAGTGAGATGACTTCTGACTGCATTGTCTAAGGGCTTTGGATAATTTCCTGCTCAAAGAATGGATTATTTTCATTTTCTGGCACTGATGAGACTTGAACTGACTTGAATGAGAATGCAGGGTTAAGTTCCCCAAATCTGTTAGAAAGTGGTGAATTTAGTAGTATGATACTTGACACTACATTCTCTCTGACTAAAATATATGTGATTACAATGTGATGCTGAAAATATTTAAGGCAGAATTTCGCATTGTCTTGTTACCAGAAGCGAGGAGATTGAAATATAAAAAAAAATATTCCCTAACTGGAATCGAACCCACAATCGCCGCGTTTGCAGTCGCACGCCACAACGGCCTCACAAATTGTAACAATTTTCTTATTGTAGGATTGCCAATTGGTCAACACATACATTTATCTGTAAAAATTGATGATGAACTTATAATAAGAGCTTACACTCCGGTGTCAAGTGATGAAGAAAAGGGTTATGTTGACTTGGTCATTAAGGTTTGTTTTTTTTTAATTTTTAATTCATAGAGAACCAAAGAAAAATAAATTATAATGTAGGTAACATTGATGATGATTCTGAAAATAGAATATAAATAATTATTTTCAAGATTATTATACATTAGACCTTTGGCATGATACTTATTTCAATTAAAAACTTGGATTGCCAAATCATGATACAACATCTTTAATTATTTGAGAAATAATAATAAAATCATGGATAATCCATGATTTTATTATTATATAAGATAATAATCTCAATAAATAATGTAAAAATATAAACTAAAACAAATTATATTGTAATATTTTCTTAGGTATACTTCAAAAATGTTCATCCAAAATTCCCTGGAGGTGGTAAAATGTCTCAATATCTCAATGATATGAAAATTGGTGACACAATAGATTTTAGAGGGCCTTCTGGTAGATTGCAATATGCTGAAAATGGCACATTTTTAATCAAGAAATTAAGGAAGGACCCTCCTGTGAAGATAAATGTGAAGAAAGTCAACATGATTGCAGGTATTTATTTTATTTTTTGTTATTTTTTTTATATATATATTGTGTTTATATGTATATAACAGGGTATGCAGATGGAACCTAGTGTTAAGACACTCCATCCCCCAAATATTACCTAATTTTCCAGACTGCGAACTGAGTGGCGAAACTGAGTCTTGTCACAAGAGCTAGGAAATGAGAATTATTTTGCCTAAGTAAGAAATCATTTGAACTTAAGTATTTTTTATCCTTTACCTGATTTTGCAATGGACTAGGATAATGATACAATACAAAATCTTTTTATGCAACTTAAATAATGATGCAATACATAGTCAGTTTGAAAAATATATTTTTTATAATGCTCTCATTAAACATGAGTAATACATAGGGCTGCCAACCAAACATAGTATAACACATTATTTTAGCTCCACACTGTATCCCGCACATAGAATTGAAACACTTCCGTTCTGCATTATCTGCCGAATTTTTGAGGCGTTTGTTGAGTGGCGGGGCTCAATACCGTGCATTGCCTCGTTACTACAGTGAGGAATTAAAAATATAAAATATTTCATTCTCCAAGTCTCAATTGAACCCACAACAGTTTATAGTGGCACACTTGAGCCTTTACGCCACGACGGCCTCAATATATAACATTATATTTCGGTTCTGTGTACATTGTATATTTTAAATGGCAAATTAAGTCGAGGGTTGCTGAGCAAAGGGAGCAGTGGGCGAAGCCCCCTAATATTTTTATAAAAAGAAAAAAGTTTAATTAGATCTATAAATATTTATTATTATATCCTTAAAATTTTCTGTATTTGTATAAAATATATAATATATTTATATTTCGCCAAAGAAATGTTGCCGACCCTTGTAATATATGGTGTGCGCTATAAATTACATTATATAGACAAGTCGAATCTTCAATATATTGATATGACATTGACCTATTTTAGATGTTTTGCCTTTCAATAAAATGAGGATATTATAGAATTTATTAAGATACTTACAGTAAACAAACTGATACACGTGATTTTTTTATATGTTGTAAAATAAAATAATAATATTATGGGCCAAAATGTCTACAGTCTCATAAAAATTTTAAATAAAAAATAATAATATATTTGCATTGTCTTTAATATTACTTACCATTAGCATAAGTCTTGTGTATCTCTTGTCGTTTCAACAAAAAATATAAATATATGAGAATAATATAATATAAATATTTAAAATTATATTATATTTTGGTGACCTCGCGAGTTCTTTGTTACCGCACTAAATTGTTACCTAGATATCAAAATGGTGTTACGAACTGATATAAAATTAAAAGTATTACCATGCAATAACATTATAATGGTACGCGCGGCGTTTAGTTTCACCACATAACGTGGAGTGTCTCAAATTCAGCCCGACCAACGGAAACCAGATCACGAACACTTGGTCCATTATGCTTACCCTGTTAAATTCGAGGTAAAGTGTGAAACGGATAAAAATATAAAGTTAATATTTATTAGGCTTTAAAGATGTTTTTGCTTTTAAGATGTCCACATTTTATATTACTATTAATATTAAGCATTAATATTTGTTTAATTGTCATTATTATTTTGTGTAATTCAAATTATCTTTAAATTAATCTTCAGATAGCGTGACTTGTCTCTATTACGTAATATATTGTCTCTATTTCGTGGCATATTTCTGCTGATAGGTTATAGCATTTTAATTGAAAGCGATAAAATAAACAAATGGTCATTTCACTATTATAGTATTAAACATTTACTATTTCTTTGAGTTATTAGTTTTATAATTGTGTTTCTTTTAATGCCAAGAATAAATATGTAATCTTTGCCAATATTAACAAAATATAATTATCTAAAATTTAATACTATTTTAAAATATATTTTTTAAGTGTTCTAGTAAGAATATAGCTATTACTAATATTATATAATAATTTCGCATGAGCGTGTGGATGCGTAATACATTTATCATAATACAATGATAAAATTTTAATACATTACAATATTAAGACAATGATAACATTGTCTTAATATTGTAATGTATTAAAATTATAAAATCTAGAGATTATAAAATCTAGAGAAATAATACAAACGCGGCAGTATATATCTATATTATTTATAGAATTAAAGGTCATATGCATCGCTAATTTCGTAAAAAAGAAACGAAAAAACAATTCAATTTTATATTATTCCTTTAAAAAGTGTGTTTTTACAAACAAAAAGTAAAATAACTATTGTAATTATACACCATAATTGGTAAACGATAGACAGACAGTTACAGATAGGGCTGTCAGATCCAGGCTTTTCATTTCCAAGACATTTCCGGGGCCACGAGCTGAATCAGAATTTTAGATCCGTATTTATATACAGTTCTCAACTCTGAGATTGATCTTGAGACGTCGTTTTTTCATTCATAGTTTATTAAAACGGCATCTCAAGGTCGATCCCAGAGTTCAGAGTGATTTATAAATACGGGCCTAAGTGTCCGATCCAAGATAAAACAAGAACTATACTGTTTTTTTTTGTGTAAATCTTTTAATTTAAGGAAGCTGTCCTACATAAATGTAATTCCGACCGATTTTTAAATACCTCGTTATGATTTAAATATTAAACTACGATTGATTAAAAGTAATGTTTATTGATTTCGGGAAATAAAGTGCAATTACGGCACACACAAAATCTCGGGACAATCCCAGATTTAATTAACGGCCATCTGGCAACGCTATTTACAGATGATAGTAAAGGTGACTTCCAAGTATTTTAAACCATACCGTAATCTTCGAGATACCTGGCCATTTATTTTTTTTCTAAATATCACAAATTATAATGTTTTCAAACTAATAAACGAAAACTTAGTACTTAGTGAGGCCGGTCGTGGCGCAGCGGCACGAGGTGTGACTGCAAAACCGACTGGTTGTGGGTTCGATCCCCACTCGAGGAGATGAAATATTTATTTAAATTTATATTTCCATTTCTTCGCTCTGGTATCGAGGTTAAGCGCGGCGTTGAATTTTGCCACTCAACACGCAATGCCTCCAGAATTCGGCAGAAAGTGGGGAACGGAGTGTCTTAACACTAGGTTCCCTCTGCCTACCCTGCTGTGTGCGGGATACAGCGTGAAGCTAATTAAAAATACTTACTATTCAGGCGTCAAATTTTTAGAGCGTTTAATTCTGCAAATATAGTAGTATTATACAATTCTTTATACGGTTTTCATTAAAAAACGTCGAAAAATCGTACAATAGCAAGATTATAGATAAAATTTGAAATACACGAAAATAACATGTGGAACAATTTCTCAGAAGATATTCTAAAAATAATATCGCGGGATCACATGTCCATTTTGTAAGGTTGAATGACCAACATTGAGTTACTTAAAATATTAATATGAACTATTTAAAAAAAATATTAAAATTTGATAAAATGTTATATTTAATTATGACGGTTTTAATCCTGACCCAAAATGTTAAATATTATAAGTGGACCTGCCTAAGTGTCCATCATATCGTATACATATATACAACCAAATAGATATATAATTTATTTGGTTTTTAGAGGATTCTCATTTAAAAAAAAATATAGGGCTTTGTTCTAAATAGCACATAGAAATCCAATTGTTATGCAAATAGAAGACATTTAAATTTCTTATCGAATAATAATTTGTACCGTGATAAGCGAGATGAACATTGTTGCTATGATTAATTATCTACATCATAAATATGATATATTGTTAAATATATGTACATATTACAGATTAGAGGCAAGTCGTGGCGCAGAGGCACAAAGTGTGACTGTAAAACTGACTAGTTGTGGGTTCGATCTCCACTCGAGGAGGTGAAATATTTATTTAAATTTATATTTCCATTTCTTCGCTCTGGTGTCGAGGCAAAGCGCGGCATTGAGTTCTGCCACTCAACACACAATGCCTCCAGAATTCGGTAGAAAGTGGGGAACGGAGTGTCTTAACGTTAGGTTCTTTCTGCCTACCTGATACCTGGTGTGCGGGATACGGCGTGAAGCTGATTTATTTTAAATGTACAATCATCAATCAATATATGTATACATCATCTTTACAGTAGACTATACCCTAGGCCCGCCCGCGGGTTCGTCCACCTAAACTATACGATTTTTATTTAATATTATTTAAGGATATTTAGAGAATTAGAATTAGTTCATTATTTTAGTCTGGTTATCTATCTATATCTCTATCTATTATACAATAAATTAATTGTAATTAATGGCACTTGGGATTTTTTTCTTTTTGCTTGCAAAGATTTTTTTTAATTAATAAAAATATATTATTTATTTTGCTTGTGTAATACCCATTCAAATTTTGAAAGGCGCCACAAATACTAAATCTTTCTATCTAATTAACATTTGTAACATTTTCGAGAACAAAATTATAGCCAAGGCCTTTGTATGCATGGGCTATAAAAAGTGACATACCGTTGGTGTTTGAAATTTAAAAATTCACTTCTAAGCAAGAGAGTATCTCTTACACTTAACAAGAGCCTTCCACGCGAAAATTATTTATTAAACATACGAAATTTTTGCTGCCTAGTAACTTGGGTTTTATCTGTTGTCTGTTAACCATTCAGCAACGAAAGAATTAGGTATATAATATAATATGACGCCTACTGTCTACACTAATATTTCGCTTTTTTTAATTTATTTGTAGGTTCACGCTGTATCCCGGATGTGGAAGGGTAGGTGAATGTCAAGTAAGACACTCCGTTCCCCATTTTTCACCGTATTTTCTAGACATTGCGTGTTGAGTGGCAGAACTCAACGCCGCCGTTTGTCTTGTTGACAAAGCGAAGATAGGAAAATCTTAAATAATTAACTCCTCAATGGAAATCGAACCCACAACCGTCACGTTTAGTCACACGCTGTGACGATGCACCACGGCGCCTTTATCCAATCGTACTACAAAAAACCACATTATAGAACGTAGCAAAGTCACCAGTTAAAATAATGCTTTACATAAATGTAATTAGAAATGGCCTCTACAATGAATAAATAGAGAGCACGTCAATTTATACGACAATAAACAACATAGTCAAGGCGAATGTATGTGTAATCTAAATAAATTACAAATAATCTATTAAAGAAACAGCGTCATGTCGACCAAAGGCGTCAGGTGTATCACTGAATTATTTTATTATACTGTAGACAGGGATTCAGATGTTAATTAAAATATGATTTATTACAATGTAGAAGGATTAAATTTATATTATATACTAGTTGAGGCCAGCCGTGGCGCAGTGGCACAAAATGTGACTGCGAAATCGACAGGTTGTTGGTTCGATCCCCACTCGAGGAGATGAAATATTTATTTCAATTTGTATTTTCATTTCTTCTCTCTGGTGTCGGGGCAGAACGCGGCGTTGAGTTCTGCCACTTAACACGCAATGCCTCAAGAATTCGGCTGCAAGTGGGGAACGGAGTGTCTTACACTCGGTTCCCTCTGCGTACCCTGCTGTGTGCGGGATACAGCGTGAAGCTGATTTATTAATTTTAATATGTATATAGCCTTCCATGATAAATGCAGCACAAGATTTTTTTTATAATTGCTTGCGATCGGTGTGAGTTTGTAATATCATTGAGTCTAAAACTCACTTTTAAAATTATTTCTTAAAATACAGGAGATATAAAGCGGTATATACAAATTTAATCAAATCACAATCCTATAGAAAACTCAGCACAACAATGCTTTTTCTTAAATAAAATCAATTAAAAAACAATAAAAATTAAAAATATCTGAATGACTCGTACAATTGAAATTCGAGGTGATAACAGTTAATGATAACAGTTTAGTCATCGCAACTTAAAAACCATCCATACCCGAAATTGATCTATAGTAGCATTAATGACTAACAAAAATACACAAATTTTAATAAATACAACACACAACTATTATAATGCTTTTCTAAGTAGACAAATAGCCCTTAGGTATAACTCAGGATGCCTATTCTCTACTTTTCGACCACTCTTAAACACATAGCACATATCATCATCATCATACAGTCATAAACATCATATAGGCCTATACCGGACCAGAATGATATACAATTTTAGTAAATAATAAATCTCCAAACTTGATTTGTACCCACAACTACATGTCATCTACCTTGTAAACTATTCCACTGCACTATAACGGTCTTAACTATAATTTTCTTATTTATATTTAATTTTCTCAGGTGGTACGGGCATCACGCCAATGCTACAGCTCGTTCGCCACATCTGTAAGGCCGCAGGTGATCAAACTGAACTCAGACTGCTTTTTGCAAATCAAACTGAACAAGACATATTATTGAGAGATGAACTCGAGAAATATCAAAAGGAACACCCGGAACAATTCCAACTTTGGTACACCATTGATAAAGCTAATGAAGGTAATTACAGTTGATCTTTATAAATATATTTATATATATGTATGTTCTATATTAATAAAAAATACATATTAGATAAGGTGGCAATTAGTTTTTTCTCAGTAATATGTAAAAATTAGAAATTATTACAAAATTTCTATTTTTTTTACATTACTGGGAATTTAGAAATTATTACAAAAATATATATAAAATTAATACTTAAATCTGTTTAACTGAACGAAAGAGAAAGTTTAAAATTATGCATTTGTAAATATGTATATATAATTATTTACTTATTTAGTTTTTTTTTTTCGTTTTTTTAAAAACTGCTAAAGCAATTATCATAATTTATATTTATGTAGGACTATCTCGGCATATCCTAATAAAATAATTATTAATATCGAATTTATTATTATAGTAAAAAATATACAAATTTAAATATACGAGTAAAAGTAAACTTTCTTCGGCTTTTTCGTCGGTTAAAACTAGCGTATGTCTTAAAATTTTAAATTGCTTATGACGACAATGATTACTTATTTTTGAACATTTTTAAAGTGTTATTTCATACTTAGGAAAGAAAAATACTTATTTAGAAAACGTATAAAAATTTGAACGTAGCGGGACTCGAACCAGCGCCTCCTGGAAACCGACCAGGCGCACTGACCACTAAGCAATGCGTTCTCATCAAGCTACGTCGAAATTTTTATACGCATGTTACAACTTATTTATGTTGTTAGCATCTTTGTAGGGAGATTTTTACAAATTTCCCAAATGATTACGTGTACAGTAATATTATAACATTTTACATTTTCAGGGTGGAAATATAGCACAGGTTTCATAAACGATACAATGATCGAAGAGCACTTGTTCCCGCCAGGCGATGACGTCATCGTGCTAATGTGTGGACCTCCACCTATGATCAAATTTGCCTGCACTCCAGCATTGGACAAACTTGGATATTCCGAAGACTCACGTTTTGCATACTAAAATGGCAATAATGTCACATTTTACCACTGTCTGATAAGTGTCTGATAATTTATTTGATAGATATCTGTTGTGCTATCCTACCAATAAGGTAGAGACAGCATCTTTGATATTATTCTTTTTATTTTATTGAATATTAGATAGTGGTATGGATCAAATTGTATAGTTCAACTATTTATACAGAACAATAATTAATTATTAAGAATTAAAAAATGGTGTACAATCGCAATTTTTTATGAACAAAATAATGTGGTCAATTTAGTTATAAAAAAAGTGTTCAAATAATAAATTTGTACAAAGCTGAAATTTGGTAGAAAAGGTCTTTAAGGATACACAATTACAATTAGAATATCAATAATTTTAGACTCTTTAATATCTTTGAAATGGTGATAATTAAAAAAAGAAACGTAAATATACTTAGTTCTTAGAAATGGTTTTATGACCTACAAGTACAAAATATTCATCCAATTGTTCAAAATATGTTCTTTAAAAACCTCCTCTATCTTTCAGTGAAGGTCCCATAAAAATCGGTTTAGATGTTTTGGAGCAGACAAATAGTTTAAAATGGTTTTTTTTTTGTATTTTGATATAGTGTAAGTAACTATATGCACTTGAAAAGACAATTATTTCGAAATCACAGACCGACATATGGATGACATACCTACCCAAGGTATCTGGGTGCCAATTTTTATTTATGAAAATATTTATATTGACCAGACTGCCAAATGCTGGTGGCAGTGAATGTTAATTAAGTTATAAATTTTATTGTCTTAATTAATAATGTGAAAGTCTAAGAAATATTCCAAGATTGCCAGTTTGTAAAATAATAAATAAATTAAATACAATAGAAACTCGATTAAACGGACTAATCGTCGTTGGACATTCGCATAATCATAGTAAACACAATACCCAACATACAATGTATAATTATTACACATCCATACCTATATTATAAATTCGAAAGTAACTCTGTCTGTCTGTCTGTCTGTCTGTCTGTCTGTCTGTCTGTCTGTCTGTCTGTCTGTCTGTCTGTCTGTCTGTCTGTCTGTCTGTGCCGCAATCAGGGCCAAACCGCTAATTCAATTGTAATAAAATACTCATACAGAGATACTTGAGGGTCTTTGGATGAACATAGGTTACTTTTTTTCTCATATTTGTAATATTGTCGATATATACTAATATATTAAAATATTTTTCAATTTGACAGGCAATTTATTCCGCCATGTTAATAACAACCGACCGTTGCTAAGCAACGGTTTGAAAGGTTAATTTGTTGTTATAAGAAAATGTCACCCAAAATGAAACTTGCTTAACCCATACATGGCGTGCGCCGACTCAACCTTATGAGATACATAAAAATAATGTTTTACAAAAATATTGTCCTTTAAATAATGTTTAAAAAAGTCCGCGATACACATACCATATTTATCTCTGAAGCTTGAGCAAAGTAACACAGTAACAACAAGTAACCATTTTAATTAATTTACTTTATATTTATCGGGTTTTTGTTGTATGTATTTTCTATAATTTGATATTGATCCTTATGAAAATGAATATAATAGTCACTTTTAACATTTCATCTAGATTGAAATTATAGTTCACTGTATAACATTCTAATAAATAATTAAGGAGATGTCACTGATTCGAAATGACCTAGCCTACGAGCGGCATTGTATGACCGACGCGAACGGGCAGATGACTTTGACGGTTTTGTAAATTTTCATACATTTTCGAACTACTGTTAATTTTTATGTAATTATTTGCTGTTTATAATTAATTTATACTTTTCTTTGGTTCTTCGCTTATTCGAGGAGCAGATTAGTAAGATTTTCATAAATTTCTTGGTGTGGTGTAAGTTGCGGCCCTGCGCGGCATCGGTGTAATATTATTTAAGTATTAAGGAGAGAATTGTTGGTTATTTCATCTCGGTTGGATGGTTATCTATACCGTTGTTATACACTTAATAAATTGTGGTTTTAGTTTTCTGGGATTTTATTTGATATTGCTCGCAAAACTTATCATATTTAATGTAGAAAGGACTTTAGTTATTTCATATAGTATCTATGTACGCGCGCAAGGAAAACGAGTAAAAAGATTTTTTCCGGGTAAATCAGTAAAATCGATCACTGAAAGTCCAATAAAAATTAGTTCAGTTATTCTGGATATTAGCTCGGGGAAATAGAAAGACAGAAAGAGATAAAATTATTAATAATATAGCTGGTTTTGTTTAGTTTTTTTATTAATATTTTACTATGGTTACGTTTACTTATATTTTATTTATTTAAATTAGTTACATATTTTCACAAACAATTTCCTAAATATATCTATAAGCATTCGTAAAGTTTAAGCGGGCGAAGCCGCGTCCGGGTCCGCTAGTATCTTCATATGTACATATTTTCCTAAATAACATAGTAGTAGATATTTAATATATTTACTCGCGATTCATAGTTCGGATAATCAGAAATCCGTATAACTGAGAGCCGGATAATCGAGTTTCTACAATAGTCACATTTTATTGTTGTAAACATTTTTGTTTTAGTCTGTTTATAATATGTTGGTTGCCTGCAGTGTCTAAGAATGTTGATGTTTCCGCTGGGGTTAGTCTTACTCTACTTTAATAATATTAAAAGTTATTTCTTATAAAGCAGAACCTGTGTGTTTAATTTGTGTCTATATTTTTCACATAATTTATAGACTTGGTTAAAATATTGAGGCCAGTCGTGGCGCAGGGGCACAAAGTGTGACTTGACATGATCGACTGGTTGTGGGTTCGATCCCCACTCGAAGAAATTAAATATTTACTTAAATTTATAATTCGAAATTCAAAACAAAGCGCGGCGTTGAACTAGGCCACTCAGCACGCAATGCCTCCAGAATTCGGCGGAAAGTAGGGAACGGAGTGTCTTAACACTAGGTGTCCTCTGCCTACCCTGCTGTGTGCGGGATACAGCGTGAAGCTGATGAATTTTTTTTAATAAATTTAATAAAAAAATGTAATAAATTTTTAATTACTTATTTAGAAAATATTTATTTTTTTACGATTTCATATGCTTTATTCCTATGTACAGTTTATTTGAAATTTTAATCCCAAACTATGTATAAATATTATTAACCTATTAACCATAAGGAACCACTAAATTATAAACTAATACGTTTAATTTTGTCCAATCCCTTTATAATGTACGACCTGCTGGCGGCTTCATCCGCTTGAACTACATAATAATTAATTTACCATTCTGCATTACTTTCGCTTGTAATAATATAATTATAAAAACAATATCTATACGATTATTGTAAAATAAGAAAAGTAAAGTTTCAGCCAATTCAATAAAATATAGCAATTTTGTTAAACAACGTTCTATAAAATGGTATAACTATTTTTGTTTATAAATCGATTGTAAATAAGACAAACACTAAATGTTAAGGGAAACTTGACAATATACTATTAATATGGTTAAACCATTTTTAACAATTTTTTGAGTGTTAATTCACACTTAGGAAAAATACTTATTTAGAAAACGTATAAAAATTTGAACGTAGCGGGACTCGAACCCGTGCCTCCTGGAAACCGACCAGGCGCTCTGACCACTGAGCTTAGTGGTAGTAAGTATGGTTAAACCATTTTAAATGAAACTATTTTAACCGGATTAATCGCGTATATTTGGTACTTTTATACATTTTTGGAAACCCGACGTTTCGAACACTTTGCAGTAGTCCGTGGTCACGGGTACCCGTCTACCCATCCATTTTTCGAAAAATGTCTTTTGTTTTAAGTGTATTAGGTTTTTATAGAGTAGTTAAAACTTTGATTTCATTTAAAGTGGTGATGACAAAAACACTGTATATCTTTCATGTACAAACACCAATCCGTTGGATTTTGTTATAAGTATAGATTGACATTTCTTAATATACACTTCGAAATATTGTAATTTTATTAAATACTAGCGGCCCGCCCACGGCTTCGCCCGCTTAAAATACATGATTATTGATTTAATAAGCAGAATTGATTGACAACTCTAATGACTTCTAATATGTTTTTTTTTATTTCTTTAATCTGTAATATTCTAATATGATTTTTTTACGACATTATCGTACCTTCTATAAAAAAATTTTGATTGTTTCGAACTAAAAAATACGACCAATGTTGATATTTGATATTCATAAAATATACATAAAGCTAATTATTTATTATATGTACATATTTTTGTAACATTACGTTCTTTTTACCTATGTTATGTTTTTTAAAGCTCTGTTAAATGTGCTGATGTTACTTAATATTTTAATGTACTGCTTCAGAAACAGCCTTAAATGTAAAATTATTGATTTGGGTAAGGATTCATAATATTCTTTGTAAAATAACTGTAATGTTTGCATATTAACTCCTGTACAGTTTTTAAATTAGTTACACATATTATTAGCTAAATGTACAATTGGTAAATATTGGTATAATTGTAGTTATTACAGAGTACACGTATAAAGGATGTTTTTAGGCATTTGTATATAATTTTTTTTCAAACGAACGAACGAACCACAAAATCTATGTATTTGCTTGATATCTCTTTGAAGATCAAATTTTTCTTTATCTCTATGTTGAATTAATTACGATTTCAACTTAACTGTTATGATTTATGAAGGTAATCTCCACTAACAATTCAATTTTGTTTACTTTATTGTATAATATATTGTATAGTAGTGCTTCAAAAATATATTTTTTTATCAACAGTCATATAATCAAGACGTTTCGAATGTCCTTCTTTAGCAAGCAATCTTACCAGCGCGATTGCTATATAACATTCGCAGGCAAACTAATGCCTTGAGTTCATTCAAATGACGATAACTTTTTTTTAATGAACCGATTTTGATGAACCAAACTTTAGTATTTAAGTTGAGTTAAAACAAAGCAATTGGTGAAACTTTTAAGTAAATCGGTTCAGTACTTTCAGAGAAAATTGCGGACAAAAATATGTCGACAGACAGACAGACAGACAAGAAATTCAAAAAAAATCTTTTTGCTTTCTATTATTCTTTTTAAGTGTCCCTCTCCATGTATCCATTTCAGTCAAAATTACGAAATGTACAGACAAAATATTTATTTATTATATAGAGAGTCTTATTATATATAGAGATTAGTTTAATTATTATTATAGGCACGCATACTAAGTCTCGTGGGGATGATTTTCAATTTATCAAATATGCTTTATTATTTGTATAGATTTGTATCATCTTTATATAATACGTATGCTATACACATTCCAGTTACTATTTTTTAGTAAATCATGGCTAGCCGACTAGAAAAATTGTCAGTCGATATTTTGGACGACGATTTTGTGGACATATTCAGGCCTATACAATACGTCCATATTTTATTCGGTTGTTTGCGAGTCCAAATGAAAGATGGTTTTGCCACGTCGCCTTCTAAATTGATCGCTTTTTACACGACGACAGTGTGGCTGGCACACGTTTTTATTCAATACCATCATTACACACAATGTAGATTTACTGACGGGACATTTTTTAACGAAACACATTTTAAATTTGCTTACATTATTATTAATGGGATGGAAATGCCGTTGGTGATATATGAGCAATTTTTCACAGATGAAAAAAGAAATTGTGATTTGTATGTCAAATTACAGAAAATAGACCGCCTTCTGAATGTGATTGATCGAAAGAAAAAGAATATGTATCTTGCAAAGATAATTGTATATATTATTTGGTTTTGTTTGACTCTCGCTACTGTTATTACGATTATTTTTAATATTAATTTTTTACAATATTTTTGCTTTCCTGGTTTGGTCGTAGCGTGGGGGCCACTTGTTAATTATTTCAATGGTATTTTAATAATGGTTATTTTGTACTATATAAGTGTGCATGTGGATTTTATGATGAAAAAATTGGAAGATATTGAGAGCCCAAATAGTTTCGATGATATAGCATGGAACGATTTGTTGAAAAGCGTTCACTACATCGTCTCGGTGATTTCGGATTTCATATATCTCTATGAACACAGAGTAAATAATTCACATAACAATTGTTATTTTCTGTGTGAATGTTAAACTTTTTTTATTCTTATTGTTATTACAGATTCTCTACATTTTTGTTAAAACGACGTTGTGGGCGTTGGTTTATGTCGAAAGAGCTATCTTGTGTTTAAAATATCAAGTGAGTATTTTAATAAAAAAAATATAAATGCACGTTAAAGTTAATTATATACATAAATAAATGTATATATTATATATTTTTTTCAATACATTTGCCCGACAAGGTGACGTTAATGAAGGTAATGTATGTATTTATCAATTTATACATGTAGGTAGTAGGTATTATTCTTGTTTCTTTGTAAATACAGATTTTTTTATGATGTATATAGAGCGGAAGCCCGATGCATCCAGACCTTCGTTAGGTTATGAAACCTGAAAGTATTTTAAATAAAACTATTTTAACCGGATTAATCGCGTATATTTTGTACTTTTATACATTTTTGGAAACCCGACGTTTCGAACACTTTGCAGTAGTCCGTGGTCACGGGTAGACTGAGGTGGCATTCGTCTGTCAGTTGACATAATTATTATATCAAACTACCGCCAACGATTTCTTAATTGCCTCGCGTACTGCCCTGGATTCCTGCAGAATGAGCTGATAGTATCTTGCCCTGTGGTATGGTGGGTTTGAGACTTCAATGATTTTATGAGTGGGTCCCAGGTGGTAGAAAGCTTCCAGCCATCCTCTCTATTGAAATTAGGATGTTTTTGTATTTCAATAGCCTCGCGGATCATTCTAGGAATGTATCTGTTTTCCTTAGCGAGGATTTGGGGTTTATCAAACCTAATGTAGTGGCTGGGTTTATCCACAGTATGCTCACACACAGCTGACTTCGATACATGCCCATTCTTGATATCAGAGATGTGTTCTTTCACCCTAACACCGATGCTTCTCTTTGTTTGACCAATGTATGATAAGCCACAGTCACAGTCTAGTTTGTATACACCTGCACTCTGTAAAGGAATATTACTTTTTACTGGTCTCAAGTATATCTACGCTTACATCCAACACCGGTTAAAGTACTATCAGGGGATAAGAAATTTGGATGGTGATGGTACTTTTATAATTTGTTAGTGTTTACAGGTATCTAACAGGGTTAAAACCGTGCTGAGCATCGGGAAATGGATAAAGCCATTTCAAATATTCTTTCCAAGAATATATATAAAAAATGAGCCTTTTAATTTACCGAAAGTAAGGTACAATTTTACGCAACAAGTATATAATAATAAATAATAATATTATATAATTACCTAATGTTGCCATGTTGGGTTTATACGCAGAGAAACTTTCTCGTTTTATAACATATTGCTTGGTTTGCTTTTGGGCCATATTATCGAATAGAAATCGACGAACTATGTCTAGTGGGACATTATTGTTTTTATTTAATCGGATTTTTTGTTTTTATATTTTATTTTAACTTTATTTCATTATGTTGTTACAGACACAACTGGATATTTTACTGTCGGCATTTTTAACATCACCATTAATATTGTTTTTACTCTTAATGTACCTTCAATGCCGTGCAGCTAGTTATCTAACGTCGAAATTAGAAAAATTAAGAAAGCTATCTGTCAGCATTGTACATACGTCAAAAAACGGTATGTACCTACTTCTAGTAATAATTATAAAAGTAGGTATTTATAAAATGTAAGAAGAAGAAGGTATTTGTAAAATGTTGAGGCCAGTCGTGGCGCAGGGGCACAAAGTGTGACTGTAAAACCTGGTGGATTGGTTGTGGGTTCGATCCCCACTCAAGGAGATGAGATATTTACTTTAGCTTCACGCTTAGCGCAGATATTTACTTAAATTTATATTTCCGTTTCATCGCTCTGGTTGTCGAGGCAAAGCGCAGCGTTCTGCCACTTAACACTCAATGTCTCCAGAATTCGGCAGAAAGTGGGGAACGGAGTGTCTTACACTAGGTTCCCTCTGCCTACCCTACTGTGAGCGGGAACGCTGAAACTATAAAATGTTAGATTAGTCTTATGTAACCATTTCAGAGAACTCTTATTTAGGGATAGTACGCCTATTGTAATCCGCTCTTTTAGACAGTTCATCGAGATAAATATTGTTCTCTAAAGTGACCTACCATCACCATTACACCATGGCCATGGCCACCCTTGGTCATGCCTTACAGGCTTCTGCTTCCAAAGAATACGAACCATTGAACAAGTTCCCAGCCTTGACTTGTTGTAGTCGAACGAAAGAACAGTAGAAAGAACAGAGAAAGAACAGTAGGTACCTAAAGTTTTACTGAGTAGCTGGTATAAGGGGCAGAAGTGCCCATTTCACAGGTCTCAAATCATCATTCAAGCATAAAAGATTTTTTTCCATTTTAAGCGAAATAAGTTCGGAGATAACTATAATGTCATTTTTTTTTTCTATCCGTTTATTTGAAATGTTTGCAAGTAGGCTTTATAAAATTTCCATGGATACCGATATTAATAAGTTTTCTTAACAATCTTATAAAATATGTATATGCTATAGGTACTCGAAGATATTCATTAAATTAATGGTGCCTACACTACCCCTTCTCTAACGATATACACTTCAATTAACACATTAATCACTTTATTATATATACATAAAGCAATATTGTCAGTGCGTTTAAATTTAATGAGTTATTTTCTTTTAGCAACGATTAATGTTTATTGGGAAGTAACTTGGATGTGCTCGTATCTTAGGCATACCAATAGGACCTATGTCAGTGTGAGCTTGTGTAGCACGGCTAGGACCATAAATGAAAATTCCTTAAGCAATTCCGATGAATTAATATTTGAAAATAAAGTGGAGGTTGATTTTGTTATTTGAATTTTGGTTATGAAAGATATTAAGAAAATTTGTTACAAAAACATAAACTACTTTGCTAATTCTTCTATAGTATTTTTTTATTCACCATTACAGGCGTTTGATTATAACTCTCCTTTCCCCACTTTCCGCAGAATTCTTGAGGCATTGCATTTTGAGTTACGGAACTCAACGCCTCACTTTTGCCTCGTTACCAGAGCGATGAAATGAAAATGTTAAATATTTCATTCCCCTAGTGGTAATCGAATCCACAATCGTCGCGTTAAAAGCCCGACGCCCCCGCGCCCTGACGCTCTCTAAAATAAATCAAAAGGCCAGAACTGTTCCTTTCTTGTAAGCTCCTACGAATAGATATTTTATTACGTATGTTAGTGAAACTAATGAATTTGTTCACTTTCAGAGACTACCAGGAAATATATGAAAAATATGCTATTATTGCTGGAAGTGAGAAGCGATTTGTCAATATATGATATTGTTAATATAGACTCTGGTCTCTTAGGGAAACTTTTGGTCATCATTGCATCGTATACAATGGGGCTGTGTTACAGCTCTAAATTTAGCAATTAACAATTTTATCCGAGTTTTAACTTA